>JARWIR010000217.1:0-142993 GCA_029959085.1 Nemophila menziesii
ATGATAAATACTTTAAGGACTAACTTATGAGAGGCAAGGGTTATATTTACAAAGGTTAACGGGTGTATTTATATGTTTTTAGAAGACCTAATTCATTTTATTGGAGTGTAATACAAGTAACTTGGACTCCTAGCCCAACTCAAATTCGTAACCATAAAATATAGAAAAGGTAAGATTCTGTTGCTGATTTGTTTTGGCCGTAAATTCTTCGTTTCAACTCCTTTTGACGCGTTCTTTATATCGAAACTGATCGTCTTGGAAAGATCTATCACTTTGCTTCAGACCATTCTTGCAAATTCCTATCCAATCTTGAGTTATGATAACTTTTATTGACATGGCTGGTGAAATTCAGATATACTTGGCAACTTTATCTTTCCATATCTATCTTTTATTTGCTTTATCTCCAATTTCCAAATTCCGTGCACTAAGCTCATTAAATGCTTGTTTGAAACCTGCACTGGTAACTCTTCTACAATTCCAAAATATATGTTTGAAGGGAGGTTGGCTGAGGACCACCCCCTTAAAATCAAGTATGTATAAGACTAAAACTTTTAAAAAAACTTAGAAGGCATATATCAATAGAAAGACTAACTCTAAAAAATTTACCACATAAGAAGCTAATGTGAGCTATAAATCACTTCATCACAATCCATCTCAACCTTGTCACCCATTTATAGATCTATCATCTTGAATTCTTGTGCAACCTCAATACGAGTCTCTTTTGAAGGGATAGTAAAGACCTCGACCGAGTCTTAAGAGTTATCGATATTGAAGTCTTGTAGTCACCCGCGTCCATGTTGTCAATAAAAAAATTATTTAATGCTCTTTCCCCCCCTGTTCCAACATTTTTCTTCCTCTTCCACCACAACCAATCAAATATCTATCAAGTTATTACTCTGTTTACAAGGACCGTCAATGTTAAGACCCTAAGTATACCTATATTTTACACTTTTAAGATGTCCATCTACTGATTTATCACTAAAATCACCCTTCAACGTTATTATTTGGTCCATGACTTTTGACTTCTCAATAATTATTCACATGGTATGCTCAAGGATGTTCCCCCATCTGTCTAAAACCCATTTTAAACCTAATATTGTCCCTAGTAAAACCTACAATACAACCCCTCTAACCCCTCTAACCCTTAATACTTACACTCTCACTCACAAAACCCTCAGCAACACATACTTCCTCAATATCCACACCAGTCCCAAATTCATTCCTCGCCTCAAAGACCCCAAGGTCTTCATTAATGTTAAGTGTTACACTCATTCTTTCCATATACCCTGGTATCGAAGTCCCTAATAATTTAGGTCCATAAATACTCTTGTTTTGTACACTAACAACACCCATTTCCCCATATTTCCCATCTCCATATGATTTTTACCTACATACACCTTGGGATTAAACGCCCAAAGTATAACATCTAACAATACCCCTGCCACTGACTTATCTTTCATTTATTTCTAATGGTCTATCTTTACAATGTGAGGTTTTTCCTACTAATTCTTCATTTGAGATATTTTGGTTTCTAGTGTTGGAACCCCCTTTTAGACCAATCTCAGGTGTTAGTAACGATGTGAGATGAAATAGCAGTCACACCCTTCAATGTGTTCTATCTTTGATTATCTTTCCTTTCAAGGTATTATCATTCTTTTGATATCTTAATATAGACACTACACCTTCAGAGTAGGTAACATCATCTATGTCATCACTGGTGTCCATATTCGACAATATATCATATCTTGAGTCATTTTTAAAGTTGTATGTTCCCTCTTGTATAGTTTTATTTTTCTTTATAGTTCCAATACCTTTTAAACCTTGTATTCACCCATCTTGGTATGATCTTGGGATGTCAATAGTTCCGGAACCACGTGGTATTCCCCCACTTCTATCAACGATCATCCAATCATCATAAATATTAGTATATTTGGTTATTTCATGACACACCTTATTCACCTCGGATCCCTTATCACTCCCGGTTCTAGTACACTCACCCTGAAGATGTCCAAACTTACCACAAATGAAACTCATTAGGTGAACCTTTTGGAGACAATCTTGTATCTAAAATGACCGACACTAGGGGTTTACGGAGACGATCTTGTATCTAAAATGACTGACACTAGGGGTTTATCCACCTTCGCTTTGATAGCTAATTTCACAAAGATCCCTCTTGCGCGTGATATAGTAAACAAATCGATATGTACCATTTTTCCAATCATATTTCCTAATTCTGAGAGAATATCCTATGTATAGTTTATAACAGGATACCACAACAAGCATATATAAACCGTAATGTAACCACATGAGCCTCCTAGGGCATAAAGGATGGGTCCCAAGCTTGTACGATCAAGTACTGTCTAGAATCATCCACGTACACCCCCACTAAGAGCCTTCTCGTCCTTGTTGCTCATAAATCGAGCCATAAAGTATTAAAATCCCATTTCAACCAATATGTTCTTTCGGTATGCAGATTTGATTAAGCTTATTTGATATATATCTATAACCAATATTATATCCCAACAATCAAATAATAAGTGATTGATTCATACCTTTTTCTACTTTTCATAGTTGTGGATATATCGAGTCTTTATATGGGACGCCATCAACCATTTTGTACGAATCATGTATCTCTAGAACTAGGGCAAAATTACCGCTTGCGGTCTGTGAAGCTCATTTACCATCTAAAATCATGCTAACATCTACACTAGGATTTAAATTAACACTTAACCGTTACCGTAAATTTCTTCTTTGTAGGATTTTCCCATGTTCTCCATTCCTTCAAGGCATGTGACCTAATTATTAGTTTTACAATAGAGGCTCTGAGCAGTTATCCTGCCCTACCCTGTACGCAAGTCACATCATTACTTGAAACCATTGTCTGAGTTTTTGTTTACGTGTAGTATTCGATTTACTTAAATTTTGTAATTTTGCGACCGCAATAACGATGTTTGTAATTAATCTTGTTTCTACTCAAAGGTAATTACTTCCGATGCCCTTTTACGATATGGTGACTCAACAAATATTGGATTTTTTATCATTTTATCCACAATATATCACTATGGGTAATTTATGCAAAACTCATTGTTCTTATAAGAAGTAATCTTTGTATTTGGAGTTTGCAGGTAATGATGTCTTTTGTTTGGATGTAATACCTGAAGTGTTAGACGTCCGCCATCCACCAACATTAGGGAGAAAGGGCGACGTCGACCGCCATGTTTTCTCCATCAAAGAACAGTTTAGGAGCAAAGAAAAGTAACCTTTGAGACCAATAAACTAAAACCAAGTAGATTGATACTTCATTGACAAAAAGATAAGATTTTTTTATCCATAATTACATATTATACTAACAAATTATATTTTTTAAATCTGAATACAAATGAATCCCCATATATTACAATTACATTAGAGCATAACTAGTGGGCATTTATTTTACGTTTCTAAAGTTAGACTTAAAAACTTAATTTAAAGATAGGTTGTTAAATTAGATTTTCAAAATACTGTCAATATTAATGAAATAATTATTAATTAAGTTATTTATTACATTAATAATTAATTATATATATTATTTATTATTGATTATATTATATCAGCTCAAGTTAGAATTAATTTCTTCTTACCTTAACCATCATTTTTTGCTTATAAAAGGCCACATATATGTTTCTTTTTTCTTTTCTTTCTCATAAAAAGAGTCGTTTGAGTTATGGGAACTCAAACTTTTGAGTAATGGGAAACTCCCATAACTCAGATTTTTAGTGTTGGGAAGTTTTTCCACAACTCACTATTCTTTAAAAAATACGGTGTCTTTTATAGGTAAAGGTGTAAGGTAGCAGGTGTCTATTGGGCATTAACTCTTGATTATATATGTAATTATATTAATATTAACAAATTATATTAAAAAAACTATGATTTATTTTTTGTTATAATTTTAAATATGTATATTTATAATCATTTGATAAAAAAATATTACAAAAAAATGTCTGTATATAAATTTAAAGAGTTTTCAAAATATTTGAGTTTTAAAAACTGCACATTCGAACTGAGTCAATAACTCCGAATCTAAAATGACTCTCATATCTAACAAAAAGAAAAGAAAAATATGTTTAGAGACTCCACATTTCACATTTCAGTACCTCCACCTTCCTGCGAATCCTATTTACCTTAAACATTTGGAAAAAAAAAATATTTACCTTAAACGTGTCCGTTTGGGAATCGTACTTGTTGTATTGCTTGAGATTTTTTATCCTTTCCGAGTCATCGAAGAATTTGTTGTTTATATGTTAGTACCAGAATTTTGATTCACGTGCCCGACTATGAATAAAATTTAAAGATGTCAAAATTAGACAAGGAGCTGAACTAGTTTAATGCATTTTGTTATGTTGTGAAAAAACGTGTCACAGGAAAAAGAATCTTCTGTGCACTAAATTACATAACCATTATAAAAAGTTTCGCCTCCTTTATTTACCTGACATTACACCCACATTAAAAAAATACAACTTTGTATAAAGTAATTTTCTTTTCTTCTAGGATAAAAATTTAGAGATACAATGCTTACTTTTTTTTTTTTTTTTTTTTATGTATAGGTGTCCGGGCCAGCTTACGCGCACCACGACTATTCCCATAGGAAATATACACGCCTCCTCATGCATACTCCCATTTAATCAGAACAGGTTACCCATGTTCAGGGAGGGGACTCGAACCTTGCACCTCTTTCTTACCCCCTTTAAGGACTCAAGAAATAACAAGGCTAAGGGGATTCGAACCCTGTATCTCCTAGATGAGAGATAGACATCCTGGCCATTGAGCTAGTCCCAATGGTTAATGCCTACTTTTTTTATCGTACATATGGGTGAGTACGGTTCGTTTTGTCATGGTTTTTGGTCAAAACTGAAACCGAAATCGAATGATTCGGTTTTGAAGGATACCGTTACCGAATTGAACGGTTTTCATCGGTTTGGTTTTGTCGATTTTTGATTCGCTTTGTGTTCGATTCGGTATATTTTTCAGTTTTGGTATGTGTTTGGTTCAGTAATTGTAAAGTTTCACGGATATTTGTTTGAAATATTTTATTATTTAGCATAATATATAAGAAATGCTTGATTATAATTTATTGATCAATACAGAAAAATTGTATTCAAGAACCTTATATATTAGGCATTTGTAAATAACAAATTATGAAGAAATATTCATGTAATTAATCTGTATTCTTTAGATTCAAGAATTTTAATAAACGAATGATATTTTAAAATATATCAACTAATATTTTATGTAAAGATATGATTTTTTTATTGGTGGTGAATACCATATATAAGTATTTTTATTTTCAAAATTTAATCTATTTCTATCCCCTTATCATTTTTTAAAAGAAATATAAATGAAAATCAAGAATGTCTTAACTAAGGATAGATGAGAGATCATTGAACTAAAATAAAGGGTATAATTTAGTTTTTGTATTTTCTCGGTTCGGTTTTGTTGGTGTGGTTTTACATAGAAAAACCGAACTGAACCGAATTTTTTCGGTTTTTTAAAAAGCTAATACCGACTCGAACGGTTTTTTGGTTTTCAATTTCTTTTGGTTTTTAGGGTGGGTTCGGTTTTTTGCTTTTGTTTTGCTCAATCATGTCATATGTAGTTGATGATGAATAAGAGATTTTACTAAACTTTTATCGAACTAATGAGGTGACTGAACTTGTGATCCAACCATTTGACAAAAAATTGTGATCCAACCCCATTAGTTTCTTAATCATAACTAGGATGGAAACGGTTCGTTTTCTCGCAAAAATATCAAAAATCATAACCATAAACGTTTATTATATTAAAAAAATATAGCCTAACAATTTTAACCACGATTACACTTTTTTAAAACCATAATTGTATTATTCAGTTCAACTTTTTAAACGGTTTTCTGGGTTTTAATCATAACCAAAATGAAAATTTAATAAATATATTAATTTTCATAAAATAAAACTACACACATAAGAAAAATTTCCAAGGTATATAAGAAATTGTTTTTGTCTTTGATTAAATTGAATATTTATTATTTTGTTGGTTAAATCTAGTATTGGATTCGGTTTTAAGATATTCGGTTTAATTTCTATCTAAATCCATAACCTAAAAGTTTTAACTATCGGTGCACTTTCCAGAACCATAACCTAATGATTTTAACCATGACTATATAATTTGGTATTTAATTCGTTCGCTTATCAATGGTTCCGGTTTTTAACCGTAACCATTGCCATCCCGAATCATAACTACATTAAAAATATCATCAATATATATCAATCGTGAAAGAAAACATAGAAAAGTGTTACACAATTTTTTTTAGATCAAAACAATTTTAATTTTAATAAATAAAAACACTTCAAACTTTTTATTCTACCTTTTATTCTCGCCCCTATTTACACTTTATCCGAAATAAGTAGCGCTCTATCCTTTCCACCCTGAAGCACCAGAAACTCGCACCATGGTGGTAGGAACACCATAATAGTAGTGTTTAATAAGAGAACTAAGGTGGTGCTAAAGGAGATTAAGTGTCAAAGTATCGATAATATCCATAATTTTTTTATACGTGAGTGGTCCGGGCCATCTTACGCGCACCTTAACTAATTTCACAAAAATTATACACGCATTCACATGCATACTCTTGGTAAATGTAAACTAGGTTTCCCATGTTTAGGGAGGGGATTTTACTCCTGGTAAATTTGAACTAGGTTATCCATGTTTAGGGAGGGGATTTGAACCCTGTACCTCTCACTTCACACTCTTAAAGTGCATACAAAATAACAAGACGTTGCCAGTCGAGCTAACTTAACAAGTTAATATATTTTAGTCACAAATAGAAAATTATATAAATAGCAAAATTGTGTTAGATTACATTATCATATGCTCGTAGACTCATCAACCCTTGTAACGATTTTTTTTTAATTTGGACGGATGTTGAAAAAAACCCTGGTTGCCAAACAACATGACGTGTAACTATTGTTTTGCAACCCAATCAACTGCTCTTTAATTATTTCTAGGATAAAAGAAGAAGCTTATTTTACAATATCATCAATTAAAATAACCAACCTATGATCCACATGACTAGTTTTAGTTGTTATTGGTTTCATAATAATATTACAATTGTTCAAAATGTTGACATTAAAGATTGGGAAGATATAAGATAGAAAAATCACATTTCTCACACCAACCGCTTCTGCCTCATTTGCCAAAAAAACCAAGCCTATTATCCATTGATGAATCCCTACAAGTATGTAATAACACATCCAACACTTGACTATTTAGTGTTCTCAGTATAACGAACATCGACATTAACTTTTATCCTTGGTTCGTCACTGTTCTTTGAGTTTTCATGTAGTTTATTATAAAGCCCAATATTATGAGAATAATCAACTATAAGTACTGACTTATATGCCTCGAGTTTTCAAGTGTAAAACATTTACGAAACTCATCACATGAAATACTTTCTTTAAAATAATTATGCATATGGTCAGTAATCATTTTTAATTTTCCAAACATTTTACCCCATGATAGTTGTCATCTCAAATACTGGGGTTTCCTTGATCCTTCTTTATATCAAGAATTTTAAACACCCATTTGTTAAACTTGTAAGTGGTCTCATATTTTATTAGAAAACCCACATGAGTTTCATACCATGCTACCTTAGCCCAACTACAATCAAATATCAAGCGTTAAGTAGTTTTTACCTACATATCATATATTTTACAAGTTTCATTAAATGCATAATGCCTCTTAAACTTGTTATCCTCAGTGTCCAGATCCACTTTACATGTAGTCTAAATATTTTTTTACTTTTGAGGGTACATTAAGTCCCTATTCAACCGAACACGAAATTTAAGGCTATTTGAAAGAGTTAGAAATATTTAAGGCTATTAAGTCCATATATTTTTGAATATAAAGATATTTTAAAATATTTAATTAGTGTTATAGGTCTATTGAGATTCTCAATTCCCGAGTTCCGGGAAGATCCCATATATTTATAATCTCTCCTTCTCCAACTTTCCATTTTATGTCTTTTTCGAACATACTTCTTCCCATAATCATACTTTTCCATCCTAAGAAAGGTGATACATATTTTTACTCAACAAAGATGTTATTATGGTAGTATATATATCTCTCTCCATATTTTGAGCTAGCAATGATTCATGATTAGAATTGGGTTATCAAGCATTTGTTTTGCAAGTAAAACATAGTTCACAACATTAATTTTCCCGAATTCACGCCCTCATTAGTGTTATATTTTTGCCTCTTAGCATTGAATCTAGTGCATTTAATTCTTATCTCCATTTTCCCACCAAAATTGTGAGATAATGCACTCTACTCAAATACTACACCAGACTCGCATTAACATGTAAAGATTGTATAACAAATTTAAGTGTTACTTCATTTCCTCCTCTAACAAGAAATTTAGTATACTAGTGTTTCATTTTATTCATTCTTCTGCCTGTAAGCAAGTTTGGTGCTTTGATTTCAATTTTTACCTAGGTAGATCCCAAATAGTTTCAAATGTCACTCAATCTATTCATTCTTACTACACTAGCTATTTGTTTAGTGGTTTCAAGAGGGGTATTGAAACTAAAGAGAATCACAATCTTATTTAAGTTAAATTTTTGCCAAAGGCTCCCCAATATTCATCTAGTACTTCATTTAAGGTTGTGAAAACCTCCCTGGTTGCTTTTAAAAAACATTGACTATCATTAAAAAACATTATATGAGATAATGTAGGCAATTTCTTGAGTTTTTCATCCTTGTATAAGAATATTATCCATCTTATCCTTAACTAGAGTAGTTAAAAATTGAGTGACTAAACAAAAGAGAAAACGAGTTAAAAATATCCCTTGGGTTTAATTTCCTAGTTGGGGTTTTAATTGGTATTTTACCACTATACTTTACAAGGTACATAACAATAATTACACAAATCATGACCAAATTTATCTAGTTTCCATTGAATTGTTTCTTAATTATCAAATCTTATAAGAGATCCCATTTCAAGTTCTCTCTCTCTCTCTCTCTCTCTCTCTCTCTCTCTCTCTCTCTCTCTCTCTCTCTCTCTCTCTCTCTCTCTCTCTCTCTCTCTCTCTCACACACACACACACACACACACACACATATATACTCTTTAATAGCTGGATATAAAAAGTTTTTGGTTTATTCTCTTTTTCTTAAACAAAATGAAATTTTTATGTGTTATTATTATACTTTTTACACATCGATCTTCCTAGTATAAAAGTAGATTCATTTTCCTCTACTAAATTTGGACTAAGTGGCAGAAATCTCATTACTAATATTAGCAATAATTTTATAGAAGAAGTTTGATCAATTTCTATGTCTATACCTATGTTCTTTGGCTCTTAATTTTTAGACCAAACTAATATAAGTACCATTTATACAAGTGAGCTAACTCAAATTGTTCATAAAGTCGGCCACAAGTCTTAACAAATCCATTTTTATAATATCCCAATTATGTTTGAAAAAATTACACCGAGTAACCATCTGGTCCTTGGGATTTTCACTTTAAAGGACCAAACAATACTTATTAATTCCTCCATAGTAACAAATTTAGTAATTTCTTGATTAATTTTCTCTACAATACATGGTTGTATCTTAAGAGTCAAGTTCTTGTAGTTTATTTGTCCTTAAAAAAGGATTAACTTTCCAAAGTAATTAACAATAGTTTTATTATTTTCAACAGTAGTCTCAATCCAATTCTAGTATTATGTTCTATTCTAAGTATTTTAATTCCACTTCTCCTTGGATTTAGTAACTGAGTTGTAATATTTTGTGTTTCTATCTCCTAATTTAAGCCAACTATTCCTTAACATAGAATTCTAATATTGTTCTTCTTTAATCCATATAGCTTCTAGTCTTTTGATTTTCTCATTAAAAAGATTTATATCACAGTCCTTGTTATCATTAGTAAGGTTCTCCAATTTTGAATAATTCTTTTTGTTTCTTTATTGGTTACCAATCATATTTCTGTTCCATCTAATAAGAACCACAATTAGGGTAGTTAAATTTTTTCCAAACCATGGTATTTCCCCACTCTTATTATTTTTAACATACCTCCAAGTTCGATAAGATTATCACATTTTTTTTCCTTTAGCCAAAATTTTTCAAACACAAATATATTATTATTTTTCTCCATTTTATTATCAAAGTAGATGGCAATAGAGGAATGGTATGATCCTATTGCATGCAAAACAACTATCGAACACTTTTGATTTTTAATAAGACAATTATCATTAACCAAACATCTGTCAAGATTTCCCTGTTAAATGTCAATACTATTTATCTTTAGTTGTCTAGGTCTAAGAACATCCTTGATAATGTACTTCAATGAGTTTAATATTATTTATAAAATTATGAAATATATATAATTTCTTATTCAATTTAGGTAAACCCGCTACCTTTTCATGACTATATAATATTAATTTGGATTCACCAACAACATTCCATGGTAATCTATTATTTCATTTTAGACACTTAACAACTTTCATTAGAATTGCATCTTCGTGCTCATCATTTGTTGGCACATGAACAAAAGTAGAACATGTTGAAACATGCACATAATTAGCAATCATATAATATATACACCATTCAGTTTCCCTTAAAAAAATTAGCAAATAATATAAGCCCTTGAATTTTCCTACGGCTTCAACTATATTTCATAATTTTATATTGATGCTTTTTGCAAGCTTGAGTAATTTATCATACATATTTTTTTGTCTTATAAAGAAAGAGTACATGAGGTTCGTGCATTTTCCCAGCCTCCTTTAGCGTTAGAATTGTCAAAGGGGTGTAAATCCCTTGATAATCCCAACATATTTGTATCATCTTCTTTCGTGAGGTTGTTCAAGATCAACCTCACAATTTTTCATCAATATTTTTACCTTAATTTCTCTAGGTGCTCGAGTTCTCTTCTATTACATGGGTAAATATCATCTTTTCTCCTTTTCTTGAAGCTCGAACATTTTTTGTATATATCCATTAAGGAAATTTGGCGTTGCAAATCCTTATAGTTTGTTTACTCCTTGAGCTTTTATGCTCTTAGTTTTTATTCCATCACATATCCCTTATCCTTTCCATTGTTTCCTACCAAATTTCAACTTGATTCTTATTCTTCATACCTTCAATTTTATCCATCTTTGATTCACCCATAACCACATTATCTTGACCTTTATGAAGTACTTCGTTCCTTCTTTTAATCTTTGAGAAGAAAATGGTTTCTTGTAAAGGGAAAATATTGTTGAGATCCTTAGATAACAATGGTGTTATGAGTCTATCAGTATCGTGTTGAGATGTTTTAGTTAGTAAGGTTTTAAAAATCCCCTTTATTTTATTTTTATACATCCCAAACTCAAATGATTGGGGGTATCCTATGACTCAAATAATAAATTAATTAGGCTTTGGATTATCTTATCAAATATGATTGACCCATGTGGTATTTTAGAATATCAAGGCCTAGTTTTAGCTTATAAGAACACGATGGGGTAGGTGTGTCTAAAAAGACCTCAATACCCACCATTTTAAATGCATAAGTACAACCAACCTTCCTATCGAGTTTGCATACTTTCGTCTTATCGATTCTCAGTTTCCCCCCCCCACCTGAACCACCAAACTTATGTTTCTTTTTAGATCACCGAGTCTTCACCTATAATTGATTGTTGATAATTGTTCAATATATTTTCTTGAAATTAAGAATATGGCTATATATCTACATTCATAATTTAACCCTCAGTTTGTTATCAAACTTGCAATCTCTAACAAGGTGATCAAGTATCCCATAATCAAAATATACCTCCCCAAGTCTCTCATACGTAATGGTTCCTATGCATCCTCTACCTCCTTCTCCATTTAGAAAACAATTACCAATTCATGGCTTTTCCCATATTATATCCTATACAAGCTCTTGGATACTAAAACCATTTAAAGATTGCAATTGGTGGTAGCCATATACCACTGACTTTTCCTAAATGCCCTAAAAAATTTATAATGTTTATATCCTTTATCATCAGAGGAATGACATGGACTTTCACGCAAAACACGGAAGTATTACGCCTCTTATTCAGAAAGCTTGATCTCTGAAGTGTCTTATTGCAATATAATGTGCTTACTCACGTTATTCCATGGTCGTTTATTCCAAACAAACACGCAATCTTCTTCATTTTCAAACTCAATGATACATGCATAAAACCATTCTTATCTATTTCAAAACTTGCTTTCGTCTCCCATGATTGGTTTATTGTTCCCTTGAGAAGGCGAAGCTACTAGTTTCTTTACACACATTTTTTTTCTATTAACTTAAGTTCCTCCACGTGACCATAAATGGAGATTGTGTAATCATCAAGACCTTACTCCTCTTTGTCTTTGGCATTATCATTGATTCTTGTAATGAATTCCATCAAATTCAAAACTCCAGCAATTCAATAAATGAATGTTGTTGTCAAATCCAATCACGAGCAATAAATATCCCTAAGTTTTGACATTAACCCGATTGAAAACCAGTACTTAACAGATAAAAATTAAATTATATAAGTAACTAGAAAAACCAAACCACTCAATCCAAATTTGGTTTGTTCAATTTAACAAAAAAAAAAAGGACACAACTAAGTTGTTAGGATCAATTAAAAAAGGCTTAAAAAGGTATGGATAGGTTTGTAGATATGGAGATGGATTGGTTGATTTGTAAAGAGACTATAAAGTGAATAGATTCCGGAATTAAAAAACGGGTCAAGGTGCAGGGGAGGATCTAGTGGGGGTGGGTTCCCAGGTGGTCTTGGGACGTAGTGAGAATTTACCTGATTTTTTTAGCGAAATCCCTTAATAAAAATAGACTTCCTCCCCCGAGTCTAATGATTCACCCCAAACTCTCACTTAAATAGACATTAGCCTAAATATTTTTTCGAACCCATACCCAAAAACCCACTAGTTGTTCTAACTTTTCCTCTCTTGAGAAAAATACTGAATTCGTCCCTAACAAGGAGAGAGAAATTATGCTAGTTCCCTTGTCAATCTGCTATGACCTTTTGTCATATTTATACGAAATTGACAACTAGCTCGATTTCTCTCTTCTGATTTCTTTCTCAATTTTGTATCCGCCTACAAGAGGATGTCACTTATCTAAAATTAGTTATCTATAAAATATTGTTTATTTAACAATTTTTTATATCACATTTACTCTTATTTTTAAATATTTAATAAATAATTAAAATTTTAAAATACATTTTGAAAAAATATTTTAGTAATTATATGATTACTTAATAACATTTTTTATTTTATAGAATGAGAAAATATTTTTAAAAGCATATCTATTAAAAACATATATTTCAACGAAACATAGATTTACTATTTTTTTTTTCAAAGGTGTGAAATGAAATGTATAATTAAATTCTTTTCCTGAACATAGATAATCGAATTTCGATTTATCTAAAAATATATATAGAACATGTATATATATTTTTGTAAAATTAATCGTAGTGCATACAAGCTGGTCCGTATTACAACTTAAAGGAAACAACTAACAGATATTCTATCCAGCTCTGAACAAATTAAAGAGGTAATGAAATTAGTATATAGGTCGTTAACCAATTTACATGGTTTGAGAACTAATTTCATGTATACCGAAAGCAAGCGAAAATATTAAATTCCTTACTACCATAGCTTTTTTTAATAGGAGAATCAGACTCCTCCTAACTTGAACCACCTAAACTACTTCCCTTGTCATATTCAGTTTAAATATAAACATTATGGTGGTTGTAGGAATGAAGACAAAATTCAGTATTATAACTAAGGTATGGAGGTGAGATAAACTAAAGGAAGCATTTAGCAATAAATGTGTACCAAATTATCCGTTTCTTGAGTATAAATTTTTTATTTAATTATTTATCATCTAGTGCTCTTGATATTATTATAATTGACAGATTTCTAAACTAAATAAGTTCTCGACTTTAATGAAAACAACCAAACTTAGAAGGTATACCAAATACTTTCTGAATTATGATGTGGTCTTGACAGTAGAAAAGGCTTTATTTATCGTTGCATTAGTTTTTTAATAAAAGGCATTTTAATTATGAGCCAAAAATATTCCACATATTATGTAATATAGTCAGAATGCAAAATTTACTGCAACCTATTTATAAAAATAACAATATGTAATAGATAGCGTATGCCAAAGTAATTTGAATACTATACTTTAAGTGTCCGTTTTTTATTGTTTTTCAAAATAATCACTTAAAGTGATTTTATATACATAGTAATATTTTAGACTTTTAAAATCACTTTTAGAAAAAGTACTAGATTAGTGATTATTAAAATAATCACTTAAAGTGATTTTAGATGCTAAAATATTTTTTAATATTTTTTACAAATAATTTAATTTTAATTAAAAAACACTTTTAATTTTAAAATAATCAATCCCAAACAGGCTCTAAGTGTGTCACTATTTTTAAAATTTTAAAATTATACATTTTATATATTTTTAAGGACCCGTTATGTTAATAATTCTCTAAAAAAAGTGTTCCCCTAAACTTTTTTAATAAAAATTTAATTATGAATTTTTATCACTGCATTTAAATACTAAAGTTACCTTCTCCAAACTTTCTCTATTTCAGTCCTAAGTACAATTTCTAAATTTCACTATTATTTTCACCCCGATAAAAAATCTTAGATTCGGGAAGTTCGTTAACTATAAGACTTATCATGACCCAACTCTAAAAGAGATTCAACTCTCCACGTAACAAATTCTATTAATTTATTTAATCCCTCGAGTCAAAGACATAACACTGTAGTAATAAAATATATTAATTTTTTTTCGATGAGTGTGATGTGTAAACTTTTGTCTCATTAAATGTAGGAGAAAATAAGGAGATAATCAAGGTTGTAACATTACTTATATTGAAAGCTTTAAAGAAAAACAAAATTGTCGTTGTGGATGGTGGCAATATATAATTTGTATTCATAAAAACAACTCTCACTCGCTATTCTTCTTCATCAAGATTCATCTTTTCCTTTGTTCTCTTAGTCTTGACTTCTTATTAATACATCTGAAGTTATAACCAGTAGCTGCTCCTACAGAGAAACATATGTAAAGGGTGTAAAGAAATCTCTTAGAAACAGTTCAAAAGTAAAGTTCTAGGTACCCTTCTCTTTATCTTTTTTATGTTTTTCAAAAACATCAATCAGATGCTTCGAATGTATAGTAGTTTTGTGCATTTTTAAATTGTTTTAGCTCTGCATTTGTGTTGTTTTTTGCTGTAATTGATAGTATTCTAAGTGTTAAGTGATCATCTCATGGCGAGAGAGAATTAGTCTCATTTTGTAGTAAAAGAATGTTGCACAAATAATTGTTTCACTATATATAAGTGAAATAGCGATTAACTGTTTAATCTACGCTAAAGATTTACAATATTCTATAGTTTATTTCAGATTTTCCTTTCCTTCGGTGTCTCCTGTGTAAACTCGCTAAAAATCCAGATAACAAAGAACGAAAAATATTGAGAAAAGTGTGTTTTGGGCTCTGTGTGAGTTTTCAACGGGACATTAAGCAATACTTTTCGTTTTAAGGCCAAATTCTTAGACTAGAGTCCATAAAACGCAACTCAGAGTTTTCAGATTTTTTTAATTTTTTTCTGTTGTTCGAGAATATTATGGTAATTTAGGAAAAACTGCAATTTTGTTCTGAGTTATATATAGAGTTATAGTCTCTCCAGATGGCTTTTATTAATAAACGAAAATTGAAATTTTTGTAGGTGATGAGCTAGAAAACATGTCTATGAGGAAACACAGAAAAAATCAAGCGAATATCACCACACTTCAACTTACGGCAATCAATTCCGGCCTTGTTAACCACGTGGCAAAGAAAAAGAAGAAACCAAGCAAGGCTATTCATCACAATGCACCAACTCTGTTATGCAGTTCACAAAGATCGAATAGTTTTAGCCGACCCGTGATCATGGGTACTTGCAATCATATCCATCAAGAGCACCGAAGAAGTACTACTTATGACAAGTACTCACGGCTCAATGAGATAAACGGACGGCTCGATCAAAGAACCTCCCAAGGAGTGAACTTGGAGCCTAAACACTTCACCGAAGCTCTCGAGATTTTGCAATTAAAGAAAAGGTTATTTCTAGACACAAATGACACTCAAGAATCCGAGAAAGTAAAATTTTCATCGGGCAAGAATTTCGGTCGTCGATTGTCGAATAAGATAGTGATTCTGCGACCGGCTGCGCCGGTCGTGGAAACTCCGGAAAGTGTTCATTGTAGTTGCTCGTCGCGGCAGGCTCGTAAGTTCTTCAAAAGTAAAGGACGGAATGGTAAATTCGGTTTTTTCTCGTTGATTAAAACGAGGTGGATCTCGAGTTTAATATTGTTTCGCAAAAATCCCACTGCGAAACGGATCATTTCCGAGAATGAAACACCAGATATATTTCACGAGGCGAAGAAACACCTCTCGGAGAGATTTAAAAACGTGAAGGAAAGTGAAATTCTTGAAAATAGAGAAACGGTCCGAACGTTGGGACGGATTCTTTGTTCTCCGGATCATGACTTATATACCCCCACTAGCTTGAGATGGGACGTGATACACGATTCTGTTTCAACCGAGCGGAGATTTTCCAGCGATGATGAAGTTAAGATTTTGGAATCAAATGATATTGGAAAACAAGATGACTTGTTTACATTTGAAGTTCAGTCTGAGGCGATGAATAGCTGCGAGGGAGATGGTTTCAATCACTCATTGTTGGTTAGTATGTTTCTTTTCTTGGGGGTAATTGCAAAAACACCCTTTGAACTATATAAAAAATCTTACTTTAACCCTTGAATTTTCAGGCTTCGCCTTCACATGATCGGAGAATTGAATCTTTATCTTCACCAGATTTTACTTCATTAAATCCTGTTAGTTCGATGGAGGAAGCGAACAATATCAAAGACAGAGACGAGCATCAAAGTCCGGTTTCAGTCCTCGAACTTTGTACGGATGATGCAAATAGTCCCACGAGCATTGTTGCACAATCATGTAAGTCTTCTTTTTCATTTAAATAGATAGCTTAAGTGGTCCCTTATCTGTTTTCACTATGACAGTTTAGTCGTTTAACCAAAAGAGTAACATTTTAGTATAGCTTATCTTTCGATATTGTGACAGTGCCAGTTGCTTACCTTGCAAACGTAACATTTTAATCCTTTATCTTGCGATTTTGTGACAATGTTAGTGAAAAAAGATAGGACTAAAAGTTTATGTTTCCAAGATAAGAAACTATATTGTCAAAAAGGTAAAATATAAAGGACTAAACAGGATTCTTACCCTTTTCATCATCGTATTGACTCTGTGCAGCTAAAAGGTCACTACAACCCCGCCGTCTCGATTTTGAAGAATATGCACCCGTGTCCCTGAGAGATCCAGAAACCAAAAAGGTCGATTGTATGAATGAAGATGAATCCATATCCGCGTATGTAAGGGCGGTGCTACAATCAAGGCCTTCACCCGATCAATTTCTTGAAGTGATCCTAACAAAAACAGACCATGACCCGGATCTTGTCTTTGATTGTGTGAATGATGTTTTGGTTGACGCATATGAACGACATTTCGAATGCTCGCCTTGGACATTGCACCTTAAACCGAGTACTAGCGAGTCTCTACGAGAGGATCGGATGGTTTCCGAGGTAGTTAAGGATGTCAAAAGTCTACTAGTTGCGAAGTTTTCGCAACCTACATTGAATCAACTTTGTGGATATGAAATTGCTAAACGTGGAACATGGATCAATATTGGGGTTGAAATTGAAGGGGTTGTTTATCAAATTGCGGAAGATATTATAGAAGAATCGGTAGAGGACACGATACTACTTATGTTGCAAGGTTAAGGTAGATTAAAAAATAATTAGTAGATGTTAGTGTTGTGGAATTTCTTGTTGTAGTGAGGAATAATTCGGATTCTATAGCAGGTGAGCTCATTTCAATAAATAGCTTGGTTCATTTCGAAGTTACTTTTTTGAATAACAAAACTACTCGCGAATAGCTTAGTGAATGCCTTGTTAATCCTAATATGGGAAATAAGCCCATGAGAATAAGGTATTTTTGCAATTTACCTCTCCTAAATTTTAAAAACATACAAATATGGAAACTTCAAGTTGAGAGTTCCACCTTTAAGAGATTAAAAAAAGAACTGCAAAAGAGATAGATCTGACAGTCGTCATAATGTAAACCTGAACCTACATTAGTGTAGTATTTCCTTTTCATTTAAAATACAAGTAATCTTTTTATTCTTTATACTATTTTATCTCTATTTAAATATTAAAATTTAAGTTACTAATATAATCTCTCCGTCAAACAATGTGTTATACTTTTTTCTTTTTCACACAAATTAAAAAAAAATTACTTCCTCCGTCCATTTTTGTTTGTCCTACTTTTTGTAGCACAAAGATTAAAAAACCATTAAATACACTATCTCTTTACTATGTTGCTCTTATTTATTGAATAGAATGCCATTTAATGCACCATTGCTTTTAACTAATTAACTAGGGGTGATATTGGAAAAATAGGAGAAAAAATGTCTTGATAATATAAAAGGGACAAATATTGTTGGACACCTCTCTTTAGAAAGAAGGACAAATAAAAATGGACGTAGGGAGTAATTTTTTTCTATTTTTACTAAACTACCCTCAACCAACTAAGTAAATGAATTTGATGATGATAAAATTTTGAATATTAAATAAGGATAGAATTGATAGAAAATGTAAAAGTTCTTTGGTATCTTAAGCGGACAACCTTTTATGCACAACTACTTTTAGAAATTGTGACAAACATTGATGGACGGAGGTAGGGCTGCAAACGAACCGAACCGAGCCGAACTTTAGCTTTCTTGAGTTTGTTTGCTAAGATTTTAGTGAGCTTGAGCTTTTTTGAGTTTGAAACGAAACGAGGCGAACCAAGCTTTATCTTTCTTGAGCTTGGTTCGTTAACTAACCCGAACTCAAACAAACCCTTAGCAAACTCAAACTCGAGCCCGTGGTGAGAGTATCGGTACATTTGCAACCCTGGATACTAGTAGTATATTTATTAGATATAAAAAGAATTTACTTATTAGATATAAAATATTTTAGTTATGATTAATTACATATTCAAAAATTTCACGTACTTTTGACTTTTGGCATATATACATATATAATTTTAAATTAAATATATCTACCAAACCTATTAACGAGCTCTTAAAAATCCTAATTAAACTGTTCACGATCTTAACGAGTCAAGCTTCCATAGGTTTGAGTTTGTCTCGTTTAGTAAACGAGCCTAAATTTAAAGCTTGAGCTTGGTTTGTTTAACTAACGAGCCAAACTCAAACACACCTTTAGCGAACTCAAACTCGAGCCCTTGGTGAGAGTATCAGTTTATTTGCAGCCCTAGACGGAGGGAGTATATTCAAGATATAAAGATATTTTACGATCGACAATTTAATAAACATAGAATTTAGTAATAACTTTTCTTAATTTGTCTGCAAAGACAATTTTTTGTGGAAAAAGGGATTAATATCATGTTTGAAGAATTAACGACACACCCTTGTCCATCTATCACTATCTACAAATCCTAACAAAGACAAGGCAAGACTCGAATTCCAACAGTGATGCCAAATTAGTTGCTCCAACTACGTGTATGACATCACACCCGATTTTGATGCTAGAGAAAGCTAATATATACGAGGACATTCCAAACTATTAGGCAATCACCTACAAAAACGTATAAATCGGTAGCATCATGTGGGTAAAAGATAAGATTGCAAGTCTATCCTTATTTTAAGAGGCATGCATACAAACAAGGTAATATAGAATGACATTATCATTAAAACTAGAAATAACATAGTTCGTAGACACATTAGAAATATAAATGTCAAAAATTCCACCCATAACATCAAAATTCCCCCGAATGTAATGCTGATCGTCAAAGTCTCTAACAAAATAGTTTGGAAAATTAGATTGTTGAGTAATACTATTTGAACCATCAACACCTAACATAGTCTCAAAAATACATAACCATATGGGCATATTCTTGCAAACTAGGGACTTAAACTCCTTCCTTGTCAGATGAGCCTTGACCCACTGACAAATCCACACCATCGTACTCATTTGTTTCTGTTTTTGGACATTTTGAGGATATTCTGGACAATTATTATGAAAGTCAAGTGAAGGAGAACAGAGTTCTATTTCACAACAAAAAAGAGTACTATTACGAGTCTATTTCCACCACAAAGAGAGAATCTCAAAGAGAGAGAGAAAGAGAGAGAGAGAGAGAGAGAGAGAGAGAGAGAGAGAGAGAGAGAGAGAGAGAGAGAGAGAGAGAGAGAGAGAGAACAACATGTGAACTTCCTATGAACAACCTTGGAAAAAAATGAGGGTTGTGATTGCCATGAAACCAAATTATCCAACTCCTACCAATTAATGTAGATTCTCTTGTCATGAAGATTATATATATGGGAAAACCCACAGGGGTTACCCTTTATCTGTAAAGAAAATTACCCTCATGGACCCTGATCTACCCTTATCTTTGACTTCTCGTGACACCGTTGGACCTTTTTTTCTATTTCATGTTAGGTGACCATTAGTCAACGCCACCTACACCACATCACCTCTACCTCAGCGACACGTTATCACACGCCTTTGAGACTAATTTCCCAACGTGGAAGGGGCATTTCAGACAAAGTCCTCACCTCTTTAACCTTTAACCCTAGATTCAGTTCACCTTTATCCATTTACCCTAAGCAACCCGATTCACCCTTTGCCCGTGTTTGTGTTTATCTACCTTCCATACCATGGTAAAATCTGCAATCACTACGACAAACAGTCTGATGGGTGAACCCGGGAAGTTGGACTATATTTTTATATCGCCATATGCATTGCAAGCTTAACACATCGTTGATAACATTAAACCCTGAAAGATAGTTTGTTGGCTGCACAAAGTTTAGATCAATGAAGGTTAGGGGTAACTTATCCAATATGGGTTAAGTTAATCAATGTTCCAATGGATTTGTGGACACAAAGAGGGCTGGAGTACGTTGCTAGTGGAATTGGAGTGCCCTTACAAATGGACTCCATTACAGAGTAAAAAACCAGGTTAGGATATGCAAGGGTATGTGTAGAGGTTGACACAAAAGATGAATTACCTGAAGAGCTTATGGTTGATACAGGGTTAGAGGAGATACAGACTGTTAGGGTAAAATATGAATGGAAACCTATTATATGCACCAAATGTAATGGGTTTGGTCATGTTGATAGTAAGTGTAGCAACATACAAAAGGTGTGGAAGCCTAAATAGAGTATATCACTGAATGAAGGAGGAAGTAAGGATGATAAAGGTAAAGGCATTGTGGATGAATGGGATATAGTCAGAAGTAATAGGATAAGTAATAGCAACACTAAAGATAAGGGTGAATCTAGCTCAATAGTTGTTACTAATCAGTTTGAAAGAATACAGGAGGAAGGTGTGATTGATCATGATGTCATCGAGTTCATTAATAATCACAATGGTGGTGAAGAAATAACCAGACCTCCTAATATATGAACTGTATCTCTTGGAATGTAAGGGGTTTTAATAATGTAATAAGGCAGTTAGATGTCAAAGATTTTATTATTGAGAATAAGATCAGAATTGTTGGGTTGCTTGAAACAAAAGTTAGAGTACAAAAACATTCTGAGATAATAAGTAAGTATTTCTCTCATATGGAAATGCTTCATAACTACAATAGTGATCCTAGTGGCAGGATATGGTTATTGTGGGATAGTAGATATGCAGAAATTGATTTGATTCAACAGTCTTCTCAAGCTATTCTTGTTAAAGTGAAAATTTCTGAAAGTAAGGAAGTAATTTACATGGCTTTGATCTATGCGAGTAATGATAGTGGTGATAGGAAACAATTGTGGAAGGACATGGAATATTGGAGTAAAAAATATGATAAAGATAGATTATGTGTAATGGGGGATTTTAATGAAATCTTAAATGTTAAGGAAAGGCTTAACTGCACTTTTCTTGATAAAGGAGCTGTAGAATTCAATGAGTGCATAGAGGAAGCTGGTTTGTTAGAACACGGGTATATGGGACAGTTTTATACTTGGACAAATAAGAGTGATGTTAGGAACATAAGAGCCAGTAAAATTGACAGAGTTTTTGTCAATACAAAGTGGCTAAATACAATTGATTCAACTGTAATGATTCATAATCCTTCCACATCTGATCATTGTCCTTTAAAGTTGGTTTTGAATACAAAGAAGAGAATTATAGCTAGTCAGTTCAGGTTTTTTGATGCTTGGACTACACATGAAAAGTTCATTCACACAATTAAGCAGGCCTGGAGTTTAAAGGTTGAAGGGAATAATATGTTTATCTTGTGTAAAAGGCAGAAACAGACAAAAGAAGCCTTAAAAAAGTTTAATAATATGTACTTTAGAAGGAATTCTTCTAACATAGAGTTGATTAAGACTCAGCTGAATATAGTGCAAATGAAAATCATGAGTGGTAATTTTGATGACAGTAATATTAATGAAGAAAAAATCTTAAGTGCTGATCTAGAAGAAGCCATGATTATTCAACACAGATTTCTAAGACAAAAAGCTAGAGTTTTGTTTAATAATGAAATGGAAAGTAATTCAGCTTACTACCATAAAATCATTAAGGGAAGGATAGCCAAAAATAATGTTATCCTTCTAATTAATGATCAGGGTGTTAGTATTGAAGATCCTATTCTCATCAAGGAAGAATTTTTCAAGTTCTATACTAATTTGCTTGGTACTAAAGATGATAAAGAAGAAATATGTTCTAGTAATATTCTGAGAATCCTTCTGGGTAAACAAATTAGTGAAGAACAAGGTAATGAATTAACAGCTCCCATTACTGATAAAGAGGTTAAAGAAGCTCTTTTCTCAATTAATTCCAAGAAGAGCCCGGGCCCAGATGGTCTAAATTCTACTTTTTACAAGGAGGCTTGGGATATAGTTGTTGAAGACTTTACTAAAGCAATAAAACAAAGCTTTGAAAATTGCAAAATTCTCAAGCAAGTAAACGCGACAAATATAGTTTTAATACCAAAGGAGAAGAAACCTACTAGTGTTAAAAAATTTCGGCCAATATCGTGTACAAACACTATATACAAGACACTATCTAAGATCATAAGCAAAAGTTTAAAAAAGGTTATGAGTTCAATCATCTCTTTAAATCAAGCCGCATATATAGAGGGAAGGTATGTTGGAGATAATATATTAGTAGCGCAAGATATTATGCTGGGTTATGATAAAAGGAGTAGTAATTCTAATTGCACTATTAATTTAGACCTCCAAAAGGCCTATGATAGTGTAAATTGGGCTTTCTTAATCAACATCTTAATAGCTCTTAATTTCCCGGAGAAATTTATCAAATGGATAAAAATGTGCGTGTGTACTCCTACGTTTTCAGTATGTGTAAATGGCGAGGCTTGTGGGTTCTTTGAGGGGAAGAGAGGGTTAAGACAGGGTGACCCTCTCTCACCCTATCTTTTCGCGTTATGTATGGAGGTGTTCACAGGCTTGTTCACTCACTTAGCAAATAAAAAGGAGTTTATTTATCATAAAAAATGCGAGGTAATGAAGCTCAATTACATGATTTTCGCAGATGACTTACTTGTTTTCTTAAAGGCAAATTTAAAATCTGCAAGAATTGTAAAGGAAGGCCTTAATCTATTTTCAAGACTCTCAGGGCTACAAATAAACTATCTAGAAAAGTGAGGTTTATGTAAGTGGTAATAATTTTCATATTGAAAATGAGATTTCAAAGATTCTTAATATTAAGATTGGCCAACTGCTAGTCAGGTATTTAGGGGTCCCACTCCATTCAAAGAAGCTAAGTGTTGAGGAGGGCAATAAGCTGATTAATAAAATACTTAATACGATTAATCAGTGGTCATCCAAGCTATTATCATATTCACGGAGAGTGGAGCTTATAAAGAGCATCATTATAAGTAAAATTCTCTACTGGAGTAGAGTTTTTTCGTTGCCTAAGCAAGTCATATATAAATTGAATAGTATTATGAGTAGCTTTCTTTGGAAAGGCAATACTGAAGGTGCACATGGAGCTAAGATATCATGGGAGAAAATTTGTATGAGTAAAGAGAAAGGAGGTTTAGGTATCCAAATTTGGAAAATCTTAACTTGGTTTGTCTCCTCTTCACGTTCTGGAGGATGTACTCGCAAAAGAATAACTTGTGGAGTATGTGGGTCAAACATAATATACTGAAAGGAAAGTGTGTATGGAGTATAGAAGAGAAGCAAAGTCATACTTGGATCTGGAAATAATTAATGAAGGTCAGAAGCTTAGCATATGAGTTTATTACTCATACTGTGTATAATGGAAAAAATACTTACTTAGTATGGGATAGATGGCTTAAGGGACAGAACATTCAACAAATTCTGGGAATTGAGCTAGCTAAAGATAATTTGAATAGTCACAAAACAGTTGATACTTTTTATGGGAAAGAGAGGTGGAGGTTACCTCCATGTGTGGGTAAAATATTACCTTACTTAAATGATGTTAAACTGGTAAATAGGGAGGATAAGAAGATTTGGGGTGAATCTAGTAAGAAGGGTTTTTCTTTCAAGAAAACCTTTATTAGACTCACAAATATGTCTAATGTATCAAATGTCAACTGGTATGAGCTGACTTGGTCTAAAGCTAACATTCCAAGGTGTGTTTTTATATCTTGGCTTGCTATTCAAAATAGGTTGAGTACAAAACTAAGGATGCTAGAATGGGGCGCTCAAGTTGATCCTCTTTGTGGTTTCTGTAAAGCTACTAGAGAAGATAATGAACATATTTTCTTCCTATGTTCATTCTCTAAAAGAATTCTGCGGAATTTGTTGATTATATGTGAAATTGGGTGGATGCCGAGAGATTTTGAGGATCTAAATGATAAACTTCTCAGTTTATCAGGTAAAGAGATGAAATTTCTTGTGAGCTTAATGATTACTTCATATATTTATATAGTATGGAGGCAAAGAAATGAGATTGAACACGGAGGGGTGATTTTGAATGAAGAACAAGTTTGTGGGAGAATTTGTGAAATGGTTAAAATGAAGATGAAAGATAGAAGTTTTAAAAATACGAATGTTAATAGAATAGCTGAGAAAACATTAATTCTTGAAATTCTCAAAATCAGAACAAAATACTTAATCCAGGTTGAAACAGATATACTAGTTACTACACAGTTTGATTCAAAAACAGAGATAGATAAAAATACTCAATCCTGGTTTATATACTCTTTCCTAGTTTACTCATACTTGTTATAACAGCATTCAGTTCCAACACTCCCAACCCAATGCGTGTGGGGATATGACATTCCAGCCGAGTGTTGGTATGAATTAGAGGATGTATCTTGATATGGAGATTCTTGAGGAGGTGATATAGCAGGTGAGTGAGTTGTACCTGGAGATGAAGAAGAAGAAGAAGAACCAGAGGTTTGTGAACTATTATCTTTTGGAACTTTTTTCTTTTTTTTTGCTTTTTGTCACTTGAAGGTTCATCTGACTTTGAATTGTTATCTTCTTCCTCTTCTAAAGTATCTTCTAGTTCATGGATACCATCTTCTAGATCATCTATACCTACATCAAGACCAAGATCATCTACACCTACATCAACATCATATCATCACCAACATCAACATCATCTATACTACAAATGGAATAAAAGTCACAAGAATCGTGAAAAGAATTTACTTGATTAAGTTGTGAAATTTTTAAGAAAATCATTACGATCTAGGAAGATTCAGTTAAGAAGTTTGATATTCTAGAAATTCAGGGCTAAGACTGTCAATATTATAGTTAGCATTTGAATGCTTCATTTATATGGTAATTCAATGTTATTTTAAATTAATCCTTAACATGACACTTCTTTTTATCTAAAGTAAAAGTTGGATTTATCTCAAATTCGTAACATATTAAAAATTTATATAAAACTAACATAATATTATATAATTTCAATATATCTTTTAATCACGTAACATTCTCTTAAACTATATACATGTATGATTTATATTTACGATAAACATAATATATTTTCAGTATGTATAAATTAGTGTTGAATTACTTATAGATGTAACTTATATATAACACAAATTGTAATATTATTTTATATTATTCATCAGGAAAAATAATTCTGGAATTGTTAATTTATTTCATTAAATGAATTTTGTATGTTCAAGATAACGATATTTTCTTAAAATTATTTCTATAAAATTATATTTTAATTTAAGAGCTTACTACTTAAATAGTTATAACCCCTTTATATCATTTTTTAAAAAGTTCAACTCAAATATTTGACCTCAAGTACCTTAGATATTATTTTATTTGACCAATTATCCTAGTATATCCTTATTAATAGTTTTATACGAAAAGAATTTAATGTATGTATATAATACATTATACTTGGTTGGCCCCAACTTACCCGACTCCTCCTGTGTTTGCCACTCCTCAGTCCTCCCTCTTACCCTAGTAAAAAGTGAACCCCCAATCCTACCACTACCAAGTTAATAATAATTGGGAAAATAAAAATAAAAACTTAACCCCCCTCCCCTCTCCACCACAACCAAGTAGAATATTGTTTTTCAATACTGACCCTTGAAAAAAAAAGGAAAATATACTAGCATTCTATTGAAAACACACTGATATCCCATTGAAAACACACTGATATCCCACTGAAAAATACTGGCATCCCACTAAAGATACACTACCTGTCCCTCAGTAAAATCCATAATAATGGCATCTGAGGGTAATACACTAACAATCATTTTGAAATACACTAATAATCCATCTAAAAGCCTAACATCATGATTAATTATCTTATATAAATTAAAATAGTTTATGTGTTAGTATCTTTAATAGTTGGTAAGACATTATTTTTGAATTATCCAATATGGATGTAGTTTTAAACAATATAGATCACGCAAGTTTGAGTCCTAGGTCTTTTAATTAAGTGGGTGTTAATAACAAGCATATGTCGAGATCGATAATTGGCCTAATGGTTAGGTTACTCCGCAGAGACCAAGAGGTCTTGGGATCGAATCTCGTTGGAGTTATGGTAAAAAATTTGCAAATAATAGGAGCAAGGATGATGGAGAGATGGTTGATTGAAAGACTCAAGCTATAAGATGGTAAATTCTCCTTCAATTGTTTTTTAAGTTTAGTTAATTTAAAATTTTGTGTATAGTATCTACTCCTTCCGTCCATTTTTATTTGTCCACCTTTTTGGTACACAAAGATTAAAAAGAGTATTTAATACTATTCATCTTTACACAAATGCCCTTAATTAATACACATAAGGTTATTTATTTCAATACTCTTTCTATTATTTAATTAGGGATAATTTTGGAAAAAGTAGGAAAAAAGTGTCTTGGTAATGGAAAATGGACAAATAATATTGGACACCTTGTTTTGGAAACTTGGACAAATAAAAATGGACGGAGGGAGTATAATATATAAATATATTAGTACCAAAACGGAATTTGATAGCCATACTATAGTTCCAAAAAGTACACATGCATGATATTTTTTATAAAAGCCTTAACTGGTAAAAATATATAATACTTTCATTAATTATTTCACTAAATACCCTCTCAAATAACTCATTCTAAACCACAACACTAAATGATACACTAAATCATACATATTCATACACTAAAACATACATAGTTCACAGCTTGCGAGAGAGCTCGAAAATAAAGCTCATTGTCACCGGAGATAAATGTTGCTTAGATCAGGTTCGGGTGGATCTTGAAATTAAATGGAGCTTGGTGGTGGAGCTCAGATTGCTCAGATGGGGCCATGAGTGCTATGAGGATTTGAGCTTATTCACTGTAACATGCTGCATGGGAGCTAGAAAACGGAACCTTTGATGCTTACACGGAGCTCGACCTTGCTCGGGAATGGAATTTTTTTTTTTGGAAAGAAGGAAAATAGTTCTTGAAGAGAGTAGTTTTTTCATATTTCTATGGCTGCTTAGTGTTTTGCATAGCTTACTCAGGTGATTACGTGGTTGCTGCTCAAGCTCCTATCCAAGCTCGGACTTAAGTGTTCAAATCTTGCAATGGAGCAGCAACGACTAATGCTCGTTAGGATATCCTATTCAGAGTTTGGATTTTTTTTATGATGCTTATTGTTGCATTGGAGTAGCATCTCCATATTTGATTTCTGCACACACCCATGTGCGGTTTTTTTAATGTACTTAAAATTTGATAATTGATACTAATCTTTTTTTCCCATACTGGCATGATTGAGATTTGAAGCAATAATTCTTTTTCTCAATGTTACACACACTTTTAGATGTATTCTTTTAGTTTTCATGACTGTACTGATTAATATTGACTTTATACTCCACAATTTTTTTTGGACGTTGGTAGGGTGCCAAAGCACCCGAAAAATATACTCCACAATTTGATAAATAATTCCCTTAGTTTCAACCTTATACCGATCCATGTTCCCAACTTTGCAATATTATATTCACATAGTTGACTCAGTGTAGGGTTGCGAAAAACAATGCAACTAATAGAATTTGGACATCTGTATAACTACCTCGGAAATCCTAGTACTCGGTTGGAGGTGCCATATCTAAGGAGAGCATTCGAAATATCCATTTATATGATTTAACTAAAAAATCATTGAAACAATCAAAGACAAGTTCTGGATCATTGTCCCTTTTAAGATCATGTCAAGACATTTTAATCAGCAAAAAGCCTTGTTTGTAGCACATATATGGGTTCATATTTATTCATACAATTGGTCCTTTCGATTTCCAAAACTCTCTAGAACACTGGGGCATATTCTTCAAAATCGATTCAATGGGGGATTTCAGTGAATCTTTACCTGCACAAATCACGACGATGCTTCATAATTTTTTAAATAATAAGGTAAATATCCTCTTCCGACCTTGTCCTATATATTTGACCTTTTTGATAGTTTAGCCCTTATGTAAACATATCCTTTTAGTACCTTAACTTTTTCACTAATATTGTCAAAAACTCAAAAGATAAAGGATGGAAATGTTACATTTGAAAGATAAAGGATTTGCGATGTCACCCAATTAAAAGATAAGCAACGAAAAAGTTACTTTTGGAACTTAAAAGGACTAAATTGTCAAATTAAACAAAGATAAAGGACCAAATAAGTTATTTATCAAAATGTAAAAAAAAGCCTCGTTGGACTATTTTCATCGCTCATACAAAGCGGTTCTGACGGAAACCGGACTCTGATGCTCGTCACCGTCTTTAGTAGTGTTCGCCTCCTCCCATGGACTAACGGAATAAAACAAAGAAACAACTGGTGAAGATGAAAATTCGATTTTGTGATCATGTGAAGGTGAAGCCTGAAACATTCTGAGGTAAAAGTAAGTTTTTTGATATAATTTGGGGTTGTTTTTGCAATTACGTCTTACTAACCGACAATGAGCGCCCCCACAGCTAGTCCTCGGGCTATTAATCGCCTCGGGTTGAACTTCAAATGGAATTAAGTCCTATTTTTTTCCAAAATCATTTGAATTCAAATCATCACCTGAAAAATCTCTGCTCTGTTGAAACTGTTGAAACAGAATTGTGTATCACATCCCATCTCAAGCTAGCAGCAGAGATATATAAGTCATGATCCGGTGAAGAAACATATCCTTTCCCATCGTTCGGACAGTTTCTTTATTTTAAGATATATACTTTTCGTCACGTGTTAGACCAATATTGATGAAAAATTAATTTGACAATTAGTCCCTTATCCTTGTTTAATTTGACAATTTAGTCCTTTATCATGTAAGCATAACCTTTTAGTCCTTTTATCTCTTTTCTTTTTTCACTAACATTGTCACAAAACTGAAATTTAAAGGATTAAGATTTTAATGTCTGCAAGATAAAGATTTGGCGCTGCTACAGAATTAAAATATAAGATAAAGATTTAGCGCTGCTACAGATTTTAATGTTCTTTATTGGGTGTGTGGTTTAGTTTTTCTAGGGCCGGTGGGGTCGATTTGTGCGGTTTTGGGGAGGGGGTAGGTTCCCGTGAGTAGTCCTAGCGGCAACCGTGCCCGAATGTGGTGGTGGTCAAATTTAAAAAAAAAAAAAAATTTTAGGAGCAGGTGTTATGGTGGCCGAAATATGAAGGTTAAAGACTAAAGTTTAAAATTAAAGAGCAAAATTCACATTATAACCATTAATTATATCAATAAAACACATGTCATTAAACTAATTAGGTAGTTATCATAATTAGTTTTTACATGTTGAGGTATGTGTCATAAGATTATTAGTAAACCATCTAATATTAGATTGAAATATTTTATAAAATTAAACAAAGATAAAGGACCAAATAAGTTATTTATCCAAATGAAAAAGAAGAGTCTCAGGACTATTTGCATTTGTGTCAGCCTCCTACTGTGGGATAATAGGATTTAAGAAAGAAATATCCAGTGAAGATGAAAATTCAGTTCTCCTATCATGTGGAGGCGAAGTTTGAAAGATTGGGGGTAAAAATAAGCTCTTTGATATAGTTTGGGGGTGTTTCTGTAATTGCGTCTTACTAACCAACAATGAGCGTCCCCCACAGCTAGTCCCGCGCTATGAATGACTCGGGTTTTAGAAAGGTCGAGCTACAAAATTGATATTTAAGAAGTTTAAGGTTAACATCCTCAATATTTTAGTTTTTATTTAATTTTTTTTTATTCATAGGACAACTGAATGATTTTTAATTTTATTTATAACATGACAATATGTTATTTTTATTTAAAACAAAAGTTAGCTATACTTTTAAATCACAAATTATTAAAAGTTTACATGAAACTATAATAATATGATAAATTTTCATTATATCATTCTATAAACATAATATAAATTATTAACCCATATAAATTAATGTTTAGTTACTAACGGTTGTAATTTATATAAAAGAAAGATGTTCTGTAACATTGTTATATTATTCGTTGAGAAAAATATTGGAATCATTAATAAATTTGTATGTTCTAGATAATATAGTTTAAAATTTAACCTATAAAATTTGAATTTTAAATTTCAAATCTATTATTCATCATATATATCAAATTATAATTTTTGTACATTTTAAATATAAATTTTTACTATTTTATATCAAATAAAATATCATATATGTTTATCTAATAGTTGGTAAAAATGTATACAAGTAGTGATAAAAGTCAACCTGTTATCTTTTTTATGTTAGTAGTCATATGAATCCGTGAATTGATTTATGTCTCTTTTATTCACTGGACTATGTAATAAAATCGTCTTGGAGACCATTTAACTACATATAAGGAGGGAAGATGGAAATCTTTTTCTTAACGGCCAGATAGAATTGTATGTATGGTCAAATATAAAAAAGTGGGAAAGAAATTCTCATTAAAGCCATTATAGGCTCAATACCAAACTATATTATGTCGGTTTTTTTGATTTCTAAGAAGCTGACATCTCATCTTACATCTTTGGTCTCTAACTTCTATTGGAATAATCAAGGTGAATCTAGGTGCCATTGGATTAAATGGCAAACCTTGATGACAGCTAAAGAAGATGGTTGTTTAGGGTTTAAAGATTTCCATACTCAAAACCTTGCATTATTATCTTCAAATGCTTGGAAATTTCTCAAAAATGAAGACTCTCTTATTCATAAGGTATTTAAAGGAAAATACTTTCCTGAAACTGACTTAACTGAGGCCTCTTTGAAATGTAATTGCTCTTGGGGCTGGAAGAGCCTTATAGAGGGGAGAAACTGTTTTTTAGATAAATTGCACTGGTCTATTGGAGATGGTAAGAAAATTTCTATTTGGAGGGACAAATGGATCCCTTCTGAACCTTATATTATTAAACCTTTAGGGTGTGAACTTGAATTTGTTTCAGATTTAATTCTACCCTCAAAGGATTGGAATGTCCCTCTGTTACAATCTTTATTTGAGGACTCAGTTGTAGATCCAATCTGCTCTATATATATTCCTTTATTCTACTGTATTGACACTCCCTTTTGGACTGGTTCTTTGAGTGGAGATGTTAAAGTAAAGTAATTCTATAATCAGATTTGAAAGGCTCAACAAGTTGTTTGGAAATGTTGTGGTGATGGTCTTGCTACAAATGCTAATAGGTATAAAAGGAGATCCTCTCCTTCCCCAATGTGTGAACTTTGTGGTTGTTATGATGAAATTGTTGAACACTTACTTTTTCATTGCTCTTGGGCTAGAGCTGTTTGGCTTGCTAGTCCTTTGTCTTTCACATTAATAGCTGAACCCTCGCATAATTTTATTAAATGGATTTCTTTTTTGAGAATTTGTCCTGATCTTAGTGAAGTAACTATGTACATTTGCTGGTTTATTTGGAAAGGCAGGAATGAATTTTTGTTTAAAGGAATATCTCCTGACCCTTTACTTACTTTACAGAAATGTAATTTGGCCTATGATGAGTATACAAGTGCAAATCTTAACATCTCTGAGGCTACTCAAAACATTACCTCAGGTACTGTTTTTGGAGTTATGAATTTGAGAGGTGATCCTTCAGAAAGCCTAAATCTCAATGAATCCACAGAGGTTGATAACTCTAATAATCTCAAATGGTACCCTCCTCCAAATGGGAAGTACAAAATTAATAGTGATGCTTCTATTTTACTTAGTGCTAACAAATGTTCTTTTGCTTGTGTACTAAGGGATGCTAAAGGACAGATGATTGAAGGTTTTGCGAGAAATTCTCATACATATTCAATAGAGGAAGCTGAAGGTAGAGGTGTTTTGGCAGCTTGTGATATGGCCTCGAGATAACCAATTGGAAGCATAAACACTAACCATATTGACTATCTAGTTAGTCAAGACCGCTTGGTTCACAAACACACACCTATGTATACTATTTCTGTATTCTAACCCCCGCGCCTCTTTTTCAAAATACTAACTCAACCCAATATTCGGGTAAGGTAAGGACTAAAAATTTGGTACACGAATATATACAATGCAAAATATTCAATTCACTACAATGTAATAATCCCAAAATGCAATAATATGTCACATTGGAAGACTATGTTCATATACTAAGTGTTTCTCAAGCTAATAATAGTTTAGTTCATATTAAAAAACTGAATTACAGTGAATAAAAGTGTCATAATTATATTATAATGGAAAAGTATAAAGGTTTACACTTGAAAAAATTGATGAAATGAGGTGGAACGGTGGAAACCCTTGTTGTTCTTCTTTTCCAGGCGTGTGAAGCTCTCCCAAAATCGTGTTACTCCTATTTTGATTTAAAAATATGTTATAATAAGTGTGAAAAATGATTTTGGAAAGTGTGGGACCCATTTGAGTGGTCAAAGTTGACCCAAAAAACATTTCCAATAAATCTTGATTAGTTCTAGCCATCGTAGAAGCAATATCATAACTTTGTCATCTTAACTTCAAATTCCAAACCCTCACTTGTCACATGCTTGTGACTCAAATGAATGTCTTGACCTTCAGGGGTTTGCTTATATCTACACTGAATGTGTGTGGTGACTCTCTCAAGTTGACTTCAAAGTTTTATCGGTAAACCCCCATGATATTATAAAGTGGCTTTTTTATCGTTTCACGCCTTGACTTGGGGATGACCTTGACTTTTTTCACTCTTCCTCGTCATCTAGGGGTCTTGTATCATCCAAGTACCTAGGATCTACACAATTTACGCACAAATGCTGCAAAAGTAACTAAATATTTGAGAATAGACAAGAAAATACAATATGTCATAATAAAGGATAATTCCTTTAATAAGTCAAATAACCACACAAAATGTTGTCTAGTAACCTTATAAATCTATCACAAAAAAGAGACATCGCCTTATTAGAAATCTGGCAAAAGGGTATATTTTACATGGTCTAACTAGAGAAAACATAATGGTTTGATAAAAGAAAGTCTGGGCAGAGATTTGGTAGATAATGGATGGTTTAACAATTATCTAGATCCAATCATCATGGTACCACCCACTCTGGGATCAGACCATTCACCACTCATTTTGGAGACAAGACCGAAGGTGATTCATACTCAAAAGAGTTTTAGATTCAAATAATTTTGGATTGACAATTCGATGTGACGATGAATAGTGGAAACAACAAGGGGAGAATCCATGGAAGAAGAATCAGCGATGACATTCTGAATGAAGACTCAAGTTACAACATAAGCCTTACATGGAAGGATAAAGAAAACTTTCCACAAAAACAAGAAGCAGATTGATAAGCTAGTAAGGATGTTGATTAAGATTCAAAATGGACAATTTAATACAAAGGCAAAAGAATGGGATACCTAAGTCATTGAGGAGTTACAAGCAATATGGGATAGGGATGAACAATATTGGGCGGACAAAGTGCAGCAATTATGGCTACACAAAGGCGACAATAGTACAAAGTATTTTCATACGGCAACCATGAAGAGACGAAGCCACATAAAATTTCTCAAATCAAGGATGAAGGCAAAGAGTGGAAAATGCCTCCACAAAAGTGAAAGACTTGTTCACAAATATCTACAAAGATTTAATGCTAAACAAATATACATAAGATTATAAGGATACAACTTTTTAAGGCTAAGGATACACCAGAAATGAATGATAACCTAACCAAGAAACCTACAATGGAAGGGGTTAAGGAAGTAGTATTTAGTCTGGTAGAGTCAAAGGCACCGGGACTGGATGGATGCAATGGTAATTTCTATAAAAAAATTGAGAATTATAAAATGGGGTTTTTTTACCTCACCTGTTAAGGATTTTTTTAGATATAGTTGTTCGCAGCAAGGATTTGAACACATTAATTACACTTATTTTGAAAGGAGGCTATCAAGAAAGGGTAGGAAACTATAGACCCGTCTCTTGTGTTAATTTTGCGTATAAAATCATATAAATGATTCTAGCAATGCAACTTCAACTGATAGTTAAGGACATCATCTAACCAACTCAAGCAACTTTCATTCAAGATAGTTACATTTAATATAATATTATAATCGCACACAAAGTCTTGTATTTTCTTCGTAAGAACAGAGAAGCAACAAACATTATGTCTTGGTAAAAGTAGATATAATAAAATCATACGATCGTTCCCCTTGCATGTTCTACACAAATTGGGTTTTCGTGATAAATGGATTGAATAAATCAGAAACTATATCTCGACAGTTACTTTTAGTATCAACTTTAATGGGGAGTCATTGTATAAGTTCTCACCTCAAAGAAGACTACGACAAGATACACGATATCACCTTTTTTGTTTAGTTTACTTACAAAGGCTTTGATCGGTCTGGTCCAGCACTTAAGTGAACATAAATTAACTTATGGTCAAGAACTGATGGGCTTATACGAATTGGCGGACTATAAATCACAGGAATTGATCACGATTAACAAATTTGTTATTTGCACATCATTTGCTCTTCTTTATATTACTTCAACACCCAAATATTAAGGCTTTCAAAGAAGTTATTACAACATAGTGCAAATGTATAGATCAACGGAAAAATTTCAACAAATCATCTATATGCTTCCGCAGAGGAACACTAGAGGATATACTCCAAACCACAACAGAATCACTATATGTACAACAAAGAGTTAACTTAGGGAAATATCTAGGCATACCTTCATGTCACCAGAGAACAATGATAGAGACGTTAAGCTAGATAGAAGAAAGAGCATTTAAGCGTGGAAGCAATAACTTTATCGTAAAGAGGGAAAGAATTACTGATTAAGAAAGGGTTACAGGACATTTCGGCTTATGCAATATAAACTTTTAGTTTTCCTAGAAAAAATTGTAAAAAACTTATAGCATAATAGCAAACTTTTGGTGGGGTAATAGAAATAAGAATAAGACTAATTGGAGAGCATTAGAAAACTAGCTACGGGGAAACTTATTGGGGGGGTAGGTTATAGATATTTTAAAAAATGAATAGATCTCTTTCAGCGGAGTAAGATTGGCGAGTGATGACTCCCGTTTTGTACTAATTATATGCCCCTAGGAGACATCATTTTAGGTTTTTATCGACTTAGTTGATAGACTCTTAAGCTTATTTAGTTATATTGCATTTTCTTCCCTTGGAATTTTATTATTTGCGTTTTAGAGCTTTTGTGCGTTAATTTGTTTATTTTTAGTGTAAAGTTCTTAGGTCCATGGATTCTATAGAGCACTAAGACAAGTAGGAGAAGTGGGAATTAAATTCTTAGATCGAGCGGAGAAGTCAAAGGCAAGAAGAGATGATCCGAAGAGTTGATTAAAGGAAAGTGAAATCTGGAAAGCTGTTACAAGTTTCTATTTTTGAGCCACTTAGACACTGATTTGGCCTTGAAGCCTTGAAATAAGGAAACTGCTTTTTCGAGTTTGGAAGATTTGGGGACTGAAATCAGGTGATTTGGAGTTGTGACGCAAAAGTTACGACTGTTTTACAAACAACCGTACATCAGTTATAGGATTTCTAATTTGGATTTGGAGTTTTATTCATTTAACCTATTTATTTTAAGTAAAAAGCCCAATACAAAATCTCCACTACAAAAAGGTATTTAAACTTCATTTTTTAGACACGCTTCATTATTTTACAAGAGAGAGTAAGAGCAAAAAGGAGAGAAGACAGCTAGAGCTGGCAAAAGTCATTTCTTGCTTCATTTTGTCTATGTTGTGGCATAGAAGGAATAAGAATCATTTGAACAAGGTATTTTACAATCATGATGCTTCCTTGTGCTACACCTACCCAAAACCAAGCTAATAGCGGATCGTGTACATTATGATTAATAGCCGTTGTTACTAAGAGGTTTGATGACTTCATTACTAATTTCCACAGCTCAAGCTTCTTTCTCCTCCATATTCTCCGAAATCGATACGAAGTCCTAAAGTTTCCTCCTCTTACCCTACATATCCTTCTTGCAGTGACCCAAGAAAATACAAGAAAATACAGACACAAAACAGAAATATACCACAATCAAACACTGTGACCTATATCTTATCATATCTATTATATTTGTAGAAATAATGTTTATGGTAAATTGATTAAAAATCACAAAAATTGTGTAATAGAATTTTTGATTTAGTTGCAAAGTGTTTAAGAAATGTTATCATTATATTTCTAGAAAGATTGAGTTAAGAAGTTTTATATTTAAGAAGTTCAAAACCAAGACATTCAATATTTTAATTGACATTTGGGTTCTTCATTTATACATTAATTGAATATTTTTCAAATTAATCTTTAACGCGACACTTCATTTTAATTAATACAATAGTTAGGTTAATCTTAAAATTGAAGCTTATTAAAAATATATATGAAACTAACATAATGTTATAAAATTTTGTTATTGAATACAACCTATTAAAAAAATTGAATCATTAAAATTTACCTCTTAAAATATTATTTATTAAAAATAACTCTTGACAAAAATATTTTTATTTGATCTTTTTAATTATTCCATGATCATTTTATCTATATAAAAGATTATTTAAATTAATAACCTTACTACAACCTCCGACCACCCTCACCACCATCTATCGTTACCATTCCACCACAACTATTACCATCTCCGACAATTTTTTTTTTTTAAAATTTCGATCACCACCACCGTCTCTGCTCAATTAATCTTCTTAAAATTTCTTCCACCACCAACTACCACGGCAGGCACCACCACCACCCCGACCAAAGAATATATATATTTTTAAAATTTCTGCCACCACCACCACCTCTGGTATTTGTTTTATAATTCGGCCATCACCACCACTTCTAGCAAGATTTATTATTTTTTCCAACACGATTTGGCCACCACCACCACCGATCACCCTTGCAGCCATCTCCAACACCACCACAACTACCTCCAACCAACTTTTTTAGGCCGGTATTACCCAAACGATTCTTGCCACCGCCAACAACATGTCGAGTATTTTTTGATCAAATCTTTGGTCAACTGCTCCTAAAACATGAAATTCAATGTTCGAAACATGATATTACTCTTTTAATGTGCATAATAACTGCCTTAATATACATGAAAGGTTGCATATGTTTGATTGCTTCTGAAGTGTACTTGAAGTGTGTCAAAATTCTGCAATTACATACTAAAAAGCAGAAGTTTTTAGTAAATTACCTCAAAATTTTGATTTCATCATTGTCATAGAAATGAATAGGCCTCCGATTTAACATCTTCATTGACTATATATAGTTGGGACAAAGGACATTTTTTAAAACCTACAACTATTCACAACTTAAGAGCTCAGTCATAATATGTTGCCAACTCAACAAGTACTTCCTCATGCCATAACAATTATAATCAACTTAAGTAATCATAGGAATAAGGGGAGATGCAAACATATAGTCCATGTGCCTAAATAGTTTGAATTTAACTTGTAGAAAAGATGATATTATTCCTTGATTCTGGTTATTGGCTACAAATCAGAGTGTTATGGTATAATGATTTCCAGTCACACTTAATTCATCCAAACCAAAATAACATGTCCAAGTTACATTTACATGTGTCAATGAAAGTTATATTGTTAAAAATAAATCAATATTGTGAAGTTTCAGCATTCATGTTAGTGAACCCATGCAGATTTAATCATTAAAGGCAGTTTAACAAGTACAAATTCATGTCAAAGGAGTAATCTGGTTTAAAGAGTGAAGACCACTTCTGAGTTCTGCTTGGAACCTCCCTCATTGCAATTGCATAATCTAATATCTAGTCAGTAACAATCTTCTGAATATAATTTCAAAATAAAGATATCAATACCTGAGTAAGCATGAAGGCTTGAAGCTATGGGATAAAGCAATTTGAACAATATCAGTACCTTATCAGCGTATCAAGGCGACTTTTAATATTTTAGCAATTTCTTAAAGAGATAATTGTTAATTAGGCCCATAACCCAACAAATCATGCCTTAAGAAGTCCAGCCCAATAGTTTGGATGAATAAGGTACACAATATTATTTTGGGCTTATGATATACCCACTATAACATTACCAAATAAGATAATAAAGTTTAAGATAAAAAATATACAATCGGAAACGTTGAAATATAAAACCTAAAACTCATTTCTTCACATTCGCACTCGAACAAAAAAACAAAAAAAGAAATCTCTTCACACTCACCTTCCCACCTTCCCACCAAGCCACTCTCCTGTATAAAAAAACGTACGCCATTCGGGGATCATTCTCCACCATCAGCATCAACCCATCTTGGTTGCGCGATCAACAAGCAAAGAACCCAAATTAAGGTAAAAATCAATTTTTACCATTGAAACTCTAAAAAGTTAACTTAAGTTTGACCTAATCTCATCAATTTTACAATTTTCAAATTTACCTGATTTCAGTATAGTTATAGGCGTGTTTTTTATACAAAGCCTACACTGGCCATTTTTTGACAGTTTGAAGCCTTTTACTCTATAAGAAGTGATGCGTTTAGAATAGCGTATATGGGAAGTGAATGCCGTGGGATTTTTGTGGGTCGCATGATTTGTCGTGAGCAATTTGGTCTTATAATGCATTTTAAAATTGTCTTGTAGTAAATATTCGTTTGACGCAACTGCTGAAGATGGTTACATAACCCTTTAATTTGTGTCATACAACCCAGTTCTTAGCGGGACGTTTGCCAACTAGGTTGTTAGCAGACTTGTGTGTACAGTCCACTGAAGGGTATTATGGACTTAGATGGTTAGTGAAGTAGGATGGATCTTATGAAAAAAGTTTGTTGGGCTATGACCCTTTTGAGTTAAAAACCCTTTTCTTATGAAAAATTTGGCCGGAAATTTTGGCGGGAAATTTTTTTTCAGGAATTTTTTGGTGGGAAAATTTAGTGAGATGGACACAATTCAAGGGTATTATTGTCTAGACATGACTTTAAGGGTATTATCACCTCCTTCTAGGGTGGTATTGGTAATTGCCCCAATTTAAAAAGTAGAAATTTCGATAAAAACTCATACCTGAAAAGGGGTCTTCAAATTAAGAAACCTAATCGTTCCTTATATAACCATGGTAGAAACATTAACTACAAATTAAGACGCGTAACCATGGACGGGATAGGAGGAATAGGAATATAAAAAGTAGGTTTTCAAAAAGATCATGCTTGAAAAGGGGTTTTCAGATTATGAAACCTAGTCGTGCCTTATATAGCCATTTTAGAACCATTAACCAAAGATTATGAACACGTAAACATGACGAGAAAGGAGAAAGATGACATGTCAGGGTTTCTTAGTAACGAGAGTAAAATAGAGAGCTAAAGAAATGAGGCGTGCCAGAGATAAGCGAATCGGTCAAACATATTAAGTATTAACGTACTTTACAAATGAAAGTAAGAAACAAAGATAATAGGCCACAACATTAATGGCCTATGCATATGTGGGCTAAACTACAACAAAAAAACCTTATAAGCCTTTTCTCGATTAAGGTAGGCTACTCGTGGGTTTGGATGGTCCTAAACCCTAGACTTCCCCAAACCCAAAAAAATAGTTTTTGGACTTTATTGGGCCATTGGGTTTGTGGTTTGGTTTTTCTAGGGCCGGTGGGGTCGATTTGTGCGGTTTTGGGGAGGGGGTGGGTTCCCGTGAGTAATCCTAGCGGCAGCAGTGCCCGAATGTGGTGGTGGTCAAATTTAAAAAAAAATATATTTTTAGGAGTAGGTGTTATGGTGGCCGAAATATGAAGGTTAAAGATTAAAGTTTAAAATTAAAGGGCAAAATTCACATTATAACCATTAATTATATCAATAAAACACATGTCATTAAACTAATTAGGTATTTATCATAATTAGGTTTTACATGTTGAGATATGTGTCATAAGATTATTAGTAAACCATCTAATATTAGATTGAAATATTTTCTAAAATTAAACAAAGATAAAGGACCAAATAAGTTATTTATCCAAATGAAAAAGAAGAGTCTCAGGACTATTTGCATTTTGTGTCAGCCTCCTACTGTGGGATAATAGGATTTAAGAAAGAAATATCCAGTGAAGATGAAAATTCAGTTCTCCTATCATGTGGAGGCGAAGTTTGAAAGATTGGGGGTAAAAATAAGCTCTTTGATATAGTTTGGGGGTGTTTCTGCAATTGCGTCTTACTAACCAACAATGAGCGTCCCCCACAGCTAGTCCCGCGCTATGAATGACTCGAGTTGAACTTCGAACTTAAATAAGTACTATTTTTTCCAATATCATTTGAATCCAAATCATCACCAGAAAAATCTCCGCTCTGTTGAAACAGAATCGTGTATCACATTCCATCTCACTCTAGCAGCAGGGGTATACAAGTCATGATCCGCAGAAACACAGATCCTTTCCCATCGTTTGGACAGTTTCTTTAATTTCAAGATATTCACTTTTCCTCACGTGTTTGAATATCTCTTGAAGGCATTTCTTTGCCTTGTGAAACTTATCTAGTGTTTCTTTATCATTGGCTACTAAAACGATCTGTTATCCTGTAGGATTTTTCTGAAATAAAAAGTAATTCGAGATCCACCTTCTTTTGATCTCGAAGAATATCTATAACCAACACTGCAATGGATGTCGTAGATGCGACCTTCTTCTTTCTCATACCCCTATTAGATTTATATGTTGTATAATCTGTAAATGAATGTGAAGTGGCTTATGCTCCTACTCATGCTTTTGCAATGGTAACATACATATAAAACTAACTCGATCTCCTAAAGGGTAACTCTCATCGAGAAAAACATCTTAAATTCGTACATGATCACTATGGTAAGTGGTAAACCTATGAAGTTTGAACCAAGGGTGCTCGAATTTATGGGAGTTTGAGAATAATGCTCATGAAATTCCTTTTATGGTTATTTGTGAAAAAAAAAAGAATTTAAACATAAATATTAATGTCTACCATGTGGGTTGCGTTAGCATTTAATAATTAGAGATCAAATATCGAACCAATATTGATGAAGATTTAAGTTGACAATCTAGTCCCTTATCTTTGTTTAGTTTAACAAATTAGTCCCTTATCTTGTAAGCATAACCTTTTAGTCCTGTTATCTCTTATCTTTTTTCACTAACATTGTCAAGAAATTGGAGATAAAGGATTAAGATGTTAATGTATGCAAGATAAAGGATTGGCGCTGTAACAAAAATTAAAATATAAGAGACTAAACTATAGTTTTTTGCAAGTTAAATGACTAAAGATTCAAATTAAACAAAGATAAGGGACCAAATTAAATGTAATATCCAAAGGAAAAAGAAGACAACATGGTTGTGCAACGATGCTCGTGGGACTACTTGCAGTGTCTGTAAAGCTTGTCTCTACTCTCTGATCATGTGAATATGTGAATATGAAGCCTAAAGATTGGGGGTAAAAGTAATTCTTTTTATATAGTTCAGGGATAGTTCTTGCAATTACCCCAAAAAGAACAACGTACTTCCAACAATGAACATCCCTCGCAGCGTGTCCTCAGGCTATTCAACGCCTCAGGTTGAACTTTAAGGGTAAACAAGTCTCTTTTTTCCAATATCATTTGAATTCAAATCATTACCAGAAAAATCTATTCTCTGACAGAATAGAATTGTGTATCACGTCCCATCTCAAGCTGAGGGGAAATTGATCTTTTTGGAGCCTCGAATTTGATAGAGGGTGCAGCTGGAATTAATTTGGAATTCGGAGGCTTACTTGGTCAATTCGAAAACTTCAGGGGCTGATTTGGTTACTTCGAAAACTCCGGGGTTGATTTGACTTTTTTGAAGAGTAAAGGACCTGTTTATGCCTCAGGGACCACTCATGCTAATTATGGAAATTCAGTTGCCTCTACTTCATATCATAGAAATAACAGTACTAAAGGCTTTAACTAGGGTGCTGCACTTACGTATAGCACTAAGAAGGGTAGTGCTGCTATATGGGTCAACAAACATACAGCGAACCATGATGCAAATCCTCCTAATACTGCCGCAGATGGGCCCATTAAGGCTACTCGAACTCAGATTAATGCTAGCTCAGAAATTGGAGGACCCGGGGGCAATTTGTTCCCGCAGAAAGAGTCCCCAAGCAACAATTAGAGGTGTTTTTCGCTCCGGCAAATCTGACTCGGTGCCGACTTACAATCCGAACCACATCCGGTTCGAATATGCTGGAACACATTGTAATTAGATTATTCTTCTAACTTAAAGGATAAAATGCAGTTTTATGTTACTGTAAGTTGGAATTTGATCAAATTAATATGTCTTGATGCATTAATTTTTTACATTGGTGCAGGGCTTGATTATCTTGTTAAGATAGGAGTAAGTATTTTTCTACCTTTATGTACATTGTTTTGTTTTTACAGATTATGAGGCAGGAAGAATGGTAGAAGGCTATGCTAAGAATCTGAAAGTCAATTCATATACCAAAGCAGAGGCTAGAGGAAAGAAAGGAAAGAATGCAGCTTGTGCTTTTATTTCAAACTTTGTGGAAATTGGCAACAACTTAAGTTTTCAAACTAGTACTGTTAGAGTGTTAGTTAAGAAGTTTAGAAAATAAGGTTTCGTATAACTTGAAAATCTCTTTAGTTAAGAGATCCAAACTCATGAATGCTGATGGAGTGGCTAAGCAAAAGTCTAGAGTCTCTTTGTTTAGCATTTGGAGATTCACTCCTCTTCTCCTATTAGCTAACCTTCTTTGTTGTTACTTTCTTCCAATAGGGATTGACTAAGTTGTAAGAATATTTTTGATTAATGCATTTCATTTTCGACTAAAAAAAGGAGTAGATTATTTGTTTAGAAAAAAAAGAAGAAACGTGGAGAGAGAGAGAGAGAGAGAGAGAGAGAGAGAGAGAGAGAGAGAGAGAGAGAGAGAGAGAGAGAGAGAGAGAGAGAGAGAGAGAGTTATGGTTTAATTTAGAATTTTCTTTCTTAGTAAGTTATATATATACTAAGGGCGACTTAGGATTTTTTTAATTTTTTAAGTAACGGAATGATCTCCACCATTGAATTTGTCAAAATATGAGCAATCCGCACAATTAGATTTAAATCTGAGTGAATCAAAATTAGAGTTATACTTGCATTAGTCATCGGTATAAGGTTGTCATATTGTGATTTATTGTTACATTTAGTTTAATTTTTATTTCCCTATTAAAAGGGTCAAATCTCGATTAAGTTGCCAATGAGACCTAACCTCCAAGTGGTTAAGGTTGAGAAGACTCCATAACTAAGAGGTCCTGAATTTAATCTTATTGAATACAAAATTACTCTAAATCCAAATTGTCTCTGTGATGTACTAAAACAAATCTTGATTAAGTTAACAGAGAAAAAACAGGAGTTACGATCAACATTATTCTCGATGTGCACTCTAAATTTGTCATATATTAAGGAGTATATATTTTTTTAATTTTTAAATATTCAATACATAATAAATAAAAAATTTAATGTATATATATAATAATTTCATATAAATCTAATATTAATAAGATTTATTATAAATTATGTACTTAAAAAATTGAAAGCGTCAATTTCTATTGAAATTTTTGCATTTTGAATTTTTTTCCTAAATTAATCGTTCTATGGCCTAATTAAAAAATTTGGCCAGGTAGGGCCTCCTATTTACCAGGACCAGCCCTGATTATGGCTAATCCCGACGGATCTCTTTAAGGTTATTTTTTATATAATTCATATACTTACTTTCTACAATATTCATACGCGTTAAATTATCTATTCATGAAAGCTCAATTAGATTAAGTTAAAGTGAGTTTAGTTAAATATTCGATCTCCATGTTTATTTATTTTTTGATTCATATCATTTATAATCTTTCTAAATTTACTTGTTGTCAATTTGTTCTTTTTTAACTCCTATTTTTTTTTTTAATATTCATACCTGCATCAAATTTTGTCTGAATTAACTTAGATTAGAGTGAGTTTAGCTGGATCTTTGATTTCCACTATGAGGTTTGAATTAAGGTTTATCTGCGTTTTCCATATCTCTTATTTCTAATTTTACAGGAAAATAAAACTATATATAGTTAGTAAAAGGATAATAAATAAATAAAAAGTATTATTTGTAATAAATAAAATCTGTTACATATGTTTTAGCAAAAGTAACTAATATTTTGTCTTTATTTACAGAGGCTGAAGCAAAGCAAAAGTACCTAATTTGTTCTTTGTTTTTGTGTTACAGATGTTGAAGCAACAATACCTGATCGTTGCATTTTTTTGTTTTCTCTCTGCTTTTATTTGTGTAATTGCTAGGAAAATATGGCAGGCAAGAAAAAATCACAGGTCTTCAAATCATTTTAGAAGAATTTGGAGGAAAAACTCAGAGCTTTGGAATATAGTAATGAAATTTGTGGACCCTAACCACGACACTTTTGATTAATAGCAACATAGTTGATCCTATGGATGCGTGGTTTTGGGAAGGGGTAGCCCAAGGAAGCACAATGTTATTCAATTACTTAGTGCTAACTAATTCCACGTATGCCTGAAGAGAAACAAAGTGAAGCAACAAATAATCACTTAGTAGATTGTGGTGTTGAACTGGAATGCAACCTGATATTCTTGCCCAGCTATGTAAATGCTCAGCAGTCAGCAGGTCAATATAATATGGGCACTGATGATAAACATCAAAAGTCTATTTTTGTCTCTTCTTCTAAAAGAATTACGTTAAACACATTGTAGGAATAATCTATACTACAAATAAATTAAAAGTCTATATATAGTTAAGTAACAGAATATTTAAAAAGGGAATACATTAGGATCTAAAAAGAATGAGTTAAGAAGTTTGATATCCAAGTTCGAATATAACTTCATAAATATTTTAGTCAATATATGGGTTCTTTTCGTTTATATGGTAATTGCCGGATTTTTAGATGGATCCTTTAACATGACATGTCATTTTTATCAAAAATAAAAGTCAAATTCGAACTTATTTAAAACATACATGAAACTAACATAATATTATAAAGTTTCATTATATCTTTTAACCGTATATCATTTTTTTAAATTAATGTAATATATTTGCAATAAAAAAGAGTTATTATCAACATGTATAAATAAGTGAGAAATTACTAATAGTTGTATATCAAAACTATAAAATCTAAATCAATATATCATTGTTTCATATTACAGTCAGTGGTGAATTCAGAAATAAAAATAAGAATAGGCTTAAAATTTAAAAGAGTTGAAAACAACGTTTCTAACTGTTTTTTATATTTTTTTAAGTGCTATTAGAAATTTAAACAAGAAAATAAGAGAGTAATATTTATATATTATAAATTAATTAACAAAATAAAAATTATCAAAAGTAAATAAAAATTTCATTCAATCTTCATTATTGCTATTATTTCTATTGTATTTTTTTTATTCCTAACACCTATATCATATACAAAGGATATATAAATATAGTTTAATAACTATTCAAAATAATGATTAAATGAAATTAAAATTTATTTTTTAAAAAATTAAAAAAAATCTTTCAACCTTTATTGTTGATACCATCTATATAAAAATTATGATAAAGGATCCAAATAAGCATTAAAAATAGGTTATTGACAAAAAAATAAAATTTACAAATAGATAAAAATTAAAAATACCAATCACAAATAATATGCAAAAATGTAATAATTTGTTAAAAATAATTTTGAAATAAGAGATTAATAATAGGATATTGACATGTTTAATAATAATTTAAAAAATAGTTAAACAGGTTTTTTTTTCTTTTAAACTGAGAGTTGGCTTAAGCCCCAACTTTTTTCTATGTGGCTCAGCTACACTGTGTGTACACTGTTTGTCTCATGCATGTACTATTACATGATTGATAACTTAACCCTAAAATCTAAATCAAGTCATTTCATCTTATGTACTAAAAATTTGTATGCGTTTGCATTTTATGAACGGATTCTGTCCTATTGATCATTAACTATTCATATATTATTTTAATTAATATATATTATTATTTTAATCTATAAATTTAAAAATATCAATTTAGCTTTCCAGATTTAAACTTTTTTAGACCTGTTAAGTTTGAAAAAAAATCAAATTTGACCCTTCAAAATTTTTATATTTTTTCAAATACCTCCCCATCTATATCCTTAAGTATATATGAAAAATAATCCAAACACCTAAAACTTTTATCTATAATTTTAAGTAAAACTGGTGACCTTTTTTTTTTTTACAAAACTAATTAATAATACATGCATGACTAATAACCAATAATTTCGGCCAACTAGACTCCAATCGAATATAGTAATTAATGATGCTTAGTGCTTAGTAATTTATTGTAAAAGAAAATTGACATTATGATGACATCACCATCTTTAATTTTACTTTGATATAGCACATTCACGTGTAATTTTTTTTAGTGCACTTAAAATTTGATTTGATTGTATTAACTAAGGCTAAGTTCAACAGCTACCCAATAATTTTGCCAGAATTGGGAGTCAAACACATATTCCCTATCAAATATTAACCTTATAAAACAACTCTACTCCAACAGCTTCCCAATTTTAACCCCCAATTTCAAATAACTTTACTTTAATTTTATTTTAAAAAATTCTTAAATAAATAAATAAATTAATTTTTAAATTTTTCATACAATTATTTATTTACTATTTTACTTTTATATTTGTAAAAAAATATTTGAAACAAAAAAAATATAATGTTAATATTTAAATTATAATTCTCAACAGAATAATCAAACGATTTTTTTTTCAATTGAAACGAGTTTTTTTAATCATCCAATAAGATTAAAATATTAGTACTATTTAATAAATTATGAAGATATAATTTTTTTCAATTAATTTGATTATTAAAATCTTTAAAATCTCTTAATTAATAATTTTTGTAATAATTATAATTTTTTTATTGAATTCTTTTAACTTATAATAAAAATATTTACATACATAATATTGATATTTGAATAATTTACTTTTTAAAACTTAATTATATATATAATAAACATATTTAAATTAAAATAAAAAATAAAAAAAATGTAGCAAAGTTGAATTGGGGTTAGCCACATGTGGCTAACATTTCTTTAGAATAGGGATCCCTATTCTGGCTTTAGCCAGAATTGGGAACCTGTTGGAGTTGATTTTTTCATTGTTCAACCTCCAATTGTAGCTTTTTGCTACAATTGGGGTCCTATTGGACTTAGCCTAATACTGGTATTTTTTTTGGTCCCTAAGGTTATTACAGTAGGCCCATCAGATATGCCCCCTGTGATAGCTGCTGTAACGAGTTACTTAGTTCTCGTGATCTGTCACATGCCTGCTAGTCTCTTCACTCTTGTCTCCCTTCCCTTGCCTTAACACCTCTAGTTTCTTTGTCGAGTAGGGCCCACACCTACTGCCACATCAGGTAATCACAAAATAGATGCAAAGCGCTTTGACCAAAGTCCCTGCAACATAGGCAAATAGTCGAAACCTCTACTCCCCTTTTCTCCATGTTTAGCTTGTGTGGTCAACTTGTCGTGAATAGCTCAGCCACGCACTCAAAATTTATGTGGGCATTTAACTTTTCAATCACCTCACTTGTCATATCTTTTCCCACTCCACCACTTTCACTTGTCTACATACTCACATTGCAATTACCTACTATTTTACCAAATAAATTCCATTAGCCTCTTGTTGTCAATATAGATAGTCTTTCGGAGAATGGAGAATACACCGAATGTCCTTATATCTAGTGAGAATGTAATCAGGACTATGATGTAGTTTTTTTGTGTCATGAAGATTATATATATACATACTAACTAACTATTATACTCACATAAGTTAGTCTATTCCACTTCTAACCAAGATGCCTCAAAATATTCAATAAGAAATTTATGTATTTAACATAGTAATGCTTCCAATCCTCTCCCAGCGCATTCCACTTGATAAATCTAATAGTTTAAGGATGTGTTACTTAATGCATACCATCTCATCGAATCTGTTCAATGTTTCTATTCAGTTATTGATAGATAGAATTTTAACATCTAAAATGCCTAAAATAAAGTCAAGACGATGTTGCTTTCTTTAGTCTATCCAACTCTGGGCAAAGGTAAAAACTGTTATTAAATAGGGTCCAAAATAAGTGGTATAGTTTAGTTTTTATATTTTTATTATATGGTTTTCGAACCACATGATCTTGTGTGGAAGTGTTTTTTGTTCAAAAATAAAAGAGATGGAAATTCTTGTTGAAGGATTAAAGATTTAAAGTACCCTTGAATAAATAAAGACAAACCACTTTTACAATTTCAATTCATAAACTGTTAACACTGAATACGAATAGATGTCTTGTGTTTTGTCTCTATATTCTATAGGACTGGGAAATCATTTTGGTTGTATTTCTCAGACACACATGTTTTATGATCATATTTGAGTATTTGCATGTTATCAAGTCTTAGTGTCATTTTCATCTATTTGGATGGTTTTTTTTGTGTAGATTGAGATGAGACGATACGGGAGAAAATTATGAAAGAATAAGTTCTCTTGAAGAGAATAGAAAGCACAAAAAACAACTTTAAAGAAGCCAAAGCGAAGTGCAGATATGAGAGAAATAAGACTCGTGCAACGCATATAAGTCAAACACATCCTCTAAGTTTACTAAATTGATAGGAGCAAGTGGAGAAGAAATAGTTGATATGAAAGCTATTTGTTGTATAAAATTACTAAGAAAATAGTTTTCGTTTGAGGCAAAACACGTTTCCAAACCCAGAAAACAAGATCAAAAGAAAAAATAGCAGCAAGAAATAAAGAACACAAGATTTATCGTGGTTCAGCACAAAAATGCCTACATCCACGTTGAAGCCCTTCTTCAGAAGATACTTCACACACTATTGAACACGGTTACAGCCTCAGTATCAATCTTACAGCACAAATCCAGAATAGAACAAATAAGGCTTCAATAAGAAACCCTAATCTACCAATCGAGAAATACTACTCAATCAATCAAGCCAGATGCTTGATTTACCCTATTCTAATTGTTGATCTGTATAGTATAGATTCAACAATGTTACAAGACAAAACCCTAAGTCTTATTGCTGAGAGATGAGAGAATATAGAGAGGCGTCGAAACGAAGTGAAGAGAAGAGAGAGAAGACCCACTCGTGAATGAGGGGTATTTATATGAGACAAAGGATGAGTCTTGATCTGGACCATCCAATATAACAAAAGATCAAGGGTGTACAATGAGCCACGCATTATACTCTCCATCAGCTTTAGTAAATGTCCACGTAAGCCCCCACATCAGCATAATTGACTTTACCATATATTTGACCAAAATATATAACAATCTCCACCTTAAAGTCAATTTTCTGCAACTTCTTCATCATCAGCTGTCCTCCAGGTGTTCAGTGTGCAAAGCATCTTCTGGTTGCTTCAAAGCCTACAATAATTACTAAAACCACGAGTTAGTAAATAATTAAACATAATTAAGGAATATAAAGCTCATTCAATGTTCAACAAACTCAAGCAATGCTTAAATTTGCTAACAGTTACTACTTTTGTTCCCATATCAGCTGGATTATCCTCAGTACCAATTTTCACAAGTTTAATTTTCTCAGATATTAGCCAAGTTCTAATAAAATGAAACTTCACATCCACATGTTTTGTCCTTTCATGGTACACAGGATTCTTACTCAAATGTATAGCACTTTGACTATCACTAAAAATTGTAGCAGTTGACTTAGTCAACTGTAACTCATTAGTTAACCCTTGTAACCAGATAGCCTCCTTGAAACAGTCACAAATAGCAATATATTCAGACTCAGTTGTTGATAGAGCCACTAAAGGTTGTAACTGAGACTTCCAAGTTATACAATTTTTCCCAAGTAAGAAGCAATATGAGGTAGTAGATTTTCTACTATCCCTGTCTCCAGCAAAGCCAGCATCCACAAAACCACTTAGCTCAAAAGGGACTTTAAACTGACCATAACTCAATCCCACATTCAAAGTACTGCTGATATATGAAACTACCCATTTTAAAGCTGTCCAATGTTCAGGACCTGGATTTGACATGAACCTACTGAGTAGTGATATAGCATAGGATAGATCAGGCCTTGTGCTGATCATAGCATACATTATAGAGCCAATCACATTTGAGTAAGGTATATAGCTCATCTTAACTTTCTCAGAAACATCTTTGGGACATTGACTTTTACTTAAGATAAAGTGTTCTGCTAAGGGCATTTCAACCCTTTTACAGTTCAAGTTACCAAATTTCTCAACCAATTTTTCCAAGTAAGGTTTTTGATGCAATCTCAGACTGCATTCTTTCCTATTCCTTTCAATGATCATACCCAAGATTTTCTTAGCTTTTCCTAAATCTTTCATATCAAACTCAGAACTCAGATTAGATTTCAATTTATTTATACTCTGCAATGAATTACTAATCAGTAACATGTCATCCACATATAACAGTAAAAATATCATATCATCAGATAGTATCTTAAAATAAAGGCAATTATCATAATCACTTCTTTTAAAGCCCAAACTTAAAACAAAAGTATCAAATCTTTTGTACCACTGCCTAGGGGATTGCTTAAGGCCATACAAGGATTTTTTAAGTAAGCAAACATGGTCAGGATGTTTAGAATCAATAAAGCCTTCAGGCTGTTTCATATACAATTTTTCTTCAAGTTCACCATGTAAGAAAGCAGTTTTTACATCAAGTTGTTCCAATTCTAAATCATAACAAGCCACATAAGCTAACATAGTCCTAATTGTTTTAAATTTTACAACAGGAGCAAAGATTTCATGAAAGTCTATCCCTTCCCTTTGTGTATACCCTTTGGCAACTAATCTAGCTTTATATCTAGGTGGTTCAGTCTCAGAAACTCCATCTTTCAACTTATATAACCATCTACATTCAATTACTTTTTGATCAGGGGGTTTTTTAACTAAAGTCCAAGTATTATTAACAAGTAAAGACTTCATTTCCTCATTCATAGCATTTAATCACTTACTCTTATCCTTAGATCTCAATACATCAAGATAAGTTTCAGGTTCAGTGTTTATTACCTCAGTAGCTGCAATTAATGCAGTGTAAACCAATTCTGCATAAGAGTACCTTGTAGAGGGTTTTGGATCCCTTCTTTCTCTATCCCTTGTTAGTTGATAATTGGCTAAACTTTCTTGAAGGGACTCCTGAGGTGTCTCAACATCTGAGTGTGGCTCAGAGTTACCTGGCTGCTCAGATGGTTGAGTATCCTCAGTTGCTTCTTCTTCAGTGACTGGATCAGATGAAGGTTCATCATTTCCAGTTTGAAGTGGCTCCACCTCAATCTCAGTACCAGCTGGGGTTACTTCAGGTTCAAGTTGATCATTACCTGAAATCACAACACTTTTCTTGCAAGGAAAATTAGTTTCATCAAAAATAACATCTTTACTTATCAATATTTTAATGCCATTTGCATTTTTATCCCATAACCTGTAACCTTTAGTACCATGCATAGATTGATAGCCAAGAAACACACATTTTATGGATCTAGGGTCTAATTTACCCTCTTTATTATGGGCATAAGCAGCACAACCGAAAATCCTAAGTTCAGAAAGATCAGGCTTCCTATTGTTCCATAATTCCATGGGGCATTTCATATCTAATGATCTATTTGGGCTTCTATTTATTAAATAGGTTGCAGTGTACAATGCCTCTCCCCAAAAAGATTTAGACAAGCAAGAAGTAAACAATAAACACCTAATTTTTTCAAGTAAGGTTCTGTTCATGCGCTCAGCTACCCCATTTTGTTGTGGGGTTTTTCTAACAGTTCTATGCCTCATAATACCTCGCATTTTACACAAATTATCCATTTCATCATTGCAAAATTCTAATCCATTGTCAGTTCTAAGAGTTTTAATTGTTTTTCCAGTTTGATTCTCATTTAAAACAATCCAATCTTTTATTATACTAAAAGTGTCACTTTTATTTTTTAAAAGAAAGGTCCAGACTCTCCTAGAATAATCATCAACTAAGGACAGAAAATATCTTTTCCCACCATGTGTTTCATGCTTCTCAGGGCCCCACAAGTCAGCATGTATATATTCAAGAATACAAGTGGATAAGTGAACACCAGATTTAAACTTCATCCTATGATGTTTAGCTAAAACACAGGGTTCACAGAAATCTAAAGAAGTAATAGAATCCTTACCAAACATTCCTTCTTTACTCAACACATTTAGTCCTAATTGACTCATGTGTCCTAACCTGAGGTGCCATTTGAGTGTAGCTGCACTTTCAACACTTGTTTCAACAATGTTAGAATCAGATAATACACATATACCATCAAGAACATATAAACCAGAAATTTTCTTTCCACACAGGACAAGTTTATCATTCTTATAGACATTTAACACACCATTGCATACATTATATACACAACCAAGGTCATCTAACATTCCTAAAGATATTAAGTTTCTCTTTAGGTCAGGTATCCATCTCACATTAGTGAGGGTTACCACATTACCATCATTAAGCCTCAAGTCAATACTACCTATACCAGCCACTTGGCAAGTATTGTTGTTACCCATGTAAACAGTTTCAGAAGTGGTAAGTTTCAAGTTATAGAACCAGTCTTTATTAGGACTCATATGAAAAGTACATCCTGAATCTAATATCCAGCTAGTTTTACAAATAATATCAGATACATTTAACACTTCACAAGTATCATCATGTTTAGGGGGCATACATGCAAGATTAGTCTCAAGTGTAGCATTGTTCTTATTCTTTAGAGCATAGCAATTCTTTTTAATATGGCCAGGCTTACCACAATGATAGCACTTTCTAGTTTCAGATTTATTCTTATTTCCCTTGTTCTTTTTCTTGAACTTATTAGGTTTACTTTGTTCAGGAGGGTCAACTTTATATTTCACAAACAAGTTATTACCTACTCGTTTTAAGTTTTTCAATTCAAGTTCTCTAGTTTTCAAAGAAGCAACAATTTGATCAAATGTAGGCATCACAGAAGAGTATTGGAAAGCATCTTTAACTACTTGATATGAATCAGGTATAGAATTTAATAGGATCATGCTTTTACTAGTCTCATCTAGGGCCATTTCAAAACCTTTTAACACAAGATTAAGTTTCAAGAATTCATCTACATTTTCATAAATAGTTTTAGCAGAATCCATTTTGTAAGAAAATAGATTTCCCTTAAGAAAAGCAAGATTGGGAGCAGATTGAACAGAATATAAAGTTTCGAGTTTACCCCATAGTTCAAGAGCAGTCTCAGCACCATCTACCTTTCGAATTACATTGTCAGATAGATTTAAGAAAAGAAGATTATAAGCCTCCTCCTTAATTTCATCTACTCGCTTTCGAGCATCTTCAGACCAAAGATCCATGTTAGCTTCAAGAGCAGCTAACACTTTGTTATATGATAACAATACGCGCATTTTCTTTTTCCATACTCCAAAATCACCCTTACCATCGAACACCGAAACTTCTAGCCTTGTGGTAGCCATTTCTTAATACCTATATAACAGAAAAGATACACTACACAAGGCAATCGACTGTTAGGGTTAGAAGTTAAATCACAAACCCTAGAAAATATAACTCTAGGATTCGGTTTTTGATTGAAACCCTAAAGAATGTAAGATCAGTGAATGAACAATAAAAGAACACCAACTTTTATTGTTGAAGAGATTTTAGAAAGTTTTATAAAGCCAAGCAAAACGATTCACCGATCTTATTTAAACCGACAAATCTTTTCGAAAACGATTTTCACAAAGAATCGATTAAGCTCTGATACCACTGTTGTATAAAATCACTAAGAAAATAGTTTTCGTTTGAGGCAAAACACGTTTCCAAACCCAGAAAAAAAGATCAAAAGAAAAAATAGCAGCAAGAAATAAAGAACACAAGATTTATCGTGGTTCAGCACAAAAATGCCTACATCCACGTTGAAGCCCTTCTTCAGAAGATACTTCACACACTATTGAACACGGTTACAGCCTCAGTATCAATCTTACAGCACAAATCCAGAATAGAACAAATAAGGCTTCAATAAGAAACCCTAATCTACCAATCGAGAAATACTACTCAATCAATCAAGCCAGATGCTTGATTTACCCTATTCTAATTGTTGATCTTTATAGTATAGATTCAACAATGTTACAAGACAAAACCCTAAGTCTTATTGCTGAGAGATGAGAGAATATAGAGAGGCGTCGAAACGAAGTGAAGAGAAGAGAGAGAAGACCCACTCGTGAATGAGGGGTATTTATATGAGACAAAGGATGAGTCTTGATCTGGACCATCCAATATAACAAAAGATCAAGGGTGTACAATGAGCCACGCATTATACTCTCCATCAGCTTTAGTAAATGTCCACGTAAGCCCCCACATCAGCATAATTGACTTTACCATATATTTGACCAAAATATATAACACTATTATTGAAAATTCTAAAGAATCTAGATTCCAACGCCACAAACCGCGAAATAATCAGAAGTTTGAGTAAAAAATTATAATCGTAGTCGTGGGACTGCGCAATTTTAGGCGTATATTGTCTACAAAATTAAGTAACTTGGCCACATCTTTTGATTAAATTTGTGACTATTTGTGGAGTATATTGAAGAAATCTTATAACCCTTTTCAAGACAACTCTCACATATCTTTCATTACACTTTAGAGATACAAATTTGTTAATTGTTAAGATTATTTTCTACTTACACTTCACTATTTTTTTGAGCAACCTAAGACTTGAAACTTAAACTTTCCAATATTAGAGAGCAAATTTTGATATTTTCTTTAATTCAATCTTTTTAATTTAAGTAACTAATAAGTACAATGGATCTTGTGATGAATTTTAATTAACTCGAAAAAATATCCCAACGAACCTAGTTGATGTCTTTTTTTTTTTTTTTTTGGTTCAGGTGATGAGATGGATGTCAAGAAGAGAGAAATGCTTACATTGTTTTTCCTTTATTAACCACAAAATGTATGAGACATATATATCACAATTATGTTTTGTGGGTGTTAGACTATCATATAAGTTTTTTCCTTACCCGTTACCTCTAGTCTCATGGAACACCAGACGGTCACCATTATAATTGGAGAGAGCATCACAACGGTCATGTACAAATTCAAGATTTTTTTCAAAGGGAGTTGTTTCTGTAAAAGATTGAGTTAGTTTGACCTGTATATTACTATTCCAAGAGCATTCCAAAAGCAGAATTAGTCGCATAAGCCACTATGTCTTCATTTTCAGATTATGGAATAAAGAAACTCTTTACTCTAAATATATAGGGTTGTGAGAAAGGGGAAGTCCGCGGCTAAAAAACCCAAATAGATGTTGGTTTTAATTGCTTGTCTTAGCGCTCTCGAAAATTCTTCAAATTTAAAAGATGGAATGGTAAAAAAGGGGTTTTTTAATTATTTAAAACGAGATAGATCTCGACTTTACTTTTATCATGCAAAATTCCTACTGGGAAACACACAATTTTAGTTGCCGATGAGAAAGAAACACGTTTCCGAAAGTTAAAACATGACGAAAAGTTAAATATTTGAGATGGACGTGATACACGATTTTGTTTATACCAAGATGAGGTTCTTTTGCTGATGATTTGGATTTAAATAATTTTGGTAAACAAGAATACTTGTTCATGACTGAAATTCAATCTAAGGCGATGAAAAGCCCGAGGACAAGTTGCGAGGGACACTCATTATTGGTTTGTATGCTTTTATTTTTGAAGGTAAATGCAAAACCACCCTCTAGACTATACCAAAAAACTTGCTATTAACCCTGAATCTTTCAGGCTTCGCCTTCACATGATTGGACAATGAAACTTCATCTTCATAGGATGTTTCTTCATTAAATGTCATGGCAATCTAGGAGGGGCGAACACTATCGAAGATGGAGACGAGCATCAAAGTCCGGTTTATGTCCTTGAACCGCGTTGTACGGATGATGCAAATAGTCTCACGAGTCTTTTATTTCATTTGGATAAATAAGTTGTTTGGTACTTTATCTTTGTTTAATTTGACAGTTTTGTCCATTAACTTTTAAAGGTAACTTTATAGTCGCTTATCCTTAGGCTTTGTGACAATGACAATCCTTTATCTTGCAAACTTAACATTTTAATCCTTAACATTTCGATTTTGTGACAATGTTAGTGAAAATTTTAAGGGACAAAAGTGATATGTTTACAAGATAAGGGGCCAAATTATCAAAAATGTCAAAGATAAAAGACAAGGATCAAAGAAGATATTTACCTTTTTCATTATCATCGTGATTTATGGAGGTAAAGGTTCATTACAACCCAATCGAATGGATTTTGAAGAATATGCCCCTAGTGTCCTTGAGAGATTCAGAGATTGTGAAGTCCGATTGTATGAATGAAGATGAATCTATCTATATATGCGTATATATGTTCGGTGCTACAAATAAGGCATTCGGCCGATCGAGTAATAGAGAGTCTTTACTAGAAGATCCTATGATTTCTGAGGTAGTTAAAGATGTTAGAAGTCTTTGTTTGATTTGCGAGATAGCTGAAAAGTTTCTGCCACTTACATTGAATCAACGTCATGGATATAATATTGCAAATTGGGAACATAGATCGATCTACGGGTTGAAGAAGTTGTTTATCAAATTGTGGATCATTAATCAATACACTCACTGAAACTTAAAAAATATATTAAACAAATGCATGTAACACTGACAAAGTTGTTGCTTCAAATCTTAATTATAATACATTAAGGAAAAAAAGAGCAGTGGTAATTAATTCCATCGATATAATATTCAAATTTTAAGTGTATTAAAAAAATGCCAAAATTATAATAAACCATAGTGATGTCATGATAATGTCGCCCTTCTTCTTCAATGTAACCCTGAGCTACTGAGCATAATAGTAAATCAAACTCTGGGAAGAATATCCTAACACCAAACATTAGCCATTGATGCTCCATTTACGATATCTGAACACTGAAGTCCAAGCTTGGGTAGAGCTTGAGCAGCCACCATAAAATCACCTGAGTAAAGTATAGGAAATATTAAGCAACCATAGAAATCTAAAGAAACTACGATCTGAAAGGGCTATGTTCCTTCTTTTCGAGCTTCATTTTCTATTTTTGAGCAAGGTCGAGCTCCAAGCAAGTATCAATGGTTCCATTGTTGAGCTCCCTTGCAGCATGCCACAACCACCAATCTCAACTCTTCATATAAGCCACGACTCTATTCCAAGCTTTGAGCTATCTAAACTCCACCACTAACCTCCATTCAAGGTTATTTGTCTAGATATGGGTATAAATCCAACTTGTTTTTGTCCATATCAAGATCTTTCCTCCATGCCAAGAACTTTGTCAGTGATAGGTATATAGCTAACTAATTTTCTACATAAAATAACCATAACAAAATATAATTTGGTACATACCTATATCTCAAATAGAAGTTAGGCATATACTCATATATTTTTATACCATAATCCATAATTTCATACCCCTACAAATTAATCTAGGTATATACCCATACAAATTTACATCCATATCTTTAGACAATTGAGCAATTATTTTCTTGTAGTAGACTAAAGTCATCACTATTACCAACAAAAAGAACTAGGTATAAAATCGATGACAGGTACATACCCATTTAAACAGTTCCAACTGGGATATACCTATATAGACATATCTACATCCATACAACAGATCTATGAATATACAAAAAAATCGTAAAAAATAACAGATTAGATATGTTCTTACCATAAAAAATTACTTATTGGACCTACAAAAATTTGAAATCCACCATAGATATCTTTCTTTGATTTTACTTCAGTAGGATAGAGTTTTTGTTGTATAAAAATAAAAAAAATGAGTTTCTGCTACATAATAAAATGGATGAGTTTCTTTTTTTGGTACATGGATTTCGGGATTGCTTGCGCAAGTGGATGGGTTTCTAGATAAGAAAATAAAATGAAAAGAGAAAGAAAAGAATTAAATGATAGAGAGAAGATAATAGGTTTTCTATGTTCATGAAAGAAAAAGAACAAGGAGAATAAAATATGAGATCTTTTTATAAGAAATGAAAAAGTTAAATCTTTTTTTTCTAGTTGGATTCTAAATCTCTAGTTTTTGGTGGATTTTTATTAGTATGTTAGAAGACTTTAAGTCTATAATAAATATAATTCCCGAAAAAACAAGTAGTTGTAGCTTTATGTATTGCTTTTCATATAATAAGGTGTATACATTTACAGCATAACATATAAATCCTTAAAGCGAGACTTTTCGCCATTATTCTAATTACTATTAGTCGTAAACTTTTCATTGCACTATCTTCCACTATTATTATTAATTTCATATATTAAATTTAAAATTTAATTTTAAATATGTAATTTAAATAATATTAAAATCTTGAGCATACAATTTTTATATAATAAAATAAGTTAATAGTTTCAATCTCCTTTTCTAGATAAATAACATGAAATAATGTTATCAAAAAATATTTTTTGTATATTATAAATTACAATCTTAATTCAACACCAATTTCTACATGTTGATAATTTATCCTTATCGTTAATATAAATTATACATGTATACAAGTTTAAGAGAGTGATATACACTTGATAACGATATATTGAGATTTTATAAAATTATATTAGTTTTGTATAAGTTTTTAATAAGTTGCATTAATTTGAAATAAATCTAACTTTTATTTTAGATAATATGATATGTCATGTTAAGGTTCAATTTTACTAACATTTTATTACCTTATAAATGGAAAATCCAAATGCTAACCAATATATTGAGGACGTGAGCCTCAAACTTCTTGAATATTAAACCTTTTACCTTAAAAATTTTTAGATCCGTAATGATTAATTTTCTCAAATATTTCGCAACTCAATTTAACAAATTCTTTTTCACAAATTTCGTGACTTATAATTAATTTGTACTTATACATTATTTCTACAAATATAATGAATGTAATTTAAAATTTCATTCAAGATTTTCAAATTCTTGAATAAGCTCTGCATTCCAAACTATCGTTAAATATGTAAAATATTATATTTCTGTAACTGCTAAGCATAAGTTTAAAACAATGATTTATAAATAAATCAAATAACATTTCAGTGAATAAACACGTTACATCTTATTTAATATATACATCAAAAAGAAAAAAAGAAAAACATCTAAAATAATTAGAAACTACAAGAGCATTCTTTTGATTAGATAATGAGAGGGAAAGTAAGAGAATTTAAAGAAAAATTGTTAAAAAATGATTTTTTTTGTTTAGATTTTAAAATACTAATGGTGTGATTGGTATACTGTAATGAGATCATTAATGTAATGACATTACTAATTTAGACATGATTACTGTAATTAGTATGTCGTAATCGATTCTATAATACCATTCCTTCCGCAATCACATTACAATGAAAATGAGATTTTTCATTACATAACTACTACCCATGAATGACCCATTACCATCGTAATCGTAATGGATATTTTCTTTTAACAAAATAAAATAATTTTATTAAACTTAATATATTACATATTTCTTATCACATCTTTGTTTTCATTAAATCAAATATGTAAAAATTCATATTTTTATTTTTAGAAAGTCAAAAAAGAATTTATTATATTTACTACGTACATACATAAATTGTATATAATTACATAAAATCTTTATATATCGGTGATATATTTCACCATAATATACTGAAAATTATAACAATTTTTTTATTATTTCTCACATACCTATAAATCATGAATCGACATATTTATTAAAATATTAACATGAAATTAAATTTTTAATTAAATTATTAAAATTTTACTTTTCTATAACAATTAAACAAGTTACCTAACCAATAACTAACCAATTGAGTTCTAAATTACATCAGTCGTACTACTATCATGCATTCTCAATAAAAGTTAAAATCAAAATGTATAAATCTAAGATTTATCAAACTATATATACAAATTATCTAAAAGTATTAAAATAATTTATATTTCATATTCTATTTTATTAAAATTATTTATATTTTATAATAATAAACTGATTACCTTAAATAATGTATTTACAATCTTATTTAATTAAAGTAGTTATTAGCACAAGGTTGAAATCAACCAGGTAATCCCTATTCATATAGCATACCAAGCACTGTATAATGATTACAAAGTTCATTACATTTCCAATCTCATTACATTACTGAACTCATTACAATCCTTCCTAAATCCATTACAACATACCAATCACTACCTAAAAGAAAGGAAAATAAATTACTAGTCTATTTCATGAGAAGAAGTATCATAAATTTTTATTATTTTAATCGAAAGATAGATAACTTTTTTATCATTTAAAGCCATTTCATCTTCATTTACAGATTAAGGAATATAGAAACATCCACTCAAAATAGGGATACGAGAGAAAATGGAAATCCGCTTCTAAATAGGGGTATGAGAAAGAGTTGTTGGTTGTAGTTGCTTGTCTCGGAAATATCGTGAATTCTTCAAAACTAAAGGACTACGGGGTAGAAATGGATTTTTTTATCATTGATCACGAGATGGGTCTCCTTTTTAGTTTTCTTTTTGAAAAAATCCTATCGCTAAACAGATCATTTTAGTTATCACGAGAAAGAAACATTGGATATATTACATGAGGTGAAGAAACACCTTCTTTGGGGATTAGAAAACGTGATGAAAAGTGAAATTCTTGATAATAAAGAAACAGTGTGATTAGGGCGGATCCAGGATAATTTTTAAGGGGGTGGGGGAAGTAGCGGAGATTGGTGCGGAACTCTTGAAAAAAAATTGGGGTAATTTTTAGGGTTTGGGGGTGGGGAGAATTTTTTACTCAGGGGAAAAACTATTTTCATTATGGATTTTTTGCTAATTTTTTTCTGGCTATATTATCACCGAGTCAACGGGCCTTGGGGCGACCATCTACCCACAGACCCACCCCTGACTATTTGAATATTGAGAAGGATTCCTTGTTTCAGATCATGACTTATATACCCCGTCTAACCAGATATAGGACATGATACTTTCTTATGTTTCGACCAATAGGAGATTTTCTGGCGATGGTTTGGATTTAAATGATAATGGAAAAAAAGACTTATTATGTTTGAAGTCCAACCCGAAGTGATGAATAGACCGAGTAAAATAGACCGAGGACAAGGTTTGAGGGATGCTCATTATGTTGTTCTTTTGGAGGTAATCTCAAAAACACACCTTGAACCATATCAAAAATTACTTTTACCCTGAATCTTTCAGGTTTCACCTTCATATGATCGAAAAAATTCTCATTTATTTATCTTTAATAATAATTATAACTATTAACACCGAGAAGTGAAAGAGAAATAAAAGTACATTAATCGCTTAGAAGATTCGTACACATAACACCGAGCAATTTGAATTCAACACTGAGAAAACCCCCCTGCAGTAGTTAATAATCAAAGCAATTATTGAAACTACAAAAATACATTAAAATAATGCGTATAATACTATGAAAACAAAATGATTGCTTCTAATCTCAATTGTATTAGAGTGAGTCAAAAAAATATCAGTATTAGTTAATACCAACAAAACAATATTCAAATTTTAAGTGCACTATAAAAACCACACATAAATGTGCTACACCAAAGTAAAATTAAATATGGTGATGTCATGATGTCACTTGTCTTCTTCAATGCATCACTAAGCACTAAGCATCGTTAACTAATATATTCGATGAGTCTAGTTGTATTATTCATGAGTTTTGTAAAAAATTCACCAGTTTACTTTAAATTATAGATAAAAGTTTTAGGTGGTTGGATTATATTTCATACTTGAGGATATAGATGGAGGGGTATTTGAAAAACTATTTAAAAATTTGAGGGGTCGAATTTGATTTTTTTTTTTTTTCAAACTTAATGGGTCTAAAAAAATTTAAAAACCGGGGAGTTAAATTTGATTTTTCTAAAATATATGGATTAAAGTAAATGATTTAAAATGATATATATTATTTAAAATGGATCAATTGGACAGAATCCTCCATAAAGTGAAAACATAGACAAATTTTTAGTACATGGGCTAAAATTGCTTGATTTAGATTTAAGAAGTAAGTAATCAATCGTGTAATAGTACATTGGAAAAATAAAGTATAAACTGTAATATGAAACAATATTATATTAATTTAGATTTTATAGTTGAGGAATTATCAATACCACCCTAGAAGGAGGTGATATTGCCTATAAAATTCATGTCTAATATAAAAAACATAATTAGATAATAATATCCTTGACTAAATATTCCCACCAAAAAATTTCCGACCAACTTTTCTGGCCAAATTTTTTTCCCACCAAAATATTCCTGCCAATTTTTTTCCCACCAAATTTTTCTGGCCAATTATTTATCCCACCAAATTTTTCCGGCCAATTTTTTTTCCACCAAATATTTTCGGCCAATTTTTTTTGAGTTTATGTTTGGAGTTTATGTTGTTTGGTGGGAAAAATCCCACCAAATCCTAATTGTACAATATAAGTCCTTATATCTTAATAGAATCATTTATATTTTATTATACAATAAAATAAACTAAAGCTTAAGAAATCAAATTTCAAAAGTTGGGGTAGCCAAGTGAGGATTCTGAAAAACTCGGGGGCCATAAGGGTAAAATATATTTTTGGGGGTCATAAGAGTAAAATAATAATTTCTAGTCAAATTCAAGACTCGTATAGTATACAAAAATTGCATAACAGGTCTCTATATTATGCCAAAAACTACACTAAATGTACCTATATTATACACAATAACAAAAATTGCACTATAGGTCTCCATTTTATACACCAATTGCATTACAGATCTTTATATTATACAAAAAAAATGAACTACAGGTCCCTATATTATACAAAAATTTCATTACAAGTCCCTTATATTATGCAAAATATGTGCTAATGTACCTATATAATACACAAATTGCACTATAGGTCCTGATATTTGTGGATGTCTGTATAAAGGTTGAAAAGTACCAATCTCTATACCACTTCACCTGAAACAGAAATTTAACAGAAAGCTACTTACATCAAATGCATTTGGAATAAAAAAGTGAATATATAATGGGAAAAATCCCACCAAAGTAAGTTATTATTTGGTGGAAAAAATCCCACCAAATTCTATAAAATAACCTTTTTTAAGTTAACAAAACAAGTACAAAAATGAAAGAGAAACCGAGAAAGTACCATGTGATGCGTGCTTTCCTTTTGTTTTCGGTAATTTTGTGACAAGAATATATTTTCTGCATGACAATAAGGTTGGAATTGGTTAATATTTTTTTTGTGTTGTCTTTTGTTTGCAACAATTATTAAAAAAAACATTGTATATAATTATCTAGTACACAATAAGTTGAACTTTAATATAAAAAAAACATCGCATTCTAGATTTCAGTTAAAGTACATCAAGTAGAGCATGTATTCAACTTGACGTTGTCAATGGGCAACTTATCAGTAGGGTAATAACAATCAAAACTTTTCCCTGTTAGTGTAGTTTTTGAATAATATAGGGAGCTAGATTGCAATTAAGTTGATTTTTTTGATGATTGGCAGTCACGTTCAACTTGCTGCCACATCATTACCTATATCTGGAACCAAAATTGCACCGAAAAAATTCAACAAAGATGAACTACAAAACGTTGCAGGTATGGCAGCTACTTTGCATAGCCTTAAACGTTAACATACTTAATATTTTTGAATATTCGCTCCTGTAAATTCATATTCCGAATCTAGTGAAACAAAATTATGGTCAAGATAAAGCAGATTTTAATGACTTGGTGAAGATTTCTAATTCTTTTAACCCTTCTTGAGGTGATTTCGCTTCACTAAGTATTCTAACTATTGCACTAGCAACAATTACACCATCATGTCCCCACCCTGCCACCTGTCTTCACTTGCTCAGGTTTCGATATTCAAAATCCAACCGCCACTGGCTTATTTGTAGCCTGTAAAAAATGACTTAAACAATCTATCGAACACTTGATGTGCAAGTGAGTACAAACCTGTTTAATATCCTTTAAAAGAGATTTAACCTTATCACTCACAGATTCACGAGCACCCGTTACACCCACTGAACTTACCTACAACATTTTATATCAATTAAAATTAAATATTCTAACAAAAAATCAAATCGAAACAGTCTTCTTACAAGGTATACAAATCCTTCTGAAGATGCAACTATAGCTTTCATATGAGTTGTTGAAGTAGTAGGTGTAGTTAACAATACTAATTCAATGTTATTCTTTTTAGCTTCCTTTCTCAAAGTCTTAGTCTCTTCAAAAGGTACATCAGTATGCTCACAAAGTTTCTCCAGTGATATTTTATCGAACAACTTACAAGCCTCTTCCCCTCTATGTTCAAGAAAGAGGCCCTTTATCAAGGTGTTATAGGTAACAATATTAGGAACATACCCGATTTTGATGAGACATCCTGAAATCGCATAACCCATATCGTTGTGTTGTAGATGAGAGTAACAATTAATAATCAATACTCATTGTGTAATCATCTATTGGAGCACCTAAGCGCATTTCTTTGAATAGAGAAAGAGTAGCAGGGTAATTTTTCATCTTCACAGCATCTTCAAAACTATTAATATCATCAAAGGATGAATAAGAAGATGAAATTGAAGAATAAAAGAAGAGGGAAAAGATGTTACTAATTTTGTTCAAGGAAGAAAGAGATGGTGGGTGGTGGTGGCGATGGCAGTGATGGTGGTAGCGTTCGCAGACCAGAAAAGCAATATTTTTTTTTGTTTCGTTCTAATGAGATATAGATATTTTAGGGGTAAAAAAGGGAAGTATAAGTTTTTAGGGGACTTTTACAAACAATATTATTAAGATGATGGGGGAGGGCTATTATTATTAGTTTAATTTGTGACTTAGATGGTAATTTTCTCTTTATAGTTTTGATATACAACTATTAGTAATTTAACACTAATTTATACATGGTAATAATAACTCTTTTTTATTGTAAGTATGTATGATATATGGTTAAAATATATAATGAAACTCTATAATATTATGTTAGTTTTATGTATGTTTTTAATAAGTTTAGATTTTGAGATAAATCTAACTTTTATTTTTGATAAAAAATGATGTATAATGTTAAAAGATTCATCTAAAAATCTTTCAATTACCATATAAATGAAAAGAACCTAAAAGTTAACTAAAATATGTATGGCGTTATACTCGAACTTAGATATCAAACTTCCTAACTCATTCTTTATGGATCCTAATGGATCCCCTTTTTAAATATTCCGAAAATCAACTATGTATATATATATATATATATACTAGGTGTGAACCCGTGCCTGAAGGCACTCTCGAATTATATTTGAGTCAAAATAATTACAAATCGAAAGTGGCTCTCATATGTATTAAAATAAAATAAAAATACTAAGATTAAGGTTAAGGTTTAAGGTTAAAATAAGTTTAACTTTTATGATTTAAAGTTATAGTTAAGGTTGAGGTTATGTTTTAATAAGATATAAAGTTTAAAGTCAGAATATTAGTGTATTAATGTGATGAATCTTCATTTGGTTTGTAAAAATATTCATTATTTTTAGTTCTGTGTATAATATCTTGACCGAACATCCTTGTTAATTATTACTTCATGTATAATTAAATGTTAAAAGACCAAAATAAAATAAAATAAAACTCATTTAAATAACAAAGCAAATTTCAATACTACAATTTTTCTTTCAATCGAAAAAAATTTCATTTCCTCACATTCATTTCACTATTAATAAATTACATTGAAATCTCCTCAATATCGAATAAATAAACTGAAGAAATTAATAGAATTAAAATCAACAACATCAAAATAAAAGATCATATATTTTTGTCAATTAAACTTTTCCAAAATATTAAAACATGTCATCAGCCACAATTCAAATTCTAAATCTGCAAAAAATAGTATCAACATTATTAATTTACAAATGTATCCTTATTTTTAAATATAATAGATATAAATATTGTCAGTCATGAAATATATGTTAAGTAATTTTTGAAAAATTGCAAGACTAATAATGCAATTAACTTTTGTAAAATATAATAATTAAAAATAATTAAAAATAATAATCTGAATTGGGTTCTTGCCCAAATCAATTAATGATGGTGCATCACTTCTTATACGGTAAAAGTGGTCATAAAATGGTCATTGTACAATTTGTATAAAAAAATTAATCAAATAATTAACAAATAGATATACTAATTAGAAAAAATAACCTTAATTTGGATTTTTTGATGGTTGAGGGCCAAGTTGGTTGCATCGGTAAAAGACTGCAAATGGCTATGGTAGGATTTGTAAAAAAAATCAATAAAATAATAGATAAACTAATTTTAAAAAATTACCTAATTTTGGAATCTTTGATTGTTGATGGACAGCGCATTACTTCTCAATTCTCATACGGTAAAAGAGCTTCAAATGGTCATGGTTAGGATTTGTATAAAAATAATTCTTGATTAAAACGATACGAAGTAATTCCCAATCGTAGAATCGTACCGTGAATCGTAGTGAACAGAGCTAACAACGATACGAAGCCTGACTCGAATCGAAACATATGTGTATCATAATCGTATCGTAGAATCGTATCGTGAATCGTAAGATACGGTGAACAGAGTTAGTATCGTATGTCAGTTTCAAAACATTAAGAACAAACCTCGAAAAGTTGAATTTCTTCATCAGAAGCAAAACCAGCCAATGCAATCAATTTTGTTAGGATTTTAATTGGCTTATCAAAGCCCTTCACGAAAAACCTACCTAAATAACTAAATAGATCCATAACAAATACAGCCAAAATGACGGTTAAACTTCAAATATATATACTTTTACAGAGAGAAAACTATATGAAGAATTAATTACCTTAATTGTTCTTTCTCAGGATCATAGAGTTTAAAGAAAAGAAGACTCTGTTTTAGCCTGTCTCAACTGTGGGACCCACACCAAACATTATTCAGTACAGTAACAATCACCCGTATTGTCGTGCTTTCTACTAATTCTGCAGCTGCATCACCAGCATATGCAAACCTGTTTACCCAAGATGTTGCAAAATATATCAGGTGAATGAATAAAAACATACAAATACACATACCAGGAAGCTGAGGTACACCAAGTTTTTCGCAGAATTGATCACAGAAATGATTGCAATTTTTTAATAATAAATCGTTAGAGTGTCCAGGCCATTCTTTACTCATTTCTCACAAAATTAGATTGGTGGTAAAACTGGTGTGATCTATTTTCCGAGGATAACACTCTCGCGATAAGTATAGAGTGGGTTTTTTCCAGAAGGACAGCTGAATACTCCCGTTCCTCGCTCACAGTACCCGAATGACCACTCTTCCATCTCCAAAAATCTACACATTAGTTAACATTATCATCTTACTGTATTCTCGATTCTTATGGAATTACCTTGTTAGTTTCACAACTTCACAAAAAAGAAAAAGAAAATCTCTTCATGAATTACAATTATCGTATGAGAACATTATCAAATAGTCCTAAACAAAATGAATAATTAATTAGAAAAAATAACATTGACTTCTTCAATTGTTGGCCAGATAATGGTCAGCAATGGCTTCAATAGTAAAAATTAATTTTTTACCTTAATTTGGGTTTTATGTTGATGGCCAAACCGGTTGATGATGGTGGCGAATGGTTTCCGAGTGGCGGCGGTCTTCTTGTGCAGGCGTGCGGCTTGGTGGGAAAGTGAATAGAAAGATCTAATGGCTGAAAAATATAAAGGAGACATCAAGACATTTTAAACCGTCGATCGAATTTAGACAATTTAGACCATTAATTAGAATCAATCTAAAGGCCGAAAATGATCAAAATTTGATCCAAAAGCTAAAAAATATGGAGAAAAACAGGAGACATTTCGGGCCGTTAGTCTTTCTCCAATATTATATAGATATTTCAATTTTTGTTACTTTTAATCTATTTGTAGTATAGATTATTTCTGCAAATATAATGTGTTTAATTTAAAGTTTCATCCATGATTTTCAAATTTCTAGCCCTGTATTTTAAACTACGCTTAAATGTAAAACATATTTACACTGGTTTTCTGGAAACCACATGTATACACGTTTATATTGAATAATAATAGATTATATAAGATATTAATTGTAACTATTAATGTATTTGAAAAAGTTGAAAATAATTTTAACAACTCATGAGAATCTAATTATTATTAGTAAAAAATTATTGTAAATAATACACATCAAATTTTCGATGATAACACATTATCCTCTTATCTAAACTTAACATATAAAAACCAAAAAACAAAAACATGTGAACAAAGAAGAACAATTTTTATGAACTACAAACATTGAAACACATATCTGACACATTTTTTGGATTAGACGAGCGAAGGGAAAGCTAAGGAATATAAAAAAGAATTATTAAGGAAAAGAAATTATAAGAAATTTATTATGTTGAGATTATTAAAAATGATAAAGGAAAGGATAACATATGACTATATTGTTTTTTCGTTTGGACCCTTAATGATTAAAAAATATACACACCAACACCAACAAAGAAATCCTAAATATTCTTTAATTCATAGCATTTTTTTAGGATTTGATTGGCATGCGGTAATAGTTTTGGTAATAGTATGTCTAATTCTATTCTTGTATTTGATAGGAGTCAAAACACATGTTGTTGGAGTATAAATATCCTATAATCTGTTTTTCGTCATCCACCGCGATATCTTAGAATATAAATCTCCTATAATCTTTTCTTCTCTTAACTTAAGGAATGAAATTTAATTTCTATTGCACTAATCTCTCTCAACTTATAAACCCTATAACACATATATTTTCCATAATTTTGTTGTACGTCTCTAACGCTTGCACCTCTTATGCATCTCACATCTTCTTCAACAAAAAGGTACTCCTCTTACCATTTAATATCTTCTTTTGTTATACTTTTATTCTAGTTTTCTTTACGTAGGCCGACGAACTAATATACCTATATTTTAGGTTTTTTTCTTCGTGCTAACATTTAAGATATAACAAAAATAGTTTAATAGAAGAGATAAGCAAGATTTTGTCGGATGAATTTAGGGTTTAAAATATAAGAAATGAACGCTTAATATTAAAAAAATGTTGGAATATATGGTCTTGTTTCTTCAGGGGTACATTTTTTGGTTGAGCATAATGCAATTAGCGAAACGATTCTTTCTTTACATGCTAAAGATGGTAGAAAATATTAAAAAAATTGTGAGTTTAAGATTAATGTATAAAATGGTATACCCAAGCAATATTGTTCTATGGATCTATATAGAATGAATAAATAACTTTATGTATGTTTGTGATCTATACTTGAATAGTTGGTGCCTTGTCCCAAACAAAGAATATGGATGTTGATGAACAAGAACCGCTAACTTTACATATATTAGCGCACCATTAATACCAGGGGGTTATTAGTGTCAATTTTGAAGAATCATGTGAGACTGGTAGTAGGTATTTTGGTAAGGTAATAAACTCTATTGTTAGGCTTCAAAGTGAGTCGCTTAAGAAACGGGAACCGGCAAGCGAATATTCTACGGATGAGAGGTAGAAATGGTTTAAAAGATATTTAGGAGCTCTTGATGGTACATATAAAAAACTTTATGTACCTTTAGTTGACAAGATATCAAACACGGAAAAATTAAATTGCTACCAATGTATTAGGATTATACTCACATAATATACAATTTATCTATGTATTGTCCAGTTGGGAAGGATCCGCTGTAAATAGTAGTGTGTCGTAAGTTGAATTGGATAAGAAAAATAGTTTAGTGGTTCTTCGTGATAACAAATTAAAGTCATAATAATTTAAAATATAAAAATAAAATATCTAAATAATTAATAATTAAATATTTTATGATGTGGAAGCTTTTATAATCTTATCGATATTGGATATACAAACGGAGAAGGATTTCAACTCTATATTGAGATCAAAAATATTTTTTAAATGAATGGAAAAATATAAACTAACCTACCACTAATAAGAAAGTATTTAATATGGAACATTTAGCAAAAAATGTAATTAAATGGTCAACTAATTAGGGCAAAAGAAGAATAAAAGTCTTAAGACACTCTAATCTTTTATTCAGAGACTTGTTAGTAAACACTTATTAGAAGCCAACTAAAAACTGAAAAAAGACAAGACCATAAAACCACCATCCCCTCCCGTTAGGTTAAGAAGATAAAAACTCACCCCTCCACCTCTCTCTCTGCCGTTCGCTGATTCTGTGCACAAGAAGACAGATCTCACATCCCCACCACCAGCAGGCGCTGTTGCACACAAAAACCACCCACCAATCTCTGTAGCATGAGGAAATAGCCGGATCTCGGGTCAACGTTTCCTTTTTCTTTTATTTTTTTATTTTTTTCAGATATCGCCGTATCTCTTCAGATCTGGCCATTGTCTACCTTCTTTTGTACAAATCACAGTTCGGATACCACGCCACCTTCTTTTTCTCCACCATTGTCAACATTCGCAGATTTGGTAAGTTTTTTTTAAATTATAGTAACATCTGAGATCCGTTTTTTCTTCTTGTGATTTAAATAGGCGTTTATTTATAGATAAAACGAGCCCTTCGGTCTAGTCATTAGGGTAATGTAGCCATTTTTTTGCATTTTTTGTGGGTATATACCCACTGTTTTGTATTTTTTGTGGGTATATACCCGTTCTTTTGTATTTTTTTTTGGGTATGGATCTTTATCATTGAGCTGGAATAACATGGACCTTGACAAGGAAAAAATTATTTTGAAAACAGTGGGTATATATACCTCCAAATTATAGCACAACCCTTGGCAAAAAAAATAACATTGATTAAAACAAGAAATTTCTAACAAAAACTTATAATATAATTAAAAAAATTAAAATAGTAGGTATATACTTATTATCATATACCAACAAAAAATAGAAAAAGGGTAAGTAAAATCATAACATATTTGAATCTATTTTAAATTAAAAAAATCTAACCAGACATTTGGAAAAAAAAAAATCTAACCAGATATTTAAAATTATCATTTCAAAATTTGAGATCTCTAAATGTATATTCCTCAACTAATTATTACTATTAAAATATCAAATGAAATAAGTACAAGGATTTTATAATCACGTACTATAATTTTTTTTAATAGTTTAAATTCAAACATAATAATATTAATGCTTTATAAATATTTTTGATATTTGTGATGTACTTATATGAATATCTTTGCCGATAAAAAAAAACTTTGTATCTTTATATTGGAATTTCTTTAATGTAATTATTATTAAGCTCCATAATTATTTTAGCAATTAGAGTATTTGATAAGAAGGTATTGGAATCGAATTTTACCCAAATTAAAATAGCTTTTAAAAATATTTTAATTTTTTTGAAATATTCTTCTCCAAAAAATGAAAAATAAATCCTATAATTTTTTTTTGAAGATAAAAAAATATGTGGTATACCACATAAGATGATGCAAGGGAAACAAGAAATATTTACTATCGGGTTTTCCCTACTAACAATTTATGAGACAAATATGCTAACTAAGTCCTTTGGTGTATATCATACACGATTTTTCTTTACTTGTCATTTCCAACCTCATGGAACATCACACCATCACCCTTGTAGCTGGAGAGAGAGCATATAGTGGTCATGTACGAATATAAGATTTTTTTCTTAATGGGAGTTACCATTTAGGAGATTACGTTAACTTGTATATTACTGTTGCAAGAACAGCAAAAGTAGTCACATCGTTTTCATTTTCTAATTATAGAACATAGAAATTCTCTAATCTAACAGAATTATGAGACAGGGGAAATTTGTGTCTAAGACATCCATTGAGTTGTTAATGTAGTTGCTAGTTTTGGCAATCTTGTAAATTCTTCTAGAGAAGAGGGTGGAATGGGTAACACGAACTTTTCTCTAAGATCAAAAGAAGATGGATCTTGAGGTACTTTCAGAAAAATCCTACCGGATAGCAGATCTTTTTTCTTGCCGGTGATAAAGAAACACCCGATATATCTCACGAGGCAAAGAAACACCTTTCGGAGAGATTAAAAAACGTGACAAAAAGTGAAATCGCGAAGAATTCTTTTTTCGCCAGATCATGACTTATATACCCTGCCTATGGGACGTGATACATGATTCTGTTCTACATATCAGAGATTTTTTGGTGATGATTTAGATTCAAATGATACTAGAAAAAGAGGATTTCTTTACGTTTGAAGTTAAACAAAGGGCGATTAGTAGCCCGGGGACTAGCTGCGGGACGCTCATTATTGGTTAATGTGTTTTTATTTTTATTTTTACTGTTATTGCATAAACACCCCTGAAATATATTAAAAGACTTACTTTTACCCCTGAATCTTTCAAGCTCCATCTTCACATGATCGGAGAATCATCTTCTCCATATGTTTCTTTGTTAAATCTCGTTAGTCAAAGGAGGAGGCGAACACTATTAAAGCTGACAATGAGCATCAAAGTCCGGTTTCCGTCCTCTATCCGCTTTGTACGGACGATGAAAATAGTCGCACAAGTCTTCTTTTTTATTTGGATAAATAACTTATTTGATCTCTTATCTTTGTTTATTTGATAGTTTAGTCCTTTAATTTTTAAAAGTAACTTTTTAGTCGCTTATCATTCGATTTTGTGACAGTGCCAATCCTTTATCTTACAAATCGAACATTTTAATCCTCTATGTTTTGATTTTGTGACAACGTTCGAGAAAAATTAAGGGACTAAAAGGTTATGTTTACATGATAAGGGACTATTATAAAATTATCAAAGATAAAAGATCAAATATAGATATACAGGACAAGGATTAAAGAGGATATTTATTCTTATCATTTTTACAATTATGAAGCACCATCGTGATTTGTGCAGGTAAAGGTTTACTTACAACCCCATCAAATCAATTTTGAATAATATGCACACCGATATTCTCGAGAGATTCAGAAACCAAGTGGGTCGATTGTTTGAATGAAGATTAATGCACATCAGTGTATGTACTAGTCGTGCGACAAGAAAGGCCTTCACCTGATCAATTTCTTAACGCGATCCTAACAAAAAGGGACCATGACCCAGAACTCGTCTTTGATTGTGTCAATCATGTTTTAGTCAAAGCATATGAACTGTATTTTATTTAGAATGCATGCCTTGGACATGGCACCTCAAACCGAGTAATAGGAGTCTCTACTAGAACGTATGCTTTTCGAGGTTGTTAAAAATGTCAAAGGTCTACTAGTCGCAAAGTTTTCACAACCTATATATATATATATATATATATATATATATATATATATGCTGAATCAACTTTGTAGATATGATATTACGAAATTGGGAGCATAGATCTATATATGGGTTGAAACTAAATGATTTGTGTATCAAATTTCGGATTATTAATCATTACAATCATTGATACTAAAAATGTACATTAAGCTCAATCATATTAAGTAAAAAAGTGTAGTATTAATTAATAAAATCAAACTGTATTCAAATTTCAAGTGCATTAAAAAATTAAAATTAGGTGCTGTCATAATGATGCCTCCTTTCTTATTTAACGCAAAACTAAGCATCATAAAAAATCCAAACTTTGAGCAGAATATCCTAACACTAGCAATAGCCGTTGACTCTTCGTTATGAGATTCGAACACTGAACTCCAATCTTGGGTAGGACTTGAGCAACAACCGTGGAACTACCTGAGTAAGCTAAGGGAAACACTAAGCAGCCACGAAAATCGGAAAAAACTACGACCTGAAAAGCTCTGTTCCTTCATTCCGAGCTTCTTTTACCATTTCCGAACAAGTATATATAACTTTCAAGAACCTTCCGGTAAAAATTTATTTATGTATTATAGTTAATATAGAAAGAAAAATTAAATTGACTAAATTCAAAAGCAACAAGGACAGTGAGGACTAACACTACAAGAAATAGTATTATTAGAGACCATATATATTACGGCAACACTAGAATCGCCTCTAATGATATTTTTAAAAACCAAAATAGCCTCTAATTATATTTTTAGCGGCAATATTTGTCGCTAAAGATAAAATCAATAGAGGCAAAAATAAATAATTTGCTACAAATGGTGTCTTTAGAGACGGACTTATTGCGACGAACAAACAACGGCAAAATTAAGACTTTAATGGTAAATTTTTTCCCGCTAAAGATAATCTTTCTTGTAGTGTGAGGAGTCTTATAGAAAAGTGATTAAAAGTTTATGTTTTAAAATAAAGGAACAGGTTAAATGTTGGGAAGTAATCTTTGTTCGTCGGTATCATTGTGACTTGTATACACCTGCTAGCTTCAGATGGGACCGTGATACATGATTCTGCTTCAAGAGAGCGGAGATTTTTCGGTGAGATCTTGATTTTAAATGATATTGGAAAACAAGAAGACTTGTTTATGTTTGAAGTTCATGTTGGAGATATAAAATCTCACTAATATAATGCCTTCTCCTAACGGTTCGAACTTTTAGTTGAGTTGGCAATTTAACAGTTCAGCCCAACTGACTTATTGTTGGTTATATGTTGTTCTTCTTACCCAAGAATCTTTCAGGCCTCATCTTCACAATATCGGAGAATTGAATCTTCATTTTTACCAGTTGTTACTTTGTTAAATCGTCCACATGAGGCGTCAACCACTACTAAAGATGGCCACGAGCATCAAAGTCCTCAAATTGCTTTTTACGGAAGAGGCAAATAGTCCCACGAGCATAGTTGTGCATTCATGTAAGTCTTCTTATTCATTTGTTAAACTACTTAGTTGGTCCCTTATCTTTGTTCAATATGACAGTTTAGTAATTTAACTTGCAGAAAAGCAATATTTTAGTCGTTAATTATCTTTCGAATTTGTGACCGCGCCAATCCTTTACCTTAAAAACATTTAACTTTTTTATAACATTAGTGGAAAAGATAATGGACTAAAAAGTTGTGTTTACAAGTTAAATTGTCACAAAGATCAAAGATAAAGTACGAAAGCAGATATTTACTCTTTTTGTCATCAGACTCTGTGCAGCTAAAGGGTCCCAACAACATAGTCCAATCAATTTTGAAGAATATGCTTCGGTGTCCCCGAGAAATCCAAATATGCAGAGTGTCGGTCGTATAAAATATAAATTTATATCCTTATAGGTAAGAGCGGTTCTATAAACCAGGCCTTCGCCTGATCAATTTCTTGAAGCAATCCTAACAATAACGGACCCTGACCCGGAACTCGTCTCTTATTGTGTGAACATATTATTTTGTTCGAAGCATATGAACTGAACGATATTTCTAATGAGCTTGGACATGGCACCTAAAAACCTAGTAATATCATGTCTCTACTAGAAAATCGTATGGTTTCCGAGATAGCTAAAGATTTCAAAAGTATACTAGTTGCGAAGTTTTGGTAAACGACATTGAATCAAATTTGTGGATATGTTATTGCGAAATGGGGAACATGGATCCATATAGGGGTTGAAACTAAAGGGGTTGTTTATCAAATTGCGGAAGATATATAAAAGAATCTGTAGAGGAAACGATACTACTTATGTTGCAAAGTTAAGGTAGATTTAATAATATTGGAAGATGTTAGTGTTGTGGAATTTCTTGTTGTAGTGAGGAATAATTTGGATTCTATAATAGGTGAGCTCCTTTTGTTAAATAAAAATCTTGATTCAATTCATAGTTACTTTTTTTTTTCAACAATGAAAATATATGGTTAACCACTTACAAGGATATATAACCACGTATAGGGAGTTAATATGGCACGTAAGAATTTACGAGTTCTCACCCAATATTAAACGGCACGGTTTTAAAGAATAAAATTAAAGGGCAAAGGTTTTAAAGAATAAAGTGAAGGTTGAGGAGTCGGGTCTCGACTTTGAATAACTCGTACAATCGCGTGACATATTGTAAAAATAAGTATTTGTCATCCTAAATTAGTTAGATTAACTTAACTAATCAGAAATTTGATATTTTTTCAACCTTTAGGGTAAAACAAAAGGTACATGGTTCGAATCTTTTAAAAATATACATTAAAAAAACGTGTATATTTTCTACAAAATTAGTCGTGGTGCACAAAAACTGGTCCATACATCTGTATTAAAAAAAATAGTATTTTCCATCCTCATTATATTTTTTAGGTATCATATATATAGTATATATTTGAAACTCTATATTTTTAATCATTTATAAAATATAACTTGAAACTTAAAAGAGGTAGTATATATATAAGTTTTAAATAATATTTTATTTTTTTCAGTTTCTAAATATTTATAAATCATATATTTTTGACCAAAACCTTTGCATAATCTTTTTTTTTGTTACATAGGAAAGCCACTTTGGACTCGGAGTCGTTGACTCGGCTCAAACCTGCACCACTAGATTAGAAGATCAAGGTTCTGGTCAGTGAGCTAATCCCACCTGGTTACCTTTGCATAATCTTAGTAATGACAATATCATAATATTTGATTATGATCATAAATGTATGATTATACATTTTGATTTTCGAATATATAGAAATTACCAAATATTAAACATAACACTTATTATTGAGATATTATTGTATGTTGATGTCATGTCATTCACATTCTTTTTATCAAAACATTCTAATTAACATATACATAAATCGCTTATGTGGTTTCTGTCAATTTCTTTGAGTTTTGTTCTCTTGAACGTACTAGTATATTATTAATATAACTTATTCTTGATTTTTATTGTAATTATGCGTTTTTGTTTTATTTGAACATATTTTAGTATTTTAATGTACAAAATTTACTATTTAACCTCTAAAAAGAAGATTCCTCCTTTTCTTCTTATATGTAATTAAATTGGTCTACAAGGCAATTATGACATAGTCCAATGAATAAAAGGAAGAAAAATCAATTCACTTATACATATGAATGTAATATAGAAGTTGATAAATGATAACATATCATTACTTTTATATTATTTTACCAACTATTAAAGATATTAACACATGCAGTATTTATTTCAATATAACTTCGTAAAATATTATATTGAAAAGTTATTAAATAAATATATTGATAGATATGATGGTTAATAGATTTTTAATTTAAAAATTTAATGTTATGGGAATCATTCAAAGTAATAATTTCATTAATTTCTTCACTACAGCAGGTCGCTGATTTACCGACGACAGGTGTCGTCGGTAAAAAGTCTAATTTCGTCGGTAAAATTGTTTACCGACGACCACTCGTCGGTAAACAGTCGTCCCTAGAAGTTGGTCGGTAAAATCAAGATTACCGACGGCGCTTTTGGTCCCTCGTCGATAACCAACCTCTTTTACCGACGAGCTTCATGTCGTCGGCAAATTTTCTCTTACCGACGACTTTTTGTTTGGTCGCCGGTAATACGCATTACGTTACCGACGACCACCTTGTCGGTATCGTAGTAATTAAACCTTTTTTTTAATTTTAAATAGTATACCGACGACATTCTTCACATGAATGTCGTCGGTATACTTTATTTTTTATTTATTTTTAAATCTTTACCGACGACATTCATCACATGAATGTCGTCGGTATTGTTATTATTTTTTTTATTTTGTTTTTGTTTTTTCTATTTAATTTTTATTTTTATTTTATTTTATTTGGTTTTTCATTTTAAAAAAAATAATATACTAGAAATCATGAATATAACGAGAAATCTGGAATTATATTCATAAAATATAAATAAACCCGGGTAGTCAAAACCCGGGCAATAAAGTCAAACCCCGGGAATAAAGTCAAACTCCCGGAGTTAAAATTATATTACATAAATTACTAACTTATATTAATTGAATTTTATAAATTAATTTATATTACCGGGTGGCTGGTTACAGTCATTGAGGCTTAAAGGTTGATTCCGGTTCGGGTCTTCACCGCTACCATCACCCCGGTGGTAATTGGACATCACATCGGCCATCTGTAATTTAAATAAAATTAATAAATTAGTTTTTTTAAGACTATATACTATAAATTGTATTTTAGACCTTTTTTTTTAAAAAAATTACAAAAATACCCGTATAAATTTTTAAAAAATATTTTTTCACAGTTTTAAAATTGTATATTATAAATTGCGTTTTAGTCCTTGTATTTTCAAAAATTACTAAAATACCCTAAAGTCCATAATATTTTTTTTAAAACTTTTTTAATTTGTCATTTGGTCCTTATATTATATATATATACAAAAAACACCCTAAATTCATAAATAATGTAAAGTTTTTTAAATTGAATTTTATTCCCTAAATTGCATTTTAGTCCCTAAATTGCATTTTTAGTCCCTAGAGTTTTCATATTTGCATAAAATACCCTAAATTTCACCAATATCAAAATATTTAACATACACAAATTAACAAATAATCCTTAAAGTTCTAAACATCAAAAAGCATTACATTTCTATACATCAAAAACTCAAAAATACAAAAAACTATACAAACCCTAATTTTTCTAAAAATTAACAAAAAAATCATGTTACATGGTATATTTAACAACAAAAAACATATTCAGAATACATAATCAATCACAAAATCTCGGAATGAACAAGAAATCCAATACAACATTACAAAAAAAAATCGAAAATTAAAAAAAAATAGGTTTAGTCTTGGATTTGTGGTACCTGTTACGTGGAGATTGTGTTGAACATATCCAGCAATCCATGCCAAGCAAGAGTAGAGGAAAAACAAAAACAAAAAAAATTTAGGATTTGCTTTAGAAAAATGAAAAAAAATTGAAGAATCAATTAAGTTTTGGCATGGAATCACTTACATTTGATGTTATTGGGGTGTTGGAATGGCTCGGAACAGCTCCTTCTTCCTCGGAATCGAACTTTTTGAGAGTGTTTTGATGTGTTTGTGTTTCAGAAATGAAGCTCGGTATGGTTTAATAGAACAATTGTTTACCGACGACACGCAAGTCGTCGGTAAACAGGTCAATCTTGTCGGTAAACGTGACACGCGTCAAACAGTCGTACGCATGACTGTTGCGTGTCCTGGTTTACCGACGACTACTTTTCGCAAGTCGTCGGTAAACCCCCTGGGCGGGAAAATTGACCGCCCATTTTGGCCAATAAATTTTTGACTTTGGTTAACCGACGACTTGCTGACTTGAATGTCGTCGTTAAAAGTTTACCGACAACCTTCTTGAATTGAATGTCGTCGGTAAACTTTTAACGACGACATTCAAGTCAAGAATTTTGTCGGTGAACTTTAAATGTCGTCGGTAAAAAAAAAATTTGAATTATTTTTTCCCTGATTTCTTTTCTTTTTTTATTCTTGTTGGGATTAAGATATACATACACAAATTTGTGTTTGAAGTGTTTAGTCAACAGTTAGGGTCAAACTTGAGTGTTCGGGGTGTTTGGTCAACAGTTAGGGTGTGTTTGGGGTGTTTAGTCAATAGTTAGGGTCAAACTTGAGTGTTTGGGGTGTTTAGTCAATAGTTAGGGTCAAATGTTACTATTCAGGGTGTTTAGTCAATAGTTAGGGTCAAACTTGAGTGTTTGGGGTGTTTGGTCAACAATTAGGGTCAAACTTGAGTGTTTGGGGTGTTTAGTCAACAGTTAAGGTCAAACTTGAGTGTTCGGGGTGTTTAGTCAATAGTTAGGGTCAAACTTGAGTGTTTGAAGTGTTTAGTCAACAGTTAGGGTCAAACTTGAGTGTTCGGGGTGTTTAGTCAATAGTTAGGGTCAAACTTGAGTGTTTGAAGTGTTTAGTCAACAGTTAGGGTCAAACTTGAGTGTTTGAAGTGTTTAGTCAACAGTTAGGGTCAAACTTGAGTGTTCGGGATGTTTAGTCAATAGTTAGGGTCAAACTTGAGTGTTTGGGGTGTTTAGTCAACAGTTAGGGTCAAACTTGAGTGTTCGGGGTGTTTGGTCAATTGGTAGGGTCAAACTTGAGTGTTTGGGGTGTTTAGTCAACAGTTAGGGTCAAACTTGAGTGTTCGGGGTGTTTAGTCAATAGTTAGGGTCAAACTTGAGTGTTTGAAGTGTTTTGTCAACAGTTAGGGTCAAACTTGAGTGTTCGGGGTGTTTAGTCAATAGTTAGGGTCAAACTTGAGTGTTTGGGGTGTTTAGTCAATAGTTAGGGTCAAATGTTACTGTTCGGGGTGTTTAGTCAAATAAATTAAAGTTCAACTCCGAGGACCATCAAAATGTTCTAAGACTAAAAAACAAATACAAAATATCCTAATCAGTTTCATATCCACTAATATCTATAGGTTCATCATCGCTATTAACCTCTATAGGTTCTTCTTCATCACCATATTCGTCCCACGTGTCGTCTTTGATTTCCTGGTTTTCATCAATAACCATTTCAAAAGCCATCTCAATACGAAAATGAGCTGGGTCAATGATGTCTCCCTAATTGTTCTTATTTTCGACCCTTAGGAGACATCATTTTTGGTGTTTATGTAATCAATTTGATAGACTTTTGGACTAAATTTGCAATAATATGATTTTCCTCTTTTATTTCTAGCATTTTTAATTTATTAAGCTTTTGCGCGTAATATTGGTATTTTTAGTGTAAAGTTTACAGGTTTTAGATGTTAGCTAGAAGAGGAATCCGAGAAGAAAGTCAAAGATCAAAAGATAGAGTCAAGACTTGAAGATAAACCCCGAAGATATTATTTTTAGAGTTGAAAATCCATTTTCCAGGCCATAGATTGCTGATTTCGAGGTGCTTAAGCGATGATTTAGCCGCTGACCTTTGAAGAGAAAACGCTCCCTATCGAGTTACGGAACTTTAGCAACTGGAATGAGGTCAATCGGAGTCATAACGAATCGGGAAAAGCCGTTTTAGTGAAGGTATATCAGCAGTTACGGGATATTTATACATTTGAATTTGGGATATTTATTATTTAAATCAAATTGGGTGTTAGAGATGTGACCCAAATTCATCTTTGTTAGATCTGGCCCATTTAGTTATAAACCCTAATATCTCTGTTTACCTATAAATACATTGTATTGTATAGGTTATTAGTTAACCCGTTCAATTGGCAGCAGCCATTATACTCTCCTCTGTAATCAATTCTTTACAATAATATCTTCTCCTCTTCCCGTGGTTTTTCCCTATTTGGGTTTTCCACGTATATCGGTGTTCCTTTCGTTTCTTGTTTATTATTTTATATTATTCTGCAATCCTTTTATTCTAACAAAGTGGTATCAGAGCTATGGATTAAAAGAACGAAAAAAAAAAAAATTAGGTTGCTGCCAGAAGAGGAGAAGATCGGAAAAGGAGATCAGGTATTATTGAAGATTTATCAGGATTTATTTTTAATCTGAAAATTATATTACTTCACTATTCTTTGAAAGGAGACCATTTTTTGGTAGGAGTGTATAATTTCAGACTTTTGGAAGTAGTGCTTGAAGGTTCGTGAAAGAAAAATATATATATTTTGTACTAATTGGTGTTACAGATGTGACTTTCATAGATGACTTTCTTGAAGACTTTGTTCCTGTGTTCAGTCAATATCAATTCTCAGCTATTAAGTTTCATGGGTTATATTGGATTTATCAACCAGTACATTATCTGGTTGAATTAATTGCACCTCTCTTTGTCTATATATGCTACTGGGTTCATTCAGAAAAAAAAATAAAAATAAAATTTATTATTAATTCGATTTTGTTAATTTTTAGCTCACGAATCCGATTTTTCTATTTTGCAAAATTTAGTTGTGCAAAGTTGGTCTAACCGTCTCATGGATCCAAACGACAACTTTATTGTTGTTTTTCGTGTAGCAGAGGAGGAAGAAATAGGCGATTAGGGTTTCGGAAATTTTGAAACAAATTCGATAACCTAGCTCAAGATATAAGCGTTTTTATAGAAATTGGTTCATTAAATTTGTTCTCCTTGTTACAAGGATCAATACGGCATATTATTTGTTGGGTTTAATTAAAAATCGGCAAAGATACAGCCGGGTCATAACTATTAAGCTTTCGGGTCGGGTTGTATTCCTGTCGGGCGAAGAAGACAAAGCTTGCAATACAGTGTAACGCGGTTGGTTGCTTTTCTATGCAACCGGCTTCTGATTTGAAACCAAAAAAAAAAAAAAATCAAAAGAAAAACAAACAAACGTGCAGCGTTTTGTCTATTTGGTGCAACACATCATAACAGCAAAGCAAAGGAGTTCATTTCTGCAGCACAGCAGAAGGAGCAATCCACGTTGCAATTTGATCTCATTAATCTTTATTTGAAAAAAAAAAAAAAAAAAAAAGTTAGAAGAGAAAGAGAAAGTTTTTCACTCCAGTCAGCCGTTGACCGAGCATTGAATTTTTTGACCCGACCTATCCAAAAGTTTTTCGACATGCCGAATCTGTTTTCGAAGTCGGATTCTCCGGATTTTGTTAAGCTTGCCGCTTTTCTCGATTTGTCATTGACCACTTTGATCGGAGCTATTTTATTTGTTGACCGGAGGTATTCTTATGGTTTTTCGACTTTCCGAATCTGCTTTTGAGACCGCAATACAAGATATCGTTATGACATGTTATGTTTACTTTGACCTCTCAAGTTTTGGATTCTTTTAATAAGGCTATTTTTTCCATTTAACTACATTGATCGAGGCGCTCATTAAGATTTTTTCGACGTTCTTAGTCCATATTGAGGTTAGTTTCTCCAGATTTTCGTGTAGCTTGCTGTTCTTGGTATTGTGTTGATATGTTGCTTTTACTTATTGCAACTTTTGGATAATTGCAATACAAGACTTTTGTTTTCGCAAGTTAAGGTATGGGATTATACTCGTGCATACAAATTTGGAAGAATCTTTTGTTGGGGTTTTCGTTAACATCCCCAAATTTTCGACGGAATGCGAAAGTAAATATGTTGAGCACTCTTCAGTTTTTTAAAGGCCTTTTATTATATCCCGAATCAGATTGATTTGGAATATCTTTTTGAGCGAGATTATTTTTTTAAGGTGGAGATAATTGTGTTAGTACACATGGTTATTTTGCAGATTTATTGACCGTCGAGTTTGATATCTAGCTCAAGTATTGCTTGGACTCTATTGGCGTTCGCCGTTTTAAATTAAGCCTTTCAGGGATTTTTATTTATGATATTTAGGTCAAGTGTTCTTTGGACCTAGTTGGCATGCCATTTCTATTTCGCCTTTCGAGACTTATTCAGTCCTTCGAGATTTATTTAGTCCTTCGTGACTTATTCAGTCTTTCAAGACTTATTCAGTCCTCCGTGACTTATTCAGTCCTCCGTGACTTATTCAGTCCTTCGAGACTTATTCAGTCCTTCGTGACTTATTCAGTCCTTCGTGACTTATTCAGCCCTTCGAGGCTTATTCAGTCCTTCGAGACTTATTCAGTCCTTCGTGACATATTCAGCCTTTTGAGGCTTAGTCAGCTCTTCGAGGCTTTTTGGAAGAAGAGGAAAGATATTTGAAGATTGGTGATTTATTTCTTGACTCCTTCGCGGATTCTTCGTCAAGATTGCCCTTCGAGGCTTATTTAGCCTTTCTTATTCTATCTTTCTTATTCTGTCATTCGAGACTTAATCAGCTTTTCAAGGCTCATTCAGCCCTTCGAGGTTTTTTGGAAGAGGAGGAGAGATATTTTTGAAGATTGGTGATTTTTTATCTTGACAGCCTTAGCGGATTCTTTGTCAAGATGGAGATATTTTGTTCGAGGTGGAGATATTTTCAGGTTTTTGTTTTTTGCCTCGATTACCAAATTTGTGTCTTGACAGCCTTAGCGGATTCTTTGTCAAGATTGAGATAATTTTTCGAGGTGGAGATATTTGCAGTTTTTGGCCTTGATTACCAAATTTGTGTCTTGACTCCTTAGCGGATTCTCGTCAAGATGGAGATATTTTTCAAGGTGGAGATATTTGCAATTTTTGGGCCTCACTTGCCGAATTTGTGTCAAGGTGGAGATTGTTAGAGATGTGACCCAAATTCATCTTTGTTAGATCTGGCCCATTTAGTTATAAACCCTAATATCTCTGTTTACCTATAAATACATTGTATTGTATAGGTTATTAGTTAACCCGTTCAATTGGCAGCAGCCATTATACTCTCCTCTGTAATCAATTCTTTATAATAATATATTCTCCTCTTCCCGTGGGTTTTCCCTATTTGGGTTTTCCACGTATATCGGTGTTCCTTTCGTTTCTTGTTTATTATTTTATATTATTCCGCAATCCTTTTATTCTAACATTGGGTAATCCGTATTTTTCTTTAATTTGCATTTTAATTACTATTATTGACGTAATTAACCAATGATAGGACTTAGTATCTAGGCTATTCCAATTAGTGGCGATTGGATCACCTTGACGGGGGGTGGTCTAGGTACCGAACCAGTTAACGAATGTAGGTTAGAAATTATTTGACTCTGTCGAGCTTAATTAAACCTATGGCCTATTGGGTAATTTAGACTTAAACACTTGAAAGTGGACTATAATCACCCTGACGGGGTTTGTAGCACTTGCAAGTTGCTCCTTAGTCCACCCTGACGGGGGTAAGGAGAATATAGAATCCCGACCAATGCAAATTTACCAATTTGTCCCTTAGACAATGTATGAAATGAATGATAGTTAGGAAAACCCTTGCGTCTCTCAAGTACTGCCTGCTCATACCTGCGTTTTACTTTCATTTACTTGCGTCTTAGTTATTTATTTACATTTTCGCATTAGTCTTTCATACTTAGGATTAATACAAAACAAACAATCAATCATATTACTTTTATTTGCTTTCATAAGTGCAACCAATCATTACTTGATAAGCATTGTGATCAACCATCCCGTCCTTGGAACGAATCTGTTTTATCAACTATATTACTTGGGACAACCGTACACTTGCGGTTGTGGTTCGATTACTTTTTGCATTTATTTTAGAACACACAAAGGACCACCAAGTTTTTGGCGCCGCTGCCGGGGACGGTAGCGTGTGACCACGGTGTTTATCCTTTAGTGATAGTTGCATTTATTTTATTTTACCAGTTTTACGCTTTTTGTTTGTTTATCTTTCTCAGGTTTTTAGGTTTGGTGTATGCGAAGAAGGCTATTCAAGGATCTAGAGCCAACACCTCCGATCCTTAGTAATCCGGAATCGTTGATCAGACTTGCTAACAAGAGAAGAAGAGAACGAGAAGCTTTAGAGGTAGAAGAATTAATTAACAGAATGGAGGAGATCAACCTTCAAGATCAACAAAATAATCAACCAGGTCAACTAGGCGCAAATGGCCAACCTTTAGCGCCACCTGGCCTTATTCCTCCAATTCCACCATTGAATCCTAATCCTCAAGTTCAGATAGTGATGAATCAAGATCCATGGTTTACTAATGGTCCACCAGAAGTTCCATTCCGTGCTCCTGCTATAGGAGTAGGTGCTCCAGATATTAATGTTCCGCGATTCCGTCCAGATTCGGGTATGTTAGCTCAATTCCAAAATTTTGGGAATTTTCGTGGTAGACCAGCAGAAGATCCTCAGTACAGAAATTTAAGCAGATATGTGATTCTTATATCACACAAGGAGTTTCAAGAGAACAGATGTATTTTGCTGCGTTTAAATTTTTTGTTATTGATGGAGCGAGTGAATGGCACGATACACAAGATCCTACGAAGATAACAAACTGGGACCAATTAGAGACTGCTTTCTTTGACAGGTATTACCCAAGTAACATGAGGTTAGATCCTGAATTAGAATTGACGCATTTCCGTCAAGAATATGATGAAACTGTGGGTAAGAGCTGGACAAGATTCCAGATGTGTTTACGTAGAGTTCCCGCTCATGGCTTTTCAGAACAACAACAACTAAAAATCTTTTACAGAGGCCTTGATGGGACTTCGAGAGAGAAATTGGATACGTTATGTGGTGCAGGTTTTCTTCAAGTTCAACCCGCTCATGCTAAAATCATTTTAGAAAGAACAGTCAAGAATGAAGTTGGGTGGAATTCAGTAAGAACCCCGGTTAAAGGAGTGAATAATGTTAATATCGAAGAAAAGTTTGCTACGCTTGAGAATAAGATTTAAACCACAATAGAGCAACAGTTGAAACAGCTAACACTAGTTGTAAAAGAGGGATTTTCGGGTAAGAAGGTAGCTGTGCAAGCTGCACAAGAAGTTTATATGTGTTCGATTTGCAGGGTAGATGATCATGATGAGGAAAATTGTCCGAATAAGCAAGAATCCGTGATGTTTGTCTCGAACAGAGGTAACTTTAATTCGAGTGGTAATGGATATCAGCCTAACAGAAACCATCCTGGGTTTCAATACTCAAATCCTAATGGGGCAGCCAATCCTACATATGCATATCAGCCTCACCCCCAAGGTAACAATATCAATCCAAGACCACAAAATAATTATCAAGGAGGACAGAATTAGGGAAATTATGTTCAGAGACAAGCTCCTCAAGATAGTTATAATGAAACCATGAACCAAAAAGCCTTACCTGCCTATCCACAAGAAGGAGTAGTTACCCTACAGAAAACAGTTGAAAGTTTAATTGCTCTTCAGACACAAGCTATGGAACGTCAACAAGCATCTGACGCAAACATGAATTTATTACAGAATCAGATAAATCAAATTAATAAACAACTGAATCAACGTCCACAAGGGCAGCTCCCTAGCGATACTGAGAATCCAATCCAAATCGAAGATTGTAAAGCTATTACTCTCAGAAGTGGTAAGAACCTTCCTCTACCTCCTTTTCCGGTTATGAAAGAAAAAGAAGTTAGAAAAGAAAAAGAGGTGGTGAACGCAGATAAAGAAGTTGAAGTAGAAGAAGTGGAGAGGTCTAGTGAAGTTCCGAAAAAGAAAGATGATACTATAATAAACTGTCCTCCTCCACCATTTCCATCAAGAGTTCAGAAGAAGGGTGATATGGCTGAGTATCAAAAATTCTTTAACAAGGTAAGAAGTCTTAGCATAAATATTCCGTTATTAGAAGCTATTAGAGATGTACCCAAGTATGCTAAGTTTCTAAAAAGAGCCCTCACCAACAAACGACCATATTGTGATAATGAGATGATTGGCTTACCTGAGGAATGTAGTGCTATTTGTCAAGGTAAATTACCTCCAAAGTTAGTTGATCCTGGGAGTTTCACAATTCCAATATCAATTGGTAATGAGTGGAAAGTAAAAGCGTTATGCGATTTGGGTGCAAGTATTAATCTTATGAAATATTTGGCTTTAGAAGAATTTGGAGAGAATGAGGCAGGAAGATTTGAAATGACTAAAGATTGTTTTAGTTATTGATTATATTCCATAACCAAATCCTGACCAATGTCTTTAGTCATGAACTTGAAAACAACATTTTAAGTGCTTTAATAAGATTAAATTTAGGTAATAAGAATAACCATCTTATTACCTAAATTTCGTGAGCAATTTGGTCTTATAATGCATTTTAAAATTGTCTTGTAGTAAATATTCGTTTGACGCAACTGCTGAAGATGGTTACATAACCCTTTAATTTGTGTCATACAACCCAGTTCTTAGCGGGACGTTTGCCAACTAGGTTGTTAGCTTCGCAAAATTGAAGCAAATATATGTGCTTTGTGGATGATATTTTGATCATTGTAAGTAATAATTATTTAATTTCCTCCAACAAGAAAATTCTTCTAAAAAAATTTGACATGAAAGATCTAATCCTTGCAGATGTTATTCTTGGTATCAAAACTCTCTAAATATCTCACTTGAGGTCTAGACAACACCGGCCCTAGAATGTTTTTGTTCTTTTTAGTGAGTTTATGTGTTTTTTAGTGCATATTGCAGTAATAAGAAAGGTATAGACTGATAATTGTAGTGTTTTAACTCCGAAAATTTTCCACGTTCTCACCCTAAACTCGAACCCTTGCATACCTACACACCAAAAACACTTATTGACCAAAACCTTTGCATAATCTTTTTTTTTGTTACATAGGAAAGCCACTTTGGACTCGGAGTCGTTGACTCGGCTCAAACCTGCACCACTAGATTAGAAGATCAAGGTTCTGGTCAGTGAGCTAATCCCACCTGGTTACCTTTGCATAATCTTAGTAATGACAATATCATAATATTTGATTATGATCATAAATGTATGATTATACATTTTGATTTTCGAATATATAGAAATTACCAAATATTAAACATAACACTTATTATTGAGATATTATTGTATGTTGATGTCATGTCATTCACATTCTTTTTATCAAAACATTCTAATTAACATATACATAAATCGCTTATGTGGTTTCTGTCAATTTCTTTGAGTTTTGTTCTCTTGAACGTACTAGTATATTATTAATATAACTTATTCTTGATTTTTATTGTAATTATGCGTTTTTGTTTTATTTGAACATATTTTAGTATTTTAATGTACAAAATTTACTATTTAACCTCTAAAAAGAAGATTCCTCCTTTTCTTCTTATATGTAATTAAATTGGTCTACAAGGCAATTATGACATAGTCCAATGAATAAAAGGAAGAAAAATCAATTCACTTATACATATGAATGTAATATAGAAGTTGATAAATGATAACATATCATTACTTTTATATTATTTTACCAACTATTAAAGATATTAACACATGCAGTATTTATTTCAATATAACTTCGTAAAATATTATATTGAAAAGTTATTAAATAAATATATTGATAGATATGATGGTTAATAGATTTTTAATTTAAAAATTTAATGTTATGGGAATCATTCAAAGTAATAATTTCATTAATTTCTTCACTACAGCAGGTCGCTGATTTACCGACGACAGGTGTCGTCGGTAAAAAGTCTAATTTCGTCGGTAAAATTGTTTACCGACGACCACTCGTCGGTAAACAGTCGTCCCTAGAAGTTGGTCGGTAAAATCAAGATTACCGACGGCGCTTTTGGTCCCTCGTCGATAACCAACCTCTTTTACCGACGAGCTTCATGTCGTCGGCAAATTTTCTCTTACCGACGACTTTTTGTTTGGTCGCCGGTAATACGCATTACGTTACCGACGACCACCTTGTCGGTATCGTAGTAATTAAACCTTTTTTTTAATTTTAAATAGTATACCGACGACATTCTTCACATGAATGTCGTCGGTATACTTTATTTTTTATTTATTTTTAAATCTTTACCGACGACATTCATCACATGAATGTCGTCGGTATTGTTATTATTTTTTTTATTTTGTTTTTGTTTTTTCTATTTAATTTTTATTTTTATTTTATTTTATTTGGTTTTTCATTTTAAAAAAAATAATATACTAGAAATCATGAATATAACGAGAAATCTGGAATTATATTCATAAAATATAAATAAACCCGGGTAGTCAAAACCCGGGCAATAAAGTCAAACCCCGGGAATAAAGTCAAACTCCCGGAGTTAAAATTATATTACATAAATTACTAACTTATATTAATTGAATTTTATAAATTAATTTATATTACCGGGTGGCTGGTTACAGTCATTGAGGCTTAAAGGTTGATTCCGGTTCGGGTCTTCACCGCTACCATCACCCCGGTGGTAATTGGACATCACATCGGCCATCTGTAATTTAAATAAAATTAATAAATTAGTTTTTTTAAGACTATATACTATAAATTGTATTTTAGACCTTTTTTTTTAAAAAAATTACAAAAATACCCGTATAAATTTTTAAAAAATATTTTTTCACAGTTTTAAAATTGTATATTATAAATTGCGTTTTAGTCCTTGTATTTTCAAAAATTACTAAAATACCCTAAAGTCCATAATATTTTTTTTAAAACTTTTTTAATTTGTCATTTGGTCCTTATATTATATATATATACAAAAAACACCCTAAATTCATAAATAATGTAAAGTTTTTTAAATTGAATTTTATTCCCTAAATTGCATTTTAGTCCCTAAATTGCATTTTTAGTCCCTAGAGTTTTCATATTTGCATAAAATACCCTAAATTTCACCAATATCAAAATATTTAACATACACAAATTAACAAATAATCCTTAAAGTTCTAAACATCAAAAAGCATTACATTTCTATACATCAAAAACTCAAAAATACAAAAAACTATACAAACCCTAATTTTTCTAAAAATTAACAAAAAAATCATGTTACATGGTATATTTAACAACAAAAAACATATTCAGAATACATAATCAATCACAAAATCTCGGAATGAACAAGAAATCCAATACAACATTACAAAAAAAAATCGAAAATTAAAAAAAAATAGGTTTAGTCTTGGATTTGTGGTACCTGTTACGTGGAGATTGTGTTGAACATATCCAGCAATCCATGCCAAGCAAGAGTAGAGGAAAAACAAAAACAAAAAAAATTTAGGATTTGCTTTAGAAAAATGAAAAAAAATTGAAGAATCAATTAAGTTTTGGCATGGAATCACTTACATTTGATGTTATTGGGGTGTTGGAATGGCTCGGAACAGCTCCTTCTTCCTCGGAATCGAACTTTTTGAGAGTGTTTTGATGTGTTTGTGTTTCAGAAATGAAGCTCGGTATGGTTTAATAGAACAATTGTTTACCGACGACACGCAAGTCGTCGGTAAACAGGTCAATCTTGTCGGTAAACGTGACACGCGTCAAACAGTCGTACGCATGACTGTTGCGTGTCCTGGTTTACCGACGACTACTTTTCGCAAGTCGTCGGTAAACCCCCTGGGCGGGAAAATTGACCGCCCATTTTGGCCAATAAATTTTTGACTTTGGTTAACCGACGACTTGCTGACTTGAATGTCGTCGTTAAAAGTTTACCGACAACCTTCTTGAATTGAATGTCGTCGGTAAACTTTTAACGACGACATTCAAGTCAAGAATTTTGTCGGTGAACTTTAAATGTCGTCGGTAAAAAAAAAAATTTGAATTATTTTTTCCCTGATTTCTTTTCTTTTTTTATTCTTGTTGGGATTAAGATATACATACACAAATTTGTGTTTGAAGTGTTTAGTCAACAGTTAGGGTCAAACTTGAGTGTTCGGGGTGTTTGGTCAACAGTTAGGGTGTGTTTGGGGTGTTTAGTCAATAGTTAGGGTCAAACTTGAGTGTTTGGGGTGTTTAGTCAATAGTTAGGGTCAAATGTTACTATTCAGGGTGTTTAGTCAATAGTTAGGGTCAAACTTGAGTGTTTGGGGTGTTTGGTCAACAATTAGGGTCAAACTTGAGTGTTTGGGGTGTTTAGTCAACAGTTAAGGTCAAACTTGAGTGTTCGGGGTGTTTAGTCAATAGTTAGGGTCAAACTTGAGTGTTTGAAGTGTTTAGTCAACAGTTAGGGTCAAACTTGAGTGTTCGGGGTGTTTAGTCAATAGTTAGGGTCAAACTTGAGTGTTTGAAGTGTTTAGTCAACAGTTAGGGTCAAACTTGAGTGTTTGAAGTGTTTAGTCAACAGTTAGGGTCAAACTTGAGTGTTCGGGATGTTTAGTCAATAGTTAGGGTCAAACTTGAGTGTTTGGGGTGTTTAGTCAACAGTTAGGGTCAAACTTGAGTGTTCGGGGTGTTTGGTCAATTGGTAGGGTCAAACTTGAGTGTTTGGGGTGTTTAGTCAACAGTTAGGGTCAAACTTGAGTGTTCGGGGTGTTTAGTCAATAGTTAGGGTCAAACTTGAGTGTTTGAAGTGTTTTGTCAACAGTTAGGGTCAAACTTGAGTGTTCGGGGTGTTTAGTCAATAGTTAGGGTCAAACTTGAGTGTTTGGGGTGTTTAGTCAATAGTTAGGGTCAAATGTTACTGTTCGGGGTGTTTAGTCAAATAAATTAAAGTTCAACTCCGAGGACCATCAAAATGTTCTAAGACTAAAAAACAAATACAAAATATCCTAATCAGTTTCATATCCACTAATATCTATAGGTTCATCATCGCTATTAACCTCTATAGGTTCTTCTTCATCACCATATTCGTCCCACGTGTCGTCTTTGATTTCCTGGTTTTCATCAATAACCATTTCAAAAGCCATCTCAATACGAAAATGAGCTGGGTCAATGATGTCTCCCTAATTGTTCTTATTTTCGACCCTTAGGAGACATCATTTTTGGTGTTTATGTAATCAATTTGATAGACTTTTGGACTAAATTTGCAATAATATGATTTTCCTCTTTTATTTCTAGCATTTTTAATTTATTAAGCTTTTGCGCGTAATATTGGTATTTTTAGTGTAAAGTTTACAGGTTTTAGATGTTAGCTAGAAGAGGAATCCGAGAAGAAAGTCAAAGATCAAAAGATAGAGTCAAGACTTGAAGATAAACCCCGAAGATATTATTTTTAGAGTTGAAAATCCATTTTCCAGGCCATAGATTGCTGATTTCGAGGTGCTTAAGCGATGATTTAGCCGCTGACCTTTGAAGAGAAAACGCTCCCTATCGAGTTACGGAACTTTAGCAACTGGAATGAGGTCAATCGGAGTCATAACGAATCGGGAAAAGCCGTTTTAGTGAAGGTATATCAGCAGTTACGGGATATTTATACATTTGAATTTGGGATATTTATTATTTAAATCAAATTGGGTGTTAGAGATGTGACCCAAATTCATCTTTGTTAGATCTGGCCCATTTAGTTATAAACCCTAATATCTCTGTTTACCTATAAATACATTGTATTGTATAGGTTATTAGTTAACCCGTTCAATTGGCAGCAGCCATTATACTCTCCTCTGTAATCAATTCTTTACAATAATATCTTCTCCTCTTCCCGTGGTTTTTCCCTATTTGGGTTTTCCACGTATATCGGTGTTCCTTTCGTTTCTTGTTTATTATTTTATATTATTCTGCAATCCTTTTATTCTAACAAAGTGGTATCAGAGCTATGGATTAAAAGAACGAAAAAAAAAAAAATTAGGTTGCTGCCAGAAGAGGAGAAGATCGGAAAAGGAGATCAGGTATTATTGAAGATTTATCAGGATTTATTTTTAATCTGAAAATTATATTACTTCACTATTCTTTGAAAGGAGACCATTTTTTGGTAGGAGTGTATAATTTCAGACTTTTGGAAGTAGTGCTTGAAGGTTCGTGAAAGAAAAATATATATATTTTGTACTAATTGGTGTTACAGATGTGACTTTCATAGATGACTTTCTTGAAGACTTTGTTCCTGTGTTCAGTCAATATCAATTCTCAGCTATTAAGTTTCATGGGTTATATTGGATTTATCAACCAGTACATTATCTGGTTGAATTAATTGCACCTCTCTTTGTCTATATATGCTACTGGGTTCATTCAGAAAAAAAAATAAAAATAAAATTTATTATTAATTCGATTTTGTTAATTTTTAGCTCACGAATCCGATTTTTCTATTTTGCAAAATTTAGTTGTGCAAAGTTGGTCTAACCGTCTCATGGATCCAAACGACAACTTTATTGTTGTTTTTCGTGTAGCAGAGGAGGAAGAAATAGGCGATTAGGGTTTCGGAAATTTTGAAACAAATTCGATAACCTAGCTCAAGATATAAGCGTTTTTATAGAAATTGGTTCATTAAATTTGTTCTCCTTGTTACAAGGATCAATACGGCATATTATTTGTTGGGTTTAATTAAAAATCGGCAAAGATACAGCCGGGTCATAACTATTAAGCTTTCGGGTCGGGTTGTATTCCTGTCGGGCGAAGAAGACAAAGCTTGCAATACAGTGTAACGCGGTTGGTTGCTTTTCTATGCAACCGGCTTCTGATTTGAAACCAAAAAAAAAAAAAAATCAAAAGAAAAACAAACAAACGTGCAGCGTTTTGTCTATTTGGTGCAACACATCATAACAGCAAAGCAAAGGAGTTCATTTCTGCAGCACAGCAGAAGGAGCAATCCACGTTGCAATTTGATCTCATTAATCTTTATTTGAAAAAAAAAAAAAAAAAAAAAGTTAGAAGAGAAAGAGAAAGTTTTTCACTCCAGTCAGCCGTTGACCGAGCATTGAATTTTTTGACCCGACCTATCCAAAAGTTTTTCGACATGCCGAATCTGTTTTCGAAGTCGGATTCTCCGGATTTTGTTAAGCTTGCCGCTTTTCTCGATTTGTCATTGACCACTTTGATCGGAGCTATTTTATTTGTTGACCGGAGGTATTCTTATGGTTTTTCGACTTTCCGAATCTGCTTTTGAGACCGCAATACAAGATATCGTTATGACATGTTATGTTTACTTTGACCTCTCAAGTTTTGGATTCTTTTAATAAGGCTATTTTTTCCATTTAACTACATTGATCGAGGCGCTCATTAAGATTTTTTCGACGTTCTTAGTCCATATTGAGGTTAGTTTCTCCAGATTTTCGTGTAGCTTGCTGTTCTTGGTATTGTGTTGATATGTTGCTTTTACTTATTGCAACTTTTGGATAATTGCAATACAAGACTTTTGTTTTCGCAAGTTAAGGTATGGGATTATACTCGTGCATACAAATTTGGAAGAATCTTTTGTTGGGGTTTTCGTTAACATCCCCAAATTTTCGACGGAATGCGAAAGTAAATATGTTGAGCACTCTTCAGTTTTTTAAAGGCCTTTTATTATATCCCGAATCAGATTGATTTGGAATATCTTTTTGAGCGAGATTATTTTTTTAAGGTGGAGATAATTGTGTTAGTACACATGGTTATTTTGCAGATTTATTGACCGTCGAGTTTGATATCTAGCTCAAGTATTGCTTGGACTCTATTGGCGTTCGCCGTTTTAAATTAAGCCTTTCAGGGATTTTTATTTATGATATTTAGGTCAAGTGTTCTTTGGACCTAGTTGGCATGCCATTTCTATTTCGCCTTTCGAGACTTATTCAGTCCTTCGAGATTTATTTAGTCCTTCGTGACTTATTCAGTCTTTCAAGACTTATTCAGTCCTCCGTGACTTATTCAGTCCTCCGTGACTTATTCAGTCCTTCGAGACTTATTCAGTCCTTCGTGACTTATTCAGTCCTTCGTGACTTATTCAGCCCTTCGAGGCTTATTCAGTCCTTCGAGACTTATTCAGTCCTTCGTGACATATTCAGCCTTTTGAGGCTTAGTCAGCTCTTCGAGGCTTTTTGGAAGAAGAGGAAAGATATTTGAAGATTGGTGATTTATTTCTTGACTCCTTCGCGGATTCTTCGTCAAGATTGCCCTTCGAGGCTTATTTAGCCTTTCTTATTCTATCTTTCTTATTCTGTCATTCGAGACTTAATCAGCTTTTCAAGGCTCATTCAGCCCTTCGAGGTTTTTTGGAAGAGGAGGAGAGATATTTTTGAAGATTGGTGATTTTTTATCTTGACAGCCTTAGCGGATTCTTTGTCAAGATGGAGATATTTTGTTCGAGGTGGAGATATTTTCAGGTTTTTGTTTTTTGCCTCGATTACCAAATTTGTGTCTTGACAGCCTTAGCGGATTCTTTGTCAAGATTGAGATAATTTTTCGAGGTGGAGATATTTGCAGTTTTTGGCCTTGATTACCAAATTTGTGTCTTGACTCCTTAGCGGATTCTCGTCAAGATGGAGATATTTTTCAAGGTGGAGATATTTGCAATTTTTGGGCCTCACTTGCCGAATTTGTGTCAAGGTGGAGATTGTTAGAGATGTGACCCAAATTCATCTTTGTTAGATCTGGCCCATTTAGTTATAAACCCTAATATCTCTGTTTACCTATAAATACATTGTATTGTATAGGTTATTAGTTAACCCGTTCAATTGGCAGCAGCCATTATACTCTCCTCTGTAATCAATTCTTTATAATAATATATTCTCCTCTTCCCGTGGGTTTTCCCTATTTGGGTTTTCCACGTATATCGGTGTTCCTTTCGTTTCTTGTTTATTATTTTATATTATTCCGCAATCCTTTTATTCTAACATTGGGTAATCCGTATTTTTCTTTAATTTGCATTTTAATTACTATTATTGACGTAATTAACCAATGATAGGACTTAGTATCTAGGCTATTCCAATTAGTGGCGATTGGATCACCTTGACGGGGGGTGGTCTAGGTACCGAACCAGTTAACGAATGTAGGTTAGAAATTATTTGACTCTGTCGAGCTTAATTAAACCTATGGCCTATTGGGTAATTTAGACTTAAACACTTGAAAGTGGACTATAATCACCCTGACGGGGTTTGTAGCACTTGCAAGTTGCTCCTTAGTCCACCCTGACGGGGGTAAGGAGAATATAGAATCCCGACCAATGCAAATTTACCAATTTGTCCCTTAGACAATGTATGAAATGAATGATAGTTAGGAAAACCCTTGCGTCTCTCAAGTACTGCCTGCTCATACCTGCGTTTTACTTTCATTTACTTGCGTCTTAGTTATTTATTTACATTTTCGCATTAGTCTTTCATACTTAGGATTAATACAAAACAAACAATCAATCATATTACTTTTATTTGCTTTCATAAGTGCAACCAATCATTACTTGATAAGCATTGTGATCAACCATCCCGTCCTTGGAACGAATCTGTTTTATCAACTATATTACTTGGGACAACCGTACACTTGCGGTTGTGGTTCGATTACTTTTTGCATTTATTTTAGAACACACAAAGGACCACCAAGTTTTTGGCGCCGCTGCCGGGGACGGTAGCGTGTGACCACGGTGTTTATCCTTTAGTGATAGTTGCATTTATTTTATTTTACCAGTTTTACGCTTTTTGTTTGTTTATCTTTCTCAGGTTTTTAGGTTTGGTGTATGCGAAGAAGGCTATTCAAGGATCTAGAGCCAACACCTCCGATCCTTAGTAATCCGGAATCGTTGATCAGACTTGCTAACAAGAGAAGAAGAGAACGAGAAGCTTTAGAGGTAGAAGAATTAATTAACAGAATGGAGGAGATCAACCTTCAAGATCAACAAAATAATCAACCAGGTCAACTAGGCGCAAATGGCCAACCTTTAGCGCCACCTGGCCTTATTCCTCCAATTCCACCATTGAATCCTAATCCTCAAGTTCAGATAGTGATGAATCAAGATCCATGGTTTACTAATGGTCCACCAGAAGTTCCATTCCGTGCTCCTGCTATAGGAGTAGGTGCTCCAGATATTAATGTTCCGCGATTCCGTCCAGATTCGGGTATGTTAGCTCAATTCCAAAATTTTGGGAATTTTCGTGGTAGACCAGCAGAAGATCCTCAGTACAGAAATTTAAGCAGATATGTGATTCTTATATCACACAAGGAGTTTCAAGAGAACAGATGTATTTTGCTGCGTTTAAATTTTTTGTTATTGATGGAGCGAGTGAATGGCACGATACACAAGATCCTACGAAGATAACAAACTGGGACCAATTAGAGACTGCTTTCTTTGACAGGTATTACCCAAGTAACATGAGGTTAGATCCTGAATTAGAATTGACGCATTTCCGTCAAGAATATGATGAAACTGTGGGTAAGAGCTGGACAAGATTCCAGATGTGTTTACGTAGAGTTCCCGCTCATGGCTTTTCAGAACAACAACAACTAAAAATCTTTTACAGAGGCCTTGATGGGACTTCGAGAGAGAAATTGGATACGTTATGTGGTGCAGGTTTTCTTCAAGTTCAACCCGCTCATGCTAAAATCATTTTAGAAAGAACAGTCAAGAATGAAGTTGGGTGGAATTCAGTAAGAACCCCGGTTAAAGGAGTGAATAATGTTAATATCGAAGAAAAGTTTGCTACGCTTGAGAATAAGATTTAAACCACAATAGAGCAACAGTTGAAACAGCTAACACTAGTTGTAAAAGAGGGATTTTCGGGTAAGAAGGTAGCTGTGCAAGCTGCACAAGAAGTTTATATGTGTTCGATTTGCAGGGTAGATGATCATGATGAGGAAAATTGTCCGAATAAGCAAGAATCCGTGATGTTTGTCTCGAACAGAGGTAACTTTAATTCGAGTGGTAATGGATATCAGCCTAACAGAAACCATCCTGGGTTTCAATACTCAAATCCTAATGGGGCAGCCAATCCTACATATGCATATCAGCCTCACCCCCAAGGTAACAATATCAATCCAAGACCACAAAATAATTATCAAGGAGGACAGAATTAGGGAAATTATGTTCAGAGACAAGCTCCTCAAGATAGTTATAATGAAACCATGAACCAAAAAGCCTTACCTGCCTATCCACAAGAAGGAGTAGTTACCCTACAGAAAACAGTTGAAAGTTTAATTGCTCTTCAGACACAAGCTATGGAACGTCAACAAGCATCTGACGCAAACATGAATTTATTACAGAATCAGATAAATCAAATTAATAAACAACTGAATCAACGTCCACAAGGGCAGCTCCCTAGCGATACTGAGAATCCAATCCAAATCGAAGATTGTAAAGCTATTACTCTCAGAAGTGGTAAGAACCTTCCTCTACCTCCTTTTCCGGTTATGAAAGAAAAAGAAGTTAGAAAAGAAAAAGAGGTGGTGAACGCAGATAAAGAAGTTGAAGTAGAAGAAGTGGAGAGGTCTAGTGAAGTTCCGAAAAAGAAAGATGATACTATAATAAACTGTCCTCCTCCACCATTTCCATCAAGAGTTCAGAAGAAGGGTGATATGGCTGAGTATCAAAAATTCTTTAACAAGGTAAGAAGTCTTAGCATAAATATTCCGTTATTAGAAGCTATTAGAGATGTACCCAAGTATGCTAAGTTTCTAAAAAGAGCCCTCACCAACAAACGACCATATTGTGATAATGAGATGATTGGCTTACCTGAGGAATGTAGTGCTATTTGTCAAGGTAAATTACCTCCAAAGTTAGTTGATCCTGGGAGTTTCACAATTCCAATATCAATTGGTAATGAGTGGAAAGTAAAAGCGTTATGCGATTTGGGTGCAAGTATTAATCTTATGCCCAAATCAATCTTTGATAAGCTGAATATTGAAGCAAGACCCACTTCTATGGTCTTGCAAATGGCGGATCGATCTCTTGCACATCCGGAAGGTCGAATCAAAGATGTCCTCGTTAAGGCAGGTACGTTAATTTTCCCCGCTGATTTCGTTATACTTGATTACGACGCGGATAGGAATGTCCCCATTATTTTGGGAAGACCATTCCTAGCCACGGAGCGTACCTTGATTGATGTAGAAAACGGAGAAATGATCATGAGAATCCAAGACGAGGAAGTTAAATTCAACGTGTTCAGACCAATGAAATTCCCAGATGCACAGGAGGATTGCTTTCGTGTAGATGTTGTTGAACAGGTACCAAAAGAGCTAACTAAGGTTGTGGAAACCTTAGGAGTAGAGGAAAAAGAACTAAGAAAGAAACCACCGATCAAAGTTCCTCCAAATCCTAAGAGAAATCCACCACTCAATCATGCGAAGAAGAAAGAGAAAACACGTGTCAAGAAGGTTCCAAAGGAACCTAAGAAGGAAAGAAAGAAAAAGGAGTTTAAAGTAGGCGAAGAAGTTGCTATGAAAAAGCCTAAACCTCCTCCAAAGACATGTGAATCAAAGAACTCTTGGCTAGGACCATTCGTGGTTGCTAAGGTTATCTCAGATAAGCTAGTTGGAATAAAAGCTAAGGGTTGTAAATTCCGAGTTGCAAATATTGATAACCTCACTCACTGCTGGGGAGGTTATGTCAATGACTAAATAACGAGGTAACCTGTCGAGCTTAACAACGTTAAACAAAAGCCATTTCGTGTATATTAGTTTAAGTTTTTATTTTTCGTAGTTTAAAGTAGTTTGATTTTCGTTAATTTAGTGTTTATTATTAAGAAATGAGGAAGGGTAGTTGTTTTTGATGATTTCAGGGGTATAATGGTCATGAGTTTGGGGTCAAAACGAGGAGAAAACGAAAAATTATGGAGGCAACAGCAGGTTTGACCGGCTAGCCGGCATACCGGCCAAAACGAGCTGAAGACCCCCAAACCTTCTGATCACTGCGTCAGCGATGATGCAACACTGCTGCGTCACGATTCGCGCCAGCGGGATTCACCGGCATGCCGGTCAGATGACCGGCTAGCCGGCCAGCAAAAGGAGGAGTTCTGATCACTGCGTCAGCGATGACGCAAGCACGCTGCGTCTCCATTCCCGCCATCGACATTCCGCCGGCATGCCGACGAATCCGCCGGCTAGCCGGCCAAGGAAGTCGAACTCTCTGGTCACTGCGTCAGCGATAACGCAAGAAGCTTGCGTCTGAGGTAAAAAAAAAAAGAGTAAAATTTTCATTTTCGAAATTTATTTTTCGCCGACACACTGGCCGGCATGCCGGTCAACCGCCGGCTAGCCGGTCAGCTGCTGTGATCGGCGGTTTTAAGGGATCAAACCCTATAATTTTTACCCTCTTTCCCAAGCCTACCTTTTATTACGAATCCTAGCCGCCAACTACTCCTAAAATCATCATTAAAACAACAATATACCACCAATCCTTCCCTCTAAACATCATCCAAGTTCACAATCATACCATAAATCATCCAAAATACCAAAGATTCACACTTTAATCCAAAGTTTTCTTTCACCAAAGCTAAAATTTATCCATTAAACCCTTCCCAAACCTTGAAATATCCATGACCCAGCTCTAAACAATCCATAATTCAAACCTAAACCTTCAAGAACACTAAATTCACAATTTTATCCAAACCTTTTGAGGGTCTTGAAGCTTTGAGTTTGGGGTCATCGGAGATGACCATGAAGGTTGGAAAAGGTACGAAGAACATGGTGACGAAAGCGATTTGGGTATTGAGGAAAGATTTTATTAGAGGAGATGATGCTTAGAGGGCAAGTAATAAATGAAAACGTGGGAAAATTGAAGAAGTTCGAGGTGATGAAGAACACTTTAAACGCAACCATTGATGAAGAAGAATTCAAAACCTCAACTTGGACACAACACCTACACCAGCCTCGCGCTGGTTAAGATACGTTTTCTTTCCCTTCTCATTTAGTGAAGATTATTTTATTGCTTTGAGTCTTTTCGAGTCGTGGGGGCACGACTTATTTTTGAGTTTGGGGTGGGGTTCGTTGCCTCATCCCAGTTTTTATGTGTTATGTGTTTTATCTGCTTTCAATAAAATAATTTTCGGAGTTGCGTTTGACTATAGAAGATTTTAAATGTCCCTTTAAGCACACTTTTGATGAATCTATGATAGTAAATAGGGGACTTTAGGGAATAACATAAAACGCACTTACAATTGCATGCGAACATAGGTAATTGATAGGAAAAATTAATAAACAATGCCAATGAAGTAAGCTTGTACTTAAGGAATATGTTTGGTGTGTAGAACGTGAAATCCTAATTAGTAGAGAACCCACCTAGATATGAACTAAAGACAAGCTATGTACTTAGGAAAATGATAGGGGCAGCTCTTTGTTAGCCATTTGAAGCCTTTTAGCTTGCTATCCCTTAAAATTTTATCCGTCTTAGCCCAAGTTTGAGCCTTAAGCCTTTTCTTTTGTAGCCATGATATAAGCCCATTATCCTTTAGATTATTAGGCATGACCAAATGACCCGCACTTGAATCACAACCCTGAGACTTGTCTCGAGCTTGAGTTTGGGGTGGAGGGTCCACATTTCGGAATTTACATTGGGAAGGGATTATATGTGTTTATATTGAGGCACAAAAACAAAAGATGATATGATTATTTGTAACCCTTTGCCGAAATTTGAAAAAGAAAAAAAAAAAAAAAAAGAGAAATTTTTTTTATAAGAGACATGACCTTTCACATTAAAATGATGGTCATGGGTATCTTGTACAAAAACAAAAGAGAAAAGAAATGAAAAAGAAAATAAAAAGAAGGAAAAAATAAATAAATCGGCAAAGTGGAATATTTTTAGAAATCATCTTAGTTTATTTGGGTTGACATTGGGGACGCAACATTAGCGCGTCAAATGGGTGAGTAAGAACATTTTTGAGCGTAAACTCAAGCTCGAGAACATTGTTGATGGTAAGTGAGGAGAGAGCCAAAAGCTCACTTCAATTTTACCAAATATACATTCATACCGTCCTTAAGCCATTATTAAAACCATAAAGACCTCGTGATTCCTAAGTACATAGTGAATTTATGATTCTGTTGATAGAGAATACACTAGGTGGAGCGTTCAAAGCGAGTTAGGATTAATGACCACCCTATAGCCATCATACAGAGATGAGTACAAGTGTAACCTTCTAGCATTGCAAAGTTAATTTTATGATTGAAGTTATTTGTGTTTGATGTTGCATGATTAGTGTATGTATATGTTAGTTCTTAAAATTTTGTTATATGAGATTTATCTTAAGAATTGCTTTAGGTTTATTTGCTAGCTTCTATTTGTTCTTGCGTTTACTTCTACCCCTTGTTTTGTTTTGTTTTGCTTTGTCGGGACGACAAATGTTTGAGTTGGGGGTCATGATGTCTCCCTAATTGTTCTTATTTTCGACCCTTAGGAGACATCATTTTTGGTGTTTATGTAATCAATTTGATAGACTTTTGGACTAAATATGCAATAATATGATTTTCCTCTTTCATTTCTAGCATTTTTAATTTATTAAGCTTTTGCGCGTAATATTGGTATTTTTAGTGTAAAGTTTACAGATTTTAGATGTTAGCTAGAAGAGGAATCCGAGAAGAAAGTCAAAGATCAAAAGATAGAGTCAAGACTTGAAGATAAATCCCGAAGATATTATTTTTAGAGCTGAAAATCCATTTTCCAGGCCATAGATTGCTGATTTCGAGGTGCTTAAGCGATGATTTAGCCGCTGACCTTCGAAGAGAAAACGCTCCCTATCGAGTTACGGAACTTTAGCAACTGGAATGAGGTCAATCGGAGTCATAACGAATCGGGAAAAGCCGTTTTAGTGAAGGTATATCAGCAGTTACGGGATTTTGGGCCAAGTTAGTGGACTTGGGCCTTTTATATTTCATCTAATTAAAAGCCTAGGTCCAAGTCCGAATTTGTACTTATAAAAGGAGGTCTGGACTTCTATTTTTCATACAATTCATTCTTTACAATTAAAAACATCAGAGAGAAGCAACAGAAGGAAGGAAGAAGAAGCAGCTAGAGCTGGAGTGGGTCTATAGCTCCGTTCTCAGTCATTCCAATTCCGGAAATTAGGTTTCTTTTATCTTTTATTTGTAAGACAATATGAATTCCTTTACATTTAAATTAGTTTTTGTCTTTTCAATTATTATGAGCTAAACCTAATTAGTGCTTGAGAACGCATAATGGGTTAATCCCAATTTGATTTCATTCTATACATTTGAATTTGGGATATTTATTATTTAAATCAAATTGGGTAATTCGTATTTTTCTTTAATTTGCATTTTAATTACTATTATTGACGTAATTAACCAATGATAGGACTTAGTATCTAGGCTATTCCAATTAGTGGCGATTGGATCACCTTGACGGGGGGTCTAGGTACCGAACCAGTTAACGAATGTAGGTTAGAAATTATTTGACTCTGACGAGCTTAATTAAACCTATGGCCTATTGGGTAATTTAGACTTAAACACTTGAAAGTGGACTATAATCACCCTGACGGGGTTTGTAGCACTTGAAAGTTGCTCCTTAGTCCACCCTGACAGGGGTAAGGAGAATATAGAATCCCGACCAATGCAAATTTACCAATTTGTCCCTTAGACAATGTATGAAATGAATGATAGTTAGGAAAACCCTTGCGTCTCTCAAGTACTGCCTGCTCATACCTGCGTTTTACTTTCATTTACTTGCGTCTTAGTTATTTATTTACATTTTCGCATTAGTCTTTCATACTTAGGATTAATACAAAACAAACAATCAATCATATTACTTTTATTTGCTTTCATAAGTGCAACCAATCATTACTTGATAAGCATTGTGATCAACCATCCCGTCCTTGTAACGAATCTGTTTTATCAACTATATTACTTGGGACAACCGTACACTTGCGGTTGTGGTTCGATTACTTTTTGCATTTATTTTAGAACACACAAAGGACCACCCGTCAATCTCGATCTCCTCGGTAGTTGCCAAGTTCTCCGGTTCGGAAACCGTCCCAGTGTTACCCAAAGGTATACTAATGCTCTCGTTGTTAGTAGATAGTGATTCCGAACCCCATAACTCGGGACTCCATCCGTGACGATCCTTTATTTCCCAAACGGCTTTCTAACCCTTCATTGATTTCTTTGCACCAATCTCGTCAATGTAGAATACTTTCTTGGCTTGCGATGCTAAAATTTATGGTTCACCTTCCCACTCAAAGTTTGTCGTGTTAATAAAGGTTACCCCATGTTCTGTCCTCGATTCAGCCATTTTGTACCACTTACAAACGAATAAGACAACTGAACACCCTTTAGTGTAAATAACCTCCAATATTTTCACTAATTCTCCATAACATGGTCTATCTTCGTACGTGGTACAAACTCCGTAATACTGCGTCACTCTTTTTTCTCCTTTACCCTTAGTTACCCACTTGACACCATTCACGACACATGAATCGTATCTATCCACCGCACCAAAAGACATGCTTGCCAAGGATACCATCTCAGTGGTAGCTAATACATCACCTGACTCTTTCATTCCATGAACCTGTCATACATACGACCAATACGACCAATCAACTCCAATAGCTCGGTGAATGACGTGTTAGTCCACTTGTTCTTTACTTTTACGTGCATAAGCTTGGCAATGAAGTTCAATGAACTCATCGCTTTACAACTCGGATATAATTTTGTCTTCAATTTGTTAAACAGTTTTTCGAAACTACTTGAAATTTCTGCGTCTCTCATCTCGGTGTCACCCTGATGACCGCCAACATCGTAACTGTGTCTCACATCGTCATAAACCTCGGCAATTTCATTAACTATATTCGGCATAGGGTTTTCTTCGGGAACGACGGCTGCTCACTGTGTTTTATCCAAACCCGATACGACTTCATAATCCCTTCATTATAAAGGTGGTTCGTAACCGTCCGAGAGGCTAATCGACGATTATTTTTACAATAGTTACACGGGCAATAAATAAGATCTTTATATTTCGAATGTTGTTTTGCATATGCGATAAAATCCAAAACCCCAACAAGATAGTTTGGATCGAATAAATCCGTAGCATCCATCCAACTCTTATCCAAATCCATCTCGTTACAACAATTTTAGATAACTAGACAACTACATTCATATGAAAATAAAATAAATAATTATTACAACCCAATTGATAAAATGAAAAAAAATAACAACACAATGAATATAAATAACACAAATTACAAACCAATGGCTTGAATATAATTACAAACCAATAAATAAATAAAATTACATCACAAATAAATAAAATTACATCATAATAAATAAATAAATAAAATTACAACACAATAAATATATAAACAATTTCACATAATTAAATACACAAATACAAAAATATATGAAACATAATATATGAAATAAATGAATGTATGCATGATTTATACACAATATATAACAAGACAATAAAAAAATATACAAAATAATAACCTATAGCAACTAATACACAATTCAAAATTTATGCATAAAAAAACATTAAAAAGTTTGAAATTTTAAGAAAATACCTTGAATTGGTGGAAGAAATTGGATACTGATGATGAAGTCCCAACCTTGATAATGTAATAATAAACCTAAACCCATAATATTGCAAGAATTACACCAAATACGATCATAATAAAAAAAATATATTCAAGAATTTACCTAATATTTGTAGATGAAATTGTGTGTTGATGATGCCCCACCTTGATTATAAGCTTGCAAATGGTTAGAGATGAATTGGAGAAGGTATTGCAAAAAATTTGAATGAGTTTGATTGATGTTTTTGGGAGAAATTGGGAGAAAAAAAATGGGGTTTTTGGGGTTTAAGGAGATAAAAATACAGACTGTCCAGCATATATGCACGTCAAATTTACCGACGACACGTAAAGTCGTCGGTAAACGTAAAGTGTCGTTGCTAAAATCTAGAATTTACCCACGACGTTTCTATTTGTCGGTAAATTCCAAGCAAAAAAAAAGAATTAACGACGGCGTTTTGTCTTTTACCCACAAGACCAGTCGGCGGTAAATTACCAGCGAAAGGTTTCTCGTGGGTAATTACTTGTCGTCAGTAAATAACAAAAGTTTGCCGACGACTTTGCGTGTCGTCGGTAAACAGTCGTGGGTAAATCCCCGATCTGTAGTAGTGCTTGGCGAATACTCTAAACAATGTTACAAACTTCTTTATTTAATTAATATAAATTACAACTGTTAGTAATTAAACACTACTTTATATGTGTTAGTGATAATTCAACTTTACTATAATTATAAATTATACATGTATATTATGTTTATACAATTATATATGGTTAAAAGATACATATTGAAATTAACCAGTTGAGATTAACCCAACTGGTTAGAAACTTGGTTCTCTTTCTAAGCGGTACATGTTCAAACCAAATCAATAACTCCGAGTTCAAAATGGCTCTCCAATGTATTAAAAAAAAAGATATAATGAAATTTTATAATATTATTATAGTTTCATGTAAACTTTAATAAGCTAATTAAAAATAAATCTATATTAGATAAATATGATATGTCAGGTTATTAATGAATTTAAAATTAGTCAATCATCCTATAAATGAAAAAATTCAAATACTAACTAAAATATTGAGAATGTTATCCTCAAACTTCTTGGATATCAAATCTTTTAGATGTCTTTTATTAAATATTTTGCAACTTAATTAATTATTTTTTTACATTTATGTTGACTTTTTATCAGGTTATATTATACATTACTTCTACAAATATAATAAGATCAATGTAAAGTTTTGTCTAGAATTTTTAAATTTTTAGACTAAACTGTTTATTATCCTTACGTATGAAACATTAATTTACATATGATTTTCTTTCTTAGAAGCTATATAATGTATTTTCAATCAAAAAACGAGAAACTACTAAGTGATTATATAAGAATATTAAGAATTAATGATTAATATTATAAATTTTAATGTATTTGAGAAAAATTGAAATCAATTTTAAAAACTATGATAATCAAATTACTATAAATTAACTATATCAAATTTGTAATGAACAAACACGTTATTGTTAAATATAACGTATACACAAATAAATAAAAAATTATACGAAGAAACAAGAATAACAATATAAACGACTAACAATAAATCCACAATCAACACATTGTTTGTTTTAGATGAGGAAGAGGAAAGTAAAAGAATGTAAAAAAAAAAAAAAGTATTCATCAAAATTATTTTAATAAAAATACCTAATAATTATAAATAACTTATAATAATTTATTTTATTAAAATAAATTCATTAAACTAAATAATTATAAACAATCCACCTAGTGCATAAAAAAGCGCTAAGAAATTTACTTAAATAAAAAAAATTGTTGCTTCAAATCTTAATCATATTACATTAGTAAAAAAGTAGTAGTAACTAATACTATCAAAACAATATTCAAATTTTAAGTTCATTAAAGGAACCGCCAAAAATAATTAAGGCATGCTGATGTCATGATAATGTCGCCCATCTTCTTCAATGTAACACTAATCATAATAGTAAATCCAAATTCTGGGCATAATATTCTAGCACCGAACATTAGCCATTGACGCTCCATTCTGATATATGAACAATGAAGTCCAAGCTTAGGAAGAGCTTAATCAACAACAATAAAATGACCTGAGTAAATTATAAGATATACTAAGAAATCATAGAAATCTAAAGTAATTACGATTTGAAAGAGCTGTGATCCTTCTTTCTGAGTTGTTTCCCATTTTCGATCAAGGTCAAGCTCCAAGCAAGTATCAATGTTCCGTTGTTGTGACCCCTTGCAGCATGACACAACCACCAGTTTCAACTCTTCATATAAGCCACGACTCCATTTGAGCTCAGAGCTCCGAACTATCTGAGCTCCACCACTAAGCTCTATTTTTTAGCTCCATCCAATCTAAGGAACATCCATAGACACTTAGTTGTATTTTCCAGCGTTCTCTAAATTTTTGAATTATGTTTATATTTTAGTTTTGTTTGGGAAAATAATTAATTAGATTATCATATATTTTTACTAATTGAGGTTTTCACAAAAAGTAAATATGTACTATTTTGGATTATATAGTGTGTCGAGTTTAATGTTAGATTATATATGTAAGTATATACCCGATTTATTTTTAATATAGTGAGAGAGATTATTTACTATAGTTATTTTAGAATGCTTGCTCTAATACCATGTCGAGAATTAGAAAAAAAAGAGAAACTGTGTTTTGTATAAAATGAATGGATGATATTAAAGTGAACTACATAGCACCAAATGACTATATAAATATGGATCCTCAAGGGTAGTACCATCCATCGATGTAAGACGTAAAGTAGGATCAATAGGAGTAGAAGATGTCTTACTATCAGTGAGCCCAACACGAGCAATAAGATCTAACGAATACTTAGCCTAAGAGAGATAATAACTATCTAAACCCGAAAAAACCTCAATGCCAAGAAAATAATTGAGAATGCCAAGATCCTTCATCTCATAGTGTTTCTCAGGGTACAACGAGACTTTAGTGCACATTTTCTACTAATCAGCTAGCTAATATCTTCACCAAAGTTCACCCTCCAGGTCGTCTTATGGATTTGATTTCCAAACTCAAGTTAGTGTCGTTGTCACCACCTTGAGTTTGAGGAGAGGGGTGTTATATTATATATGTAAGTAGGATTTATTATTACCTTAGTTGAGAGATTATTTACCGTAGTAATATTAGACTACTTGCTCTCTAACCTTAGTTCTAGAATAAATATTGTTATGTAGTTCACTTTAATATCATCATTCTATACAAAACACATTTTCTCATATTATTCTCTCTAAATCTCAACATTTAAGAAGAGTAGCTTACTAGGAAGGTAAAGAGGAATACCAATTGTCAAACAAAATTGCTTAGAAGCATTTATTTGACAACCTAATAAGATATAAAATTACTGTCTGTCTTAACAAAAGAAAAAAATAGGTTGCATCGTTCAGCTGCAAAAATAGATAAACTTAAGGAAAAATTCTCATGTGGATACCCATTGTTTGGCGATTTGGACAAATATGTACCTAAATTTACAAAAGTTTACAAAAGGTACCCAATGTTCTCTATTTTTAGGCTAACGTTAGTACCCACCGTGAAATTTGACGTTAAATGTCACGTGTCAATAAATAACACCAGGACCCTATTTGCAAATAAAATACGTCGGTTACCTGTTTGTCCACATTTGTAAACTTGGATACTTCATTTTGGAGAGAAAAGATTGTCACGTCATTGGCAAATGGCATGTAACGACAAAATTCATGACGATTACTAACATGAGTCTAAAAATGAAACGTTGGGTACCTGTTTGTCCATTTTTGTAAACTTAGATACTTATTTGTCAAATTTGAAACAATGGGTATCTACTGGGTAATTTTCCTTAAATTTGATAGTATTACAAATTTTTGGAAACTGAATTGGAGTATTCTCTGCAAGAGGTTTTTTAATTGTTTTGCAATCATTTTTAATGACTAATATCTGTCTTGGGTAGAAGATTGCAATTTTAGTTGCCTTCAAAATTCCTTTTGTTTCAACTTCCATTAATTTTCAGCAACATACAAAACACTTTTGCTTCCAAAATTGTTTTTATTCAGAGTTTCTGGAAACACAAGAAATTCCAGCACATTTGTCTTTAAAAGAAACATCACAATTAATTTTTACCAGTTTGTGACGTTTTCCCAATTATGTTTGTTATTATTAACATTTTTTTAGAGCATTTCTATATATCGCCCCTATTTGCTTCACCTTTGTTTCACCTCCTATGTGTCACCCTATGTGGCATTAAACAAAAGAGAGAGAAAATAATTAATTAGGAGAAAGAAACTATTTGATTGGTTTTTAAAACCTCCACATAGGAGGTAATATAAAGGTGAAACAAAAAAAGGGTGATATATATCTTTACTCCTCTTTTTATCTCCGCTATTGATTTTTTTATTGTTCCCAGTTGTAGTGTTGGAGCGGTTACTAAGAGTATATATATTTTCTTTACTAGTTTCATTAAAGCTACTGCTACTAAGAGGATTAATAGTATTATTGTGATTAGTATGATTAATATCAATATCACCACCATCATTATGATTAATATCCTTTATTAAATTTTAAATTAATTTTTTTAAATTAATTTAAACAATATAAATACATTGAACATAAAAAAAAAGTTAATAGTTTCAATTCTTTTTTTCAAATGAATAATACAAAATGATGTTAGCAAATTTTATTTTTTATTATAAATTACAACCGTTTGTAATTCAACACTACTTTTTACATGTTATAAATTATCTTTATTATAAATTTAAAGTATACACGTGTACAAGTTTAAGAGAATGATATATGACTAAAAATATATAATAAAATTTATAATATTATGTTAGGTTCATATAAATTTTTAATAAATTATGATTTTTTGAGATAAATCTAACTATTATTTAAGATAAAAATGACGTGTCATGTTATGGGTCAATTTAAAAATATTTGATTACCCTATAAATGACAAATCCAAATGCTAACCAATATATTGAGGGTGTGAGCCTCAAACTTCTCGGATATTAAACTTCTTAACTTAATCTTCTAAGATCCGTAATGATAACCTTTCTAAAAAATTCCACATCTAAATTAAACAAATTCTCTTTCACATTTTTTGTGGCTTTTAATCAATTTATAGTATACATTATTTCTACAAATATAATGGATATAAATTAAAGTTTTATTCAAAATTTTCAAAATTTTGGACAGACTTTACATTCCAAACCACCCTTAAAGGTGTAACATATATTTACATTTGGTTTAAGAAGCTATACATGTACATTAACGATATACTTTCAAAGAAAAATAAGAAAATGATAATAGATTAAATACGAATACTATGAAATTCTTTAATGATGAATATTATAAATATTAATGTAACTTGACAACATTGAATTTTTAAAAACAATGATAGTCAAACTATTATAGATAAATCGCATCACATTTCGATGACTACACTCGTTTTCATGTTATTTAATGTATACAAAAAAAATTAAAAGAATAAAATATATGAAAATCGAGAACAATTTTATGAACTATTAGGGCATTTTTATTATTGAATTATTGGAGGAAAAGTAATGGAATATAAAGAAATTTTGTTTAAAAAATGAAAAGAAAATGCTTCTTTTGTGTAGATTTTTAAAAATAATAAAAGAAAGTATAATAAATTACTATACCGTTTCATGAGAAAAAGTATTTAAACTTTTTAAATATTTAATATTCAAAACAAATAACCTTTTTATCATATAAATCCATTTCATCTTTATTTATAGATCATGGAATATAAAAGACCTCTATTCTAAACAGGGGTACGAGAAAAATGAAGTCTGCTTCTAAGACACCCAATGAGATGTTTATTCTAGTTGCTTGCCTTGGAAATCTCGTGGACACTTCAAAGTAAAGGACGAAATGGTAAAAGAAATGGATTTTCTCCTTGATCACGAGATGGATCTCCTTTTTATTTTATTTTTGAAAAAAATCTTATTTCCAAACAAATCATTTTAGTTGCTATGGGAAAGAAACAAAGGATATATTACACGAGGCGAAGAAACACCTTTAGGAGAGATTAGAAAACATGATAAAAATGGAAATTCTTTAGAATAAAGAAACAGTGTGAATGTTGAGAAAGATTATTTATTTACCGGATCATGACTTATATAGCTCATGTAAACAAAGATGGGACATGATACTTGATTCTATTTTGACTGAGAGGAGATTTTCTGGTAATGATTTGGATTCGAATGATACTAGAAAACAAAAAAAAAATTGTTTATGTTTGAAGTTCAACTCGAGGCGACGAATAAACCAAGGTCAAGCTGTGATGGATGCTCATTATATTATTTTTTGGAGGTATTTGCAAAAACACACCTTGAACTATGTCATGATAGTGGGTAGGATGACATTGTGTATGATGATAATGGGTATAAACATAGTGGGTTTGTACCCACTTCAATGTTTTATAGTCCCTACAGTATATTAGTTGCACTTTACTTCCATTTTCCCTTTATATTTGCACCCATAGGTCCTTACACGTTATATCCATTTTTTTTGAGAATAGATTTTGTAGGGGCTTATATCGTAATTTGATAAGAAAAAAGGTCTTATGATGATATGAAACATTTTACACCTACAATTAAGCTCATGTTCATTGTCTAATTTCATGTAGCTAGCCTATGGACCAGGTAATCCTATGGACCAGGTAATTTGTATCTTTAAGCATGGAGATATTTAATATATTTCCCCCATATAAGATTTTGCATAATTTGCGGCAATAGAAGAATATATTAAACTGAAATGGGAAGCACTAGTAGAGTGTTTAGTGGTTTACGAGAAGTGTCACATTGATGGGGAGGATAACAATTCCACATTATTATAGATGACCGAGCAGAATAGCACACCCGAAGTAGTTAATTTTGTTATTTTCAAAGTGGAGATTTCTTGGCAAAAAACCTTATCGACGGTTTGACACTAATATTTTTTAGGACCGCTTGGGGGTGCTGAAAAGTAAACATGAAAACGGTCCTTCTATAACCACGGTGTTAAGAAGTTACTCAACCCCGATTGAAAGAACAACTTAGGCGAAAAGTGCACACGACAGTTGTCCTTTATTTTGTATGTATCTATATACCTATGGTGTTTTAAAACTAATATATTAAGGTGAAACTACCCCCCTACTATATGAATTGCAAAACATGCCTTGGGTAATGATTGTGTAGCTTCTCAAACGTTTTAGCGGTTCACAAGTTCATGATGTAATTATCCTTTTTGTAATGCCTTGGTATTTTACACCCTTGAATTTCCTTTTACTTGTAACCACTAAGAATAGATGGCAACCCTCGGGATAAAAACATAACCATATGTACCCTGGTTGGCACATGGCTACTTTTTTTATAACTTGGGAGATATATACCCCCTACTTGCATTATATAAATATTACACTAAGTGGCTTGGGAGGATATAGGGGGATTAATATTAATGGCATGAACCTAGTATGACATGGGTATATACCTACAACTTGATGGTGGGTACATACTTGATTCCGAAATAGTTTTCACTTTGTGTAATTTTTTATTATTATCGTTTGGTTAGTAGAAATGGAAATGGTTGTTTATAGGTCCTTGGGTAGGTTCAGTTGTGGGGTTTGAAAACCCACACTAAACATAAAACCCAATTCGACAATAAATTATATTACATGGTGTTTAATCCATCACAAAAACAAGGGTAAACAAATGTATACTTACACATGCCAATCAAAAAAGGGTATAGTCTTAAACATTTGCCTCGCATATGCTTAAAATAGTCCAAAAATATTAACATTCAGTATTCAAAACCACAAGCCTTTACAACCTTTGGTTATCCCCGTACAACTTTACTTTCGTCATCTTGAAACTAGAGAAATGCCCGTAGATACTCTGGTGTAATGTGTTGGTCCTGCAAAACTAGCATTACACTTCGAAGGTTTCATATATAAGACAAATTCCAGGATGTTCAACTGCACAAGTACAAGAGTCTAGGGTGTGTTAAAAAACCACAAGAGAAAAATATGTACAAGAAGGTTAAAAAAACCAGGGGAGTGGCCTTCTATAGAATGTTGACTTATTTTTTGTTTCTAAAGATTTTTTTAACTTTCTTGGGAGTTCTAATGACTATTGTGACTAATTTTGGTATTCAAAAGACTAGTTTAGTGTAGTAGTATAACGTATGCAACTTTTGTCTCTTGTTGTTTGTGCAATACACTTGTTGTCTATGATGATGCATGTGATTTTTTATTTTTTATAAAATAGACATGTTTTACTAATAAAACGTATGAGTTTTGATAATGTATGTTGAATATACAACTTTTGGTCTAGCTAGTTTTCCTAGTCAGATATCAATCTAAGTCACACAATAAACTAGATATTTCATACCAAATGTATGGTAAATGAATTAATATCAAATAAAAAACACTATCTCACAACTGATAAATAAAAATATTCATAAATATCAACATTCTTAGAAAAAACTTCAATATTTGTACAACATCAACAAGACATACAAAACTATTTGGAAAATACTAATACACACAACCCAATCACAATCAAAACCAAGCAACAGATTCGTCACCAACATGTCTGGGTGTGACCTCTATCTTGGATCGTGCCTAATCAATTACCTTTCTCGAACATATTTAATTGCTCTACTAGTACACCACGATTCTTTACTACCTATTCCACGTACAATAGGAAGGTCAATATCTCTCAATAATACACTTTAGGGTTGCCACCACCTAAAAAAAGTTGCACATTCACACTTAAAAAAAAGACGACCTTGTTTTCCTTTCTCATTCTCTTTCGTAATCTTGAGTTACAGAGTATTACATATACGAAAAATGACTCTTGAAAACGGAAATCAATGTCACCGTCTCTCTTCTTTATGGCAATGTTCATGTTCTAACTATAACTCAACATCCTACAAAGTACCATGTCATACAAATAACATTACATACGAATTCATCGACTAACTTTACCAACTAAATTTAACACTAAACTCTAAAAGTTTCACTAGGTCACACAATTATTGGAGCTAAGAACTATCTTTAACACTAATGACACACTCTCTAACAAATATTACACTAAAAAACAAATTTGAACACTTATGACACTAACTCTAACTAAATATACAAAATAAACAAATTTTTTGAAAGAAAAATCTTATTAAAAATCCTAGAAAAATTAGGGTTTTTTAAAACTTATTATTTATGAAAACTAACTGAAGAGGTAGACCTCTCATGCATAGAATTAGAGATTTTATTACTGATAGATCCTTTATTTCTATTAGGCATGTTTCTAGGAATAGAAATGAAGAGACAGGTATTTCTGGCTAAAAATTTCTAAAAAGAAGATAATTGGTCGTCGTTCTCTATTAAAGATCTAACTAGGATTCTTGTAAGTTTTGATAACTAGGCAAGTATCGGTTCATCTATATTTACTTTTTTTTTACTTTTAATACAATTTTTACTGTCCAAAAAAACAATGTAATACGAAGTAAACAAAATTATAAATACACATACCTTGAATGAGGTTGAATTGAAGAAGAAAGTGAAAGAATAAAAATAAAAAATGGAACGCTAATGAGCTTAACGAGTAAGAAAAAGAAGTGGTTGCCTTTTGGAGATTCTTATAATAGTTAATGAGGGTATTTTGGTAACTTTATGAGTTTAAAAATTATTAAATAAAAAAAGCACACCCTTATCGAAAAATAAGCGTGTGCTCTATAGTCGAAAAATGGATGGAGGGAGGTTTAAACAAAAAATGTATTACTTTTAGGAGGTGATATATATATATATATATATATATATATATATATATATATATATATATATATATATATATATATTAAGAAAAGGTTTAAACAATTTTGAAATTTCAAAACAGTTAAGAGAATTCAGCTATTAGTCTTTTTAGTTCACTGCATTATATGTCCTTATATCATGAGAAGATTACACTATAGGTCCTATACTAATATTGTGTAGTCAATCGTATAAGTTCTTATATTATGCAAAATAAGCCATATTTTATCATATAAATAAAAAATTATTGAATTATAGATCCCTATATAATAAAAAAATTGCACTATAGGTTTTTATATTAAATGTTTTCAAGTTAATTGCACTAGAAGTTTTTATATATTATGCAAAATAACTTATATTTTATTTTTAAATATATACAAAAATCACTTTGAATTTGAAATTATATTGATTCAAATAAAAGACCTTAGATTATGCAAAATAACTAACATTTTATTTTTGAATACATACAAGAGTCAACTTTGGACTCAAAATTATTTTAGTTTAAATAAAATTCGATCTTAGGATCTATTTGTTTTTTGGAATAGTGTAACCATTAAACCAACTATTACCAACTTTCGATCATAACAATATTTTATCATACAAACAACAAATTAATTAAAGCCTAAAATAATAATTAAAAACAAGGTGGGAGCCAAAAATCTTTATATTATGAAAAAATTGCACTATAGGTTCCTTGACTGAATTAGACTAATCCTTCCTTGGGTCAGAGATAGACCGCTTTCTCCATAAGTTGGAGGTGGAGTCCGGAATTTTAGTTCGGGGAACGGGATTCCCATTAAGTCCTGATTTTCATTTTAGTACATTGCATTATAGGTCCCTGTATCATAAAAACAGCATTATAAGGCCCTAATCCACCTAGCATCAAAGATAGACCTTGTCCATAAGTTGGACAAATTTAGAGCTCTCCAAGGAATTTTCATTTGGGCAACACTCAATTTTCTTTTAGTTCGTAGCATTAATCGTCCCTATAATATTTAAATACATGTCTTTACAATACCAAAACACTTGCACACAAATACACCTCACTAAGTAACACCTCTGTTTTTCTCGACATGTTTTGAACTCACACATGTTTATCGGGAAGAAAATATGTATGTTGATTCACTACTCCCACACAAGCCTCTAGCGACTAAACTTCTCGCGACTACGCGCTGCAGTCGCTAAAGACCAGAGCCTCTAGCGACTACATGTGTTTAACGACTACAGGGACTGTTTCTCGACTACAACGTAGTCGTTAGAAAGTTTTTCATTAACGACTACAAAAAGTAGTCGTTACTATTTATGAAGTAGTCGCTAGTGTTATTTTGTATTTTTTAATTAATTTCCCACCGCCAACGTGTAGTCGCTAGATGTTGTATTATTTAACGACTACATAAAGTAGTCGTTAGTAGTCATTTCTAACGACTACCTGTGAGGCTTTGGCGACTACACGTGTAGTCGCGAATAGGGGTAGCGTGTTTTCAACAGTAAGTTGCGAATTGCTTTACTCAATACACCATTATTATATAGTTTCTCTTTCTTTCTCTCAAAACTCTCCCAATTTTTTTCCACAATTCATCATCAAAAATTATTTCAACACTTGGAAAAGCTTGCCTGGGTCAATCATCACGTGGGACTGCCTCAATTATCAATTTTTCTTTCCAAATTTGCCCAAAAGTAGGTATTTTTTGTTCCATAAAACTTTTTCAAATTTCTTTTACTTTCATTCAATTGTGTAGTAAATGTTAAAAAGTATCACTTATTAGGTATTTCAACACGTGGACAAGCTTTCCCGGGTCAAACATCAACGTGGGATCGCCTCAATTATCAATTTTTCCTTCCAAATTTTCCCAAAAGTAGGTATTTTTAAATCAAGAAATTTCTTTCAAATTTCTTTTACTTTCATTCAATTGTGTAGTAAATGGTAAATAGTATCACTTATTAGGTATTTCAACACGTGGACAAGCTTTCCCGGGTCAAACATCAACGTGGGACCGCCTCAATTATCAATTTTTCCTTCCAAATTTGCCCAAAAGTATGTGTCTTTTTCATCTTTTCCTTATTTGATTACACTTGTATAGTTAATGCTAAATATAATATCACTATGTATATATCTCTAATCATTTAATAATTTTATGTGAATTATAAATATTATATTAAGTATATATTAAGTATATATTAAGTATATATATATATATATATATATATATATATATATATATATATATATATATATATATATATTTATATTTGTATGATAGCATGCTTTTAATTTTTTATTTATGTATTTATTTTGTGATGTTATATTTTGTGATGTTATATTTTGTATACTTTTAATTTTATATTTATGCATTTATTTGGTGATATAATATTTTGTGTGCTTTTAATTTTATATTTATTTATTTAATCAGTGATGTAATAATTTTTTCATTTTATATTTATTTATTTAATCGGTGATGTAATAATTTTTTTTTATTCATTTATGTAATCGGTGATGTAATAATTTTTTTCGTTTAATTTTTATGTATTTATTTGGTGATGTAATAATTTTTTTTCATTTTATGTTGTATTCTTTAATATTGTAATAGTTGACTATGGCTTCGGATGTTGATAAGAGTTGGATTGGTACCGCTCATAAAGTTTTGCGTGAATTTATTAAGGGGATAGAAGCATTCCTCGCTTTTGCTCAAAAGAATAAGCCTCCTAGTGAAGAAACAATTTTTTGTCCGTGTAAAGAGTGTTTGAATTATCGTAGGTATACGGTGGTCAAAGTTAGCTCACATCTTTTACTGTCTGGATTTTTGGAGACGTATGATATTTGGACAAAGCATGGTGAGACAGAGGATATTCCCAAGACTCGATATGAAGGACATGAAATGTTGGATGTATACGATGATTTGAGACCTAATTACGAGATTGGTGGTCATTCCGGTGACACCGAGATGACAGACTCGAACAGTACAGCTCGTGGCAAATTCGAAACGATATTTTCCGATTTAGAGACCGAGTTATACCCTGGTTGTGATGTCATGAGTTCATTAAATTTCATTGCGAAGCTAATGCACGTGAAGGTGAGGAACAAGTGGACTAACACGTCTTTCACCGAGTTGCTTGATCTTTTGTGCCGTGTGTTGCCCAAACCGCATACCTTTCCCGATTCATACGAGGCATGCAACAAAAAGTTAAAAAATTTAGGTATGGGTTACGATACCATCGATGTTTGCGTGAACGATTGTGCTTTGTTTTACAAGGAGAATGCCTCCCTCGAAAAGTGTCCAGTATGTAGTGAATCAAGATGGAACCCGAAGAAGGGTCTGAAGGTAGCGCATAAGAAACTCAGATATTTCCCGATTGCCCCTAGGCTGCAGGGAACTTTATGCTTCGAGACACACTGCCGAAAATATGATCTGGCACCAAACAGGGAAGAATACAGATCCATATTTGTTGCGTCATCCGGTTGACGGAGATAGTTGGAAGAGATTTGTTCAGTTACATCCCGAGTTTGCTAGTGAACCTCGGAACGTCTTTTTGGGTATGGGTATCGATGGCTTTTGCCCTTTCTCTATGCAGAACAACTCGTACAGCATGTGGCCGGTTATATTGACCGTCTACAACTTACCACCGTGGGAGTGTATGAAGGAGACGACATTCCAGCTTTGTTTGTTGATTCCGGGACTTTGTTCACCCGGCAAGGACATGGACGTCTTTCTTCGTCCTGTTATAGATGAGTTGGACGAGTTGTGGGGTAAGGGGATTCTTACTTATGATGCCCACTCTCCACTTTTATTTCTTAAACAACAAAACACCAAAAAACGAGAGATAATATTGCAGCCATTCCAAGCTCCGATTCAAGCAACAAATCAGCTCCAAATCTTCGTCAAAGGTAACCAAATCCAACCCCTAATCTTATTCCATTCCATTTTCTATCATTTATAAAGCTTTTTTTTCTCTATTTTTATATTTTCTAATAAAAAAAATTTTGTTTGTGTTTCAATCCGAATCAATATGACATGGATTCATCACCAAATAAGCTCCAATCTCTTCCAATAAGGTAAGTTTTCCAACCCATTTCTGTCTTTTAATTTTCATGTCTTTTTTTTTTCTTTGATGATTTCATGGTTTTTTTTAATTCCGAGAATAGTATGTGTTATTAGTGTGCTGTATGCATCATTTTAAACCAAAAATTGATGTTAAATGGCTTAAAAATATATTTTGTGAAATCTAATTAGTTTTTTCCCTTTTTTTGGTGTTTGATTCTTACTTCCGAAAATAGTAGGTGTTCTTAGGGATTAATTTTTGTTAATTTAAACATGTAATTCATGGTTTTTGATTGAAAATTAATTAGGTTGATTTTTTCAGAATTTCGTTAATTTTTGTTATGATTTTTAGTAAATTTTTTATTATAAAGGTGCAAAAATTGTTATACATAGAATGAAATTATTATTTAGGCAAAAATTGTGTTAAAAATAACATAGGGACCTTTATGAAATTTTTTAAAAATTATTTTAGGGAGTTTTATGCAATTTAAAACTAAATAGGGACTTTTATGAAATTTTATAAAAATAAATAGGGACTTTTATGCAATTTTTAAAAATATATAGGAATTTTTATGCAATTTTATAAAAATTAAATATAAGTCCTTTCATGCAATTTAAAAAAATATAGGGAATTTTATGCAATTTAAAATAATATTTAGGTACTTTTATGCAATTTAAGAAAAATATGTTTAGTTTACTATATAATAATAGAATTTTAAATATAAAAAAAAATATAAATTAATTTATTATATGACTAATATAATTATTTTTTGTATAATACAGATTGTACGTGTGCTATATATATTGGATGCTAAAGGATGTTTTATTTACGTTTTTAATTCATTTGATTAATTTTATTTATGATTGTAATAATTTATTTAATTTTATTTTCATGTTTTTATTTTTGGTGATGTAATAATTTAGTATTTTTTATGTTATTCTTTATTCTGTATTTTAATTTCCCTACAAAATGCTAGATGGCCGATGTGATGACTCGACAGCACGGAGGGGCCGGTGGGGGGAGGGACCCTAACGAGAATCCGAACCGAACCCTAGCCGACTGTGCAAACCAGCCCGGTAAATAAACAAATTCATCTCAATACTTGCTTAAAAAATAAAGTCACTACTAATTAATTCAAATTTAAAACAGATCCCCCTAGACGGAAAACAAGGGGTGGCGCTGCCCTCAAAACTGCGATGAGGGCACTAAAAGCTGTAGGGTGGCCTTTGCCGGTCAATTTTTGTATATTAGACGACACGTGGAGTCCATCAGGCAAGTACGGGCACCACGTTGCGCAAGTGATTGGGATTGCAGTTCGAGAGAGGATTCCGCCCTATCATCCGGCTTGGAACAAAGTGCCGGACGCGGACAAACACGCCGTGATTAAGAGATTATCGGTATAAATTTAATTGTTAATATTTTTAAAGCTTAATTTATTATTCTAATTTAAATTTAAATAATATGTTTTTTTACAGAAATATTTTGACATAAAGACTTGGAAAAAGAGGAAAGACTGGAAGGAGATTCACGGAAACTTGGACGATACGATGAGGATGAGATTTAAGGATTACAAACATTACGTGAAGAAGCATTATTGGAGAAGGGGTTTGAAGCCGGATTGGATATCGGATGAGGTGTGGGAGAAGTGTTGTGAGTATTGGGGCTCGAGAAAAGCAAAGGTGAAATTTTGATTATTTTTAATTTTTGTATATATTTTAAATTATAATAGTTTGTATTAATAATTGAATTTTGATTTTTTTTCAGAATCAACAAAAGCAAAAAAACAAGAGTGTAGCGGGGTCGAGGAGGTATTCCCGGACTCGGGATATGCTATACGAGGTGGTTTTTTATTTAAGTAAATTTTTTTAATTATTAATTTATTATTTGTTTTGATTTTTTTTTTATGAAACAGGGTGAAGAATTAATCCCAGGAGGGAATCTGGTGATAAGGGACGAGGCTACCCAACAAGACATCCCAATTCCGCGTATGGGTGGTTTTTACGAGGTGGTGGGGAAAAGCAAGAAGACCAAACAGTGGAGGTCCGAGGGCTACGAAAAAGCCGATGTAAGTTTTTTTATAAGTTAATTATTAATTATTTTTTTCATCTAAAGTCAAATTTAATTAATATTTTGTTTATTATGTAATAGAAATTGCTCAAGGACGCGGTGAAGGAAAAGGTGACTCAGAGTCAATCTGAGTCAACCGATGGTCAAGGGATGAGTCAGAAGGAGCAATACAATTACGTGAGGAGCACCGCGAAGGCGGTCGGGTCACCGAAGAGGAGCTTTATACCGGGCATTGGCCGTCCAAGAAAATCGAAGAACAAGGCTAATACTACTCCAGCCCGGAACGAGCAGCACGAGGAGATGATGGCCGCGATTAACGAGCTCCGAGTGTCCAGCGGTCTTCCACCATTCCCCCGCCCTGAAGGATCTACTAGCACCCAGCCTCCACCTTTTTCGATGGCTGTTGTGAATGATGCCATCGCGTACGTTAAGTTGAGGGCAAATAAAGGTGAGAACCCCTTCCAGCCTATGAATGCGGGCCCCACTCCTCCTAGCGGTGATGAAGATGAAGAAGATGATGATAGTAGTAGTAGTGATGATAGTGAAGATGTTGAAGATGTTGAAGTTGATGAAGATGATTACGAGTCCGGGAATGATGAAAACGTTTATACACGGCTCGGATTCTAGATATCGTGCTTGTTGGTGTTTATTTTATTATCTATTAAGACTTTTAATTTAATTTTATTTGGTTTTGGTTTGTATTAATACTTTTAATTTAATTTGGTATAGTTTGGTATGATTTTGACCTGGTTTGACCGGGTTTGACTTTGGTTTAATTATATATTTTAATTAATTATTTTGAATTGTTAATTGTATTTTTATTTTATTTATTAATTGAATTTTTAAAAAAAATAAAAAACTATGATTTTCGAATTATTTTAAATTACAGAACTGTAATTAAAAATAATTCGAAAATTGTGTTTTTTTATTTTTTATTTTTTTAAAATATTAATAATAACGACTACATAGTAGTCGTTATTGACTACATCAAATAGTCGCTATATCTTGTAGTTATAACGACTACTTTATAGTCGTTAATAAACTTCTCTTTTCTCGACTACTTTGTAGTCGTTGATAAACTAAGCTTTTCTCTACTACTATGTAGTCGATAGAAGAAGCGTTATCTAACGACTACAAAGTAGTCGTTAGTAATGCCACTGTCTCTAACGACTACTTCTTCGCGTGTAGTCGTAAGGTTTACCTTCTAACGACTAGTTTTTCGCGACTAATTTTTAACTACTACATGTAGTCGTTAGATCCTTGATCTGATTTCTCGCGACTACTTTTATTATTTTTAGCGACTACTCATGTAGTCGCGAGACCCTTGACGCGGCGTAGTGATTGCGTAAACAAGATAGGTGTGACACAAATGGAGGACACAATTGCCTTAATTGATCCACCTGATAGATTTTGAACCTATGTATGGTTCACACCTAACACTAGCTTTTAAAGAGCTTATCTTACAGGTGTATTGAAAGAAATAAAACTAAATGAGTTTATTAACTTTGGGAACAATTGAAAATTTATAGGATGGGGTTGGAGGGATAAATAGCAGCTCAGATTGCTCTGGAACAAGATTGTCTATAAAACGTAAATAAAAAAGAATCTCCTAAAACTTAAAGTGAAATTCTTTTTCTGGCCCCTTTCTGACTATACATTTTTCTTTCAATAAATCTGAGACTTGCGAACCTAAAGCAGACTTCTCAATGACTTGCCAATCGAACCGGCCATCCTATTTTAAACTACTAGTTATGGTGGGCTAACATGGTTACCCTTTTGGAATTTAATTAACTAGAATAATGGATTGGAGATATTGCCAACTTGCTTGATGCTTTACGTTGCTTTTCTTGTAAACTATATTGAAATATTCTAAAGAGAAAAGAGAAAAAACATGTAAAGTGATAATGTTGTAATGGGGATGCTTTACCTTTTCTTCTTTTTTGTGAAAAACAAAATTCTGAGAAATAAATTAGAAACCATATTTATCTATTGCTTCGTCCTCTTGAAAACCATCTCATTTTTTTTTTCTCTTTTCTAACTAAACAAATTGAAAAATGGTAGACACTGTTGTTTCATATGCCGTGGAAAAACTTGGTGACTTTCTCATCCAGAAAGTAGTACAGCGGCAAAAGATCCAAGACGATGTAGAGTGGATGAAAACCGAGTTGGGATACATGAAAGCTTTTGTTAAAGTTGCTTGCATGAGTGGGTATCTGAAATCTCAGATCTTGCTTATGACATTGTTGATATTGTAGAAGAATTCACCAGCAAGGTAGATCGTGAAGCTTCAAAGAGTAGAATTGTTGATCGTGTGAAGAGGTATGTGTGTATCTGCAAAAAAGAAGCTAATCTTTATGATATCGGCAAAGGGTATATGATCTATCTCTCAAGAAAGACACGTATGGTATCACAACCATCACCACTTCTGCAGGTGAAGGGACTAGTAGTAGTGGTCCAGGTAACACTACTAACACGCTAAAATTGAGAAGAACTACTTCTTATGTAGAAGAAGAACACTTTGTTGGCTTCAAAGATGTTAAAGAGATGTTGCTGAAAGAAGTTCACAAACCTGAGGAACGATGTACTGTCATTTCAATTTATGGCATGGTTGGGTTAGGTAAAATACTCTCGCTAGAAAACTTTACAATTCTGCAAATTTTTCTTGTAGGGCTTGAGTTTGTGTTTCTCAACAATATAGCATTCAATATCTTCTTCGCATGGTTATTAAATCTTTCAAAACGGGGTGCGATAGAGAAGAATTAGAGAGGATGAACGAGGAAGATTTGGAGCGTCATCTCCGAGATTTTCTGAACGAGAAAAAATATCTTGTAGTTATTGATGATGTATGCCACAAAGAAGCTTGGGAAAGCTTGAAAAGAGCCTTTCCAGATCATCGTAATGGTAGCAGTGTTATCATCACAACACGCAAGGAAGAGGTTGCAGAACGAGTAGATGAGAGAAGTTTTGTTCATAAACTCCGCTTTTTGAGTTCAGAAGAGAGCTGGGATCTTTTTAGTAAGAAGGTTTCACATACGTTTTCTCCTGAAATGCAAGAGACTGGGAAAGATATTGTTGAAAAATGTGGTGGTTTACCACTTGCAATTGTTGTCCTTGGTGGCTTGTTGTCCCACAAAAAGGATTATTAAAAATGGCGCAAAGTGAAAGGCCAACTTTGGCAAAATATGAAGAAAGATTCTATTGACATCTCTCATTTATTTACCTTTAAGCTACAATTATTTGTCTAGTGAACTTAAACAATGTTTCCTCTATATTGAAATCTTCCCTGAAGATTATGATATATATACAAGACAACTGTCCCGGTTGTGGATAGCAGAGGGATTCATATAAGAGGTGAACGATATGGATGACATTGCTGAGAAATACTTGCATGAACTAATTGGTCGTAGTCTTATAATAATGAAAGATAGATGGACAATCAAGATACATGATTTTCTCCGAGAACTCGTAGTTGAAAAGGCGAGGGAAAAGAGAATGCTTGATATATATGACCCACGAGTATATAAAGGTACACATTCAAGTCCACGGAGAATAGCCATTCATACTCAAATTCAGAAATTCTTTTCAGCTGGCATTTCCGGTGAAAAGTTACGGTCACTAGTTTTCTTTAATCCAGATAATGAAGAGCTTGATATAGGATTTCTAAACATTATATGTAAAAGATTCTATCTCCTTTGTATACTGGAGACGGATGGAGTTTCTTTTGGGAACTCTAAAAAGGGTTGTCCAATGCCTGATGCTATTGGGGGTTTGATTCACCTGAAGTTGTTGAGTCTACGCTTCAAAAATATCACCCAGCTTCCTTCTTCTATAGGCAACTTGAAAAGCTTACAAACCCTTCAAATTGCATCTGAAGATGGATCTCTTAGACTGCCTAAAGAGATATGCAAGCTCATTAACCTGAGACATTTGACTGTGTACAAGCCAAAAGGGCGTGTGAATATGACCACCCTAACCAATCTGAGAAGTCTTTATGGGATCAGTTACAATGAATGAACCTAGGTCGATACGGCCATTCTAGTCAATCTTTCTGAAGTGCATATTGAGAAGTTTGCCCCAATTAAAGATAGAGATTACACTCTGGATTCAGTTAGCAAATTAAAAAACCTTACAACTCTTTTCCTGTATGGAGAAACTGAATCATATCTTCCATCACTGGAACCTCTTTTTTCTTGTCCAACTCTCCAATATTTGAATTTTTTAATCATATATAATTTTTAGAAATATATATATATATATATATATATTTGTTTTTAATAATTTTGAAAACATTAACTTCTTCTTTTTAAGACTCTTTTGTGAAGTAAGAAGTCTTTTTAAAAATATTATGTTAAATTTTAAAATTTTGGAAAAAAAAAGTTGTAAAAATGAATTAGATGGTGTGATATGGTATTGTTTATTAATAAATGTGACTAAGTATAATTTTTGTCACATCTGACAAGGAAAGTGTAAGATGTAGGAAATCCACCAATTATTGTAGCAACTAAATGGAATACTTTACCCCCAATTGTAGGGATCCTGTTCGAAAAATAGCTATATACTACTTCATTTTTTTTTTTTCGGACACCTATATACTACTTCATTGCTTTACACATAATTATTTGACAAAAAAAAAAAAGAGATTATTACCCAAAGGGTCTTGAAATCACTACACCGTGACCTAACAAGACCGCCTCTTTTGGCTCTTCTTACTAAAGGCCACAAATAAAAATTAACACTATAGTCAAAAATCCGAATTACTTTCTTACCCCTTTTTGTTTTTTATTCTCCTATATATACAATTTTTTATCCAGAAAAAATTAAAATCCTAAACACACATTCTCTCTCTTATCTTTCTCTCTCATTTTCTCTCCCCTAAAATTTCCGATGGGAGCTGCATAAAGCCATGGCAAATCAAATCTGAGTTTGTCGGAGAAGACTGCCGCCCCTTGTGACCGCCGAGCGAATCCGTTCGAGAAGACCGCCGCCCTCCGTCTCCGATACATTTCTGGTCTGTTTTTTCTATCCACATCCGAGATCTGATGTTCCTGTTGTTCAAGCTTCATTAATAATGGATGTGCTCGCCTGAGAAGAATAAGAGAACCGCCGTCGATCTGGTGCGAACGGAGGAGTGAGCAGATCTAGTGCGAATCTGCTGCATAATGAAGATTTGGGGATATTTTGTAATCTTTTTGAAAATTTGGGGACTGGACATTTATTTCCTAAATGTAATTTTGCTGGTGCTATTATCAAAGCTAAACTTAATGAAGCTACACCACTAATTTTCTGTGCGGCATTGGTGGACCTTCAAGGAGTTATTAATTTGGTAGACCTTCAAGGCGTGAGTGATGAGTAGCTATTACATTATTTTTATTTTTATCATAAATGATGGGTATCTTTTGATCTTTACTGTTCTTGTATTCTAAAGCTTCAATTTGGATAACTTCTTTATGCTACTTTCTGTTTAATTGTATACTTTGGCTATATATTGTTTTTTTTGACGCATACTTTGGCTATATCCCAATAACTTCTTCTGCTGATTGTTGTACAATATTGAATATGGAGGAACGTAGACCTTGACTTTCCTCCCTTTAGAAAAGATGTAGATAATGTGTTTTTTTTAACTTTCCTTGCTTTACTCAACAAATAAATTGTTTTTTATTTAAGCCATTAGAGATCAATTGTATGGCTTTAATTTGAATTCAGTTTTGTGTTATTTCGGTTTAATTAATAGACAATGCTCTAAATGCTCAGCACTTTACTGATTATACGAGAAATGCTCAGTAAATTTACTGATTATACAAAAAACGCTCAGCAAGTTACTGAGCAAACGAGCATACTCAGTAAAGTCATTCAACAAAAAAATCTGAATACTCAGCAATTTTTTTCGATACTCAGGACTTTATTCCATACTCAGAACTTTTTCCATACTCAGAACTTTATTCCATACTCAGAACTTTATTCCATACTCAGAACTTTATTCCATACTCAGAACTTTTTTCCATACTCAGAACTTTTTCCGGCGGTGGCCGGAGGTGGCTGGCAGTTGTAGTCGGAGCTGGAAATTATTTGATGATTAATGAAGGAGGAGAGAGAAAAAATGATAAAGGAGGAGAGAGATTAATAGTAATGGAGGAGAGAGAATAATGGTAGTGGAGGAGAGAAAAAGAATCTATTTTTTTTGTCTTATATGCACTAGAAGGGTAGTTATGACATTGGACATTTTATTGGCCTTTTAGAAGGAGAGAGGAATTGACTAGCTCCTAAGTGGCACATTGATTTTTCTCAAGTCTCCTTGGGTAATTGACCCAAAAAAAAAGCTTTACACACAATTACAAAGAAAATAAATAAATCAAAAATAGCAATGTTTATCTCAAAACACAACTCCAACTCACCGTAGCTTTACAATCCATCGGCCGTTCATGGCACCACCCCAACACAATTTCAAACTCTCTCTCTCTCTCTCACTCAATTACTCCTTCGCTGCAAAATACCATAACCATATCGCTTGGAAGGTGTTCATTAAATGTCCCCAGAAAAACCAATCTTCATTCGAAATGGAAGTCATAGTAAACGGATTTACTATTTCAATAGTTATGGAGAACACGATGTTAAAGCTTTCAATGTTCTCCTCTCAATTTGATTAGTAAATCGCGGTTAGGTAACCAAGTCAAGTGATGCATAATCCAACACCCTTAAACTGTTAATAATTTTTCATATTCCTCATGTGATCAAGTGATAAAGCTTCAACTAAATGATCCTGATGTTTTTTTGATTACTTGGACAAGTAAAATATGAACTCAATGATTATAATGGAAGTGCTATTTCTTATAGAGAGATTCAAAAAAGGTTTAATTTTGATTTCAAATTAGTAACTATTTATTGAATAAGTCAGATGTGAAATTTTCTAATATGAATTTTGAAGTACTTGGTGGTGAATGCTTTTACTTGCTGGAAGAATACTTGATGAGGTTAGTGAAGATGTCGTTTTTGAGTTATTGCTCAATTAGTCCCTGTATTATGCAAAAACTGTACTATAGGAATATATAGTTGTGGTACTTGTTTATATTCTGAGAAACGAGACACGTGTTTATAGGTGGAAGTATATCATGTATTGCTACTGAAGATTCAGTAGTAATGGAGGTGAGTTAAACCTCAACTGGGACTAAATATTGTACGAAGTTGATGTATTAAGTAGTGAAAATAGGAGTATGAGGTTTAGTATTTGTTTTCTTAATGTTAATTGTTGTAATAAGCTACAAGTCACTGGAAATTGTGAATTTCTTTGTATGATACTTTTGAAAGTAAATGTTATGAATGTAATGTTTAAATTTAACTCATAAATTTATTTGGTGGTCAGGTAAAACATTAGTTTAACCCTACATAGTACTACAATTTATCCTTACTTGCAACGAGAACTCAAGTTGGTTGATAATGTTTGAGTACTTATGGGCTAAAACTAAAACTGAATAGATTTGTAATGCAATGAGTACGAGTGAAATTAACATTACAACCAAAAAAATAATTCATAAATAAATATACTTTTTCAAGTCCTCAGAATCTTCTCCAGAAGGGTTAAGTTCATCCCAAGCTTCAATCCAAGTAACCATAGCATAAACCAACTTCAAAAAATACGGATCAATCTTCGCTAGTTTATCCTTAACTTGTTTCGCACGCTCGATATAACAATGTTGAATCGTAGTACACTCCTTAGTAAGAGTAGTCGATTGAAAAAACGGAATAATCTCCTCTTGCCAGAATATCCCATTAAATTCCTTCTTCAAATTCACAAACGGGTTAGTCGCTTTACTATGCCAAATATACGGTAAGTCCGTTTTAATTTCGAAGCCCAAATGCTCACATATCACCTTGGTACACCAACCTGCACACATATCATCGTATCGTATCGGTTGCCCATCACCCACCCATAAGCCCGAAATACATCGCTGGCCCGATTAACTCACGGTTGAACGCTAAATTCATACCACACATAGGGAATAGAGTACCCTTTGGGATTGTCATAACCGCATCAACAAATCTGAAAAAGGCACAAAAATTTAAGGTTAAAGTTAGTTTGTAGTTTGTTGTTTGTACTAGGTTTAAATATATATATATATATATATATATATATATATATATATATATACATTGATAAGAAGAGAAGAATTTTATTGATTTATTGTTGTGTTTACAAGTAAGTGTATTAGTATATATAGAGATCATTCCAGCTGCCTATATATACAATTACACACATAATCTACTATATCTATTCTTCTCTAACTGTTTAGATTTTTTGTAACTAACTTGCCAACTCGACAGCTGTACTCTCAAGTGGTTGAGCTGGTTGAGCTGGTTGAGCTGTATATGGTTGCAACTTATCATCCTCCTTCAAGTTGAGCACGGATAATAGTGGAAGCTTGGAAACAATGGATGAGAAAGGAGAAGAAGTTAAGCCTTTTGTGAGAATATCATTTCTTTGATTTTGAGATGGCACATGATAAAGCATAAGAAGCTTAGATTTAACATGCTCTCTAACAAAGTGAAAATCTACGTCAATATGACGAATACGAGTGTGGAACACATGATTTGAAGCGAGAGCTATAGCAGAAAGATTATCACAGGCGATAGTTGGTGTATCAAACGGAATATGTAAGCACTTGAGAAAAAATATAAACCACTTCAATTCAGCAGCCACATAAGCTAAGGCTCGATATTCAGCCTCCGTTGAAGAACGTGAGATGGTTGACTGTTTCTTTGACCCCCAAGACACCAAGTTATTACCCAAAAATATACAATAGCCAGTTATTGAGCGTCGATCAATTAAACAACTCGCCCAATCAGAATCAGAAAGCGCATTGAGATGAGGTTTAGAATGAGTGTAATAAAGGCCATAATGATATGTACTTTTGATATAGGGAAGTAATCTCTTAAGAGATTCATAATCAACATTTGTTGGTCGATACATTGATTGACAAAGTTGATTCACAGCAAAGGCTATATCAGGCCTTGAAATTGTCAAATATTGAAGCGCACCATTAACACTTCGAAAAAGAAATAGATCCTCAAATGGACGAAGACCATGTTCAGAAGTAACCGAATATTCATTTAAAGCGGGTGTTGGTGATGCTTTGCAATCAATTAATCCAACTTTATGTAAAATAGATAATGCATAATTTGCTTGTGTAATAATAGTGCGATCATTAGTCTTGCACACTTCTAAACCCTGAAAATAGGATAGAACAACTAAATCCTTCATATCAAACCTCTTTTTAAGATCATTAATAATTGATGAAATGGATATAGAATCAGCTCCAGTAATAAGGATATCATCCATGTAAACAAGCACAATTGTAAGAGATGAATCATTTCCTCGAGTGAACATAGAGTTATCAACAGAGCTCATGATAAAACCATGAGATATAAGAAAATTTGCTAACAATTGATACATGCTCGTGGTGCTTGTTTAAGACCATAGAGTGAACATTTTACTTTGCACACATGATTGGGAAAACGTGGATCAACAAAACCAGCTAGTTGTACCATGTAAACTTCTTCATCCAACATACCATGTAAGAAAGCATTTGATACATCTAATTGATAAATAGTCCAATTAAATGACACAGCTAATGATAGAATGACCCTTATTGTTTGATGCTTGATAACTGGACTAAATGTCTCAGTGTAGTCAATGCCAGATTCTTCTAGAGCTTTGTAACGAGCAACATCACCATTAGCATGATAGTTTATCTTGTATATCCACTTACAAGTAATAGAATTGCTCCCAAGAGGAGGTGGAACTATTTCCCATGTTTGTTGATGCATAAGAGCTTTGTATTCTTCAACCATGGCCATATGCCAACATTGGTATTTAGAAGCCTCTTTAAAGGATGTAGGTTCAAGTAAAGATGGTTGAAGAATAAGAGATTGACACTTGTAGGAAGGACGAAGAGAACCGGTTTGTCTACGAGTGACCATTGGATGAACAAATATAGTATTTGAAGATTGAGAAGGAGTAGTAGTGTTTATATTAGTTGAAGGCAGAGAAGAATTAATAGTGACTGTGTTATCCAAGGGAGAAGAAGAAGATGTATTATTATGAGGTGGTGCTAGATCAAAAGGATGGGAGATGGAGTTCAAATTGATAGATGTAGTGTATAGATCAACAAATGATGTAGGTTGTGTTTCTAACTCAGGTGAAGAAGATGAAGTAAGAGATGAACCATAGGGGAATACAATTTCATCAAACTTAACATGGAGAGATATATAAGTATTTTGAGATGTTAAAGAAAAACACTTATATCCTTTAGAATATGAGCAATATTCCAAGAATATCTGAGCTTAAAAATTCCCCTCCATTGCCAGACCTGAGTATCTTAAGTTTAGCCTTGAATTGTGTAGACACCATATGATAGAAAGATCTAAACACTTCAAACACTTGAGATTTGAGAGTTAAAGGATAAACCCAAGAATATCTAGTAAAATCATCAACAAATACAATATAATATCTGAAAGAAGATGAAAAAGAAACAACTGGAGAGGGACCCTAAACATCTGTATGCACTATATAAAAAGCATTTTATGGAAGAGTTTTAGACAAATGAAATGGTAATTTTGTGTGCCTTAGATACAATACAAGCTTTGCATTGTAAACTATAAAATTCAAGTTTAGTATTTAACACACTTGACAAGGGAATAGAAGCTTGACTAGATGGATGACCAAACCTGTAATGCCAAACTTGAGCAGAAGATGAATTTGAAGAAGACACAACAGTTTAAGACAAACAAAGAGTTGATGATGAATCTGAAGGCTTGAACACAGAAGATAACCCAAAATGTATAACCCATCTTTACAAGGGCCCTGAAACAATACACGTTTTAATTTTGAATCAACAATACACACAGATTGAGCTATAAATACTATAGAGCAATCATTATCTTGAGTGAGTTTAGAAATTGAGAGAAGATTTAACTTGATACAAGGAACATGAAGAATGGAGTTTAGAATTAAAGAGGAATGAGAGGAAGAGATCTTACTATTACCAATGTGAGCAATGCCCAAAGGTTGCCCATTACCAACAGCTACTGAGTTATAGCCATTATATGGTGTCGAAGATTGAATGAGAGATGCATCATGAGTAACATGACTATTAGCTCCAGAGTCAAGATACCACAGCTCAGGATTATATGCGTTTGATTGTGAAGTTTGAGCTGTCAAAGCCATACGACTTTGTGCTTTTGGTGAAGGATATGTTGTAAAACATCACACAATTCCTGAATCTCATTGAGATAACTTTTCATAGACCTATAGTTTTTCCTAATATTGCATAATCGCATTTTGAGACCATGAACATGAGTGCGACAATGTGTAATGAATATTTCTTCTAATTTCGCCCATACATTATGAGCATGAGATAATCTAACTACTTGAGAGAGGATAGAAGGAATCATAGATGAATTTAGAGAGACCTTGAGTTGTTGATCAACAATCAACCACGTGGAATAAGATGTAGAAGATGGATCCGGAGCTATAGTAGAACCATTGACATGAGTGAGGTACCCATGAGCTTCAAGAACTGACTCCATCTAAGCTCACCATAGAACATAGTTTGTTGAATCTATTTTAATTTGGATTAGAGAAGTCCAATTTTGTCAAAGCAGAAGTAATCCAGCTGGAATTTCTGAGTTGGATTGAATGTTTGGTGTAGAAGATGTATTTGAGGAAGACGCCATTGATGTGTAGTGCGGAAGATTTGAGCGGAGATCTGAGAAGCTATTAGAAAGACATTAATGGCGAAAAATTTGAGCTAAATCTCCTAGGCTCTGATACCATGATAAGAAGAGAAGAAGAGAAGAAGAGAAGAATTTTATTGATTTGTTGTTGTGTTTACAAGTAGAGTGTATTAGTATATACAAAGATTATTACAGCTGCATATACATACAATTACATACATAATCTACTATATCTATTCTTCTCTAACTGTTTAAATTCTTTGTAACTAACTTGCCAACTCGACAGCTGTACTCTCAAGTGGTTGAGCTGGTTGAGCTGTATATGGTTATAGCTTATCATACATTACCTAGTATTCTTTTCGTGAGGCTTGAAAAGTTGAGTTGGTGCATCGTAATCACGAATATTCAACCAAAGGCCAAGAGAAACAGCTGGAGGGGCACCTTCACGCATGCTAAAAGGGTATCCACAAACAAAATTAGTTCCATATATGTATGGATCATAGAGAGTGTTGAATAAGTAAGGAGTTGATGGGCTTAAGATATTCTTGATGTGTTGCTCAAGAGCATTGATATCTTCTCCATATGGGGTTTTAGCTACCTATACATTAAAGTAGATGACGTATTTAATAAATATATGGTCGTAATATTAATTAATTTGGCTACACATTGATTAGGGTAAATCAGTCCCGAACTAAAAATTAAACCAACCCCCACAAACTTTTATTAAACCACAAAACATAACACCAAGATCCCACTTTTGAACCACAATAAACAAAAAGGTGATCTTAAATTATACAGATACAAGACCCTCACATACAGATGTAAACTTTGACTAGTCAACTAAAATTCAAACCAAACCCTACAAAAATTTATCAATTTTAAACCCAAAATAACACCAAGATTTAATTTTCCAACATAAAAAACAAAAGGGTGTCCGTAAAATCACATAAAAGTAAAAAAACACTAGTTAACAAATCAAAAGGGTTTTAATAAAGATAAACTTACAAAGCAATCATTATCAATGGTATATATATGCTTCTTTTTCGAAACCATGTAGCCAAAGCAACGACAAGCAGAGTCTTTATTGGAGATGCAAAAAGCTTTAGGACCCAAAATTCTGTTAATATCATTTCGATTGTAAAGCTCATAGTCAAAGCCTTGAGGGACATTAATGACCTTTGAAGAATCACCATCTTGGACTATGATGAGAGGGTAAGATTGAAATCTCCATTGTTCCAAGAAATTAAGGTTTCGTATAGTTGGGATTACTATATCAAGCTCATCTTTCAACAGTGGTGTTGATGCTGCCATTGTATGTATGTGTTTTGGTTTAAGATCAAGAGATAGAGAGAGACTGAGTGTATGATAAACGGTGGTGTTTGTATTTATTATATAGTGTCAGATTTACAGATGTAGTTGAATTGTATACAACTTGGTTTTTCAATGTTGGAATTTTACATAAAAGATGTCACGATATCGTCAAGGAGTCAACTTTGTTTTTTCCCCAAAAACTTTCTATTAAAAAAAGTAAAGGTAGTTCATCCTATCCTCGTAAGTGGAGAATCGGCTTAATTAGTTTCGCTAATTTGGATGGGATAGAGCTACAATCTAATCCTAAAATATTGCCATAAGACGAGTTTTTGGTTAACCAATCAACTACCATATTCTTCCTTCTCGATACAAAAAGAGATGGATGGATTACAAATTTCGCTAATTACTATGAATAATGTTTCTATACAAGCATGAACTATTGGAGCAAAAGGTATATTCGATTGCTTGGAATGGAACTTGTTTTTTGGGGCAATGTTAGGGGTGATTTGGAATGTGAATGAGGCTAATTTTAATGATATCCCATTCCCAACTGAAAGTTATTCGATCCGAAAAGCTAAATGGAGAGCGATAGAGTTTATAAGGGCATGGATATCACAACTAGGGAGAAGTTTAGCAGCTAGGGACAAGGTTGAATGGGTGGGGTGGTCTAAACCCATCCGAGGTTTAAAGGTGAATGTTGACGTTAGCTTTTTCGCGCAACTAGGGATTGGTGGTGCGGGGGGGGGGGGGTGTTGTGAGAGTCAACGAGGGGATGTGGATAAGAGATTTTGCAATGGCCATTAGGTGTACTTCAATAATAGTCGCATAATTGGTTGCGATATATGAAGGTTTGAGAATGGGTATGAAGTTAGGAGTTAAAGAGTTGGTAGTGGAATGGTGGGCATAATCCAACAGGTGGGGCATATGGGAGGGTTGATAGGATATTGGGTGGGGGATATTAGAATTTTTTTTGAAGTTAGGAGGGACTTCGAGCTAAAGAACATTTATAGAGAGGCGAATAATTGCGTGGATTGGTTAGCACGATTTGGGGCGAAAAGTGTTGCTAATCGAGCAATTATTGATGACCCCCTAAATGGTATTTGGAGCGTGATGGTGAAAGATGTTTGTGAGTGGAAAGTGCCACGTAGAGTTTTTACCCCAGATTTTGAGGATTTAGCAAGCTTGTAATAATTTTCGTTCTTGTTTGTTAATCGGTCTTATGACCTCCCTTGTAATAAAAAAATATTGGAGAATTAGAAGCTAAAGGGACCATGATGACTAGGCAATCGTTCTCAATCACACAACTTATATCTTTAAAGTCTATAGCCCATAAGCAAGCCTTTAAGATACCAAGCGCTTCTGCCTCTACAGGGTTCTCCGCTCCAAACTCCAACAAGTTAAGCTTGATGATAGTGCCCTTGCGATCCCTGTCAATACAAGAAATAATTGATTTATCAATTTTATAAGATGCATCGGAATTCATTTTATCCAAGTTTGAGGAGGAGGTTGCCATTTATTTCTTATATATACTTCAGGTATATTCGTACTTGACTTACTTAAAATAGTTGTTTTGTGCTTGCTACCTCTTTCATGACTACACTGGAGGTAGATGTTGTGTCTTCTCTCAGACATGTAATGCCATCCTCAAGATTTTCATTTTTCCTTATCCTTTCATTGTTCTCCTTATATTTTATTTCATAGGAGTCACCTTCGTGAAAGCGCACATTTCGTAGCTATTCTTTTTTAAGATTTTTAATTAGTTAATTATCTGAAACCATATTTTGTCTCAGAATTAATAATAGAAAGTATTTTTAACCATTTAAACATTATTCTTAGTATTGTAATTAAGAAAATATTTTTTGGAGTTTAAAATAGTTAATTTTCGATGAAAGGCCCTATAAATAACTTAATGATTGCAAAGGAACATATTCTCTATTTTCTCTTATTATTGAGATTTTGAACCAATATAAAATAAATTTATTAATGAAATTAAATCTTAAAATTTAAAACTTCTTCCTGACATTGTCTAATTTATTCTCCCAACTTCCATGTAGGGAGGAGAGGTGGGTGTTACCTTATCCCCTCTACCTTACAATTCTAATGTTCGTCCCTGCCAAGAAATTTGAAAACCAATAAAGGTATATTTGACTTTTTAGTGTTAGTAGAAGAAAACAAAAAAAGAGAAAAAAAAAGTTTAAGTGTTTCTATTGTTAGTATATTGAAAAGTAGAATATACTATTTATATACAATTGATTAAATAAAGAATATGAGACGATAGAAACAGGGAAATTAGAAATGAGAGTTTCTTTTGTTTTGCGAAATGACATACATCACAAATTGGTAAAGAAAGAAAAGAGATATAAGGATCAATCTTCTTTAAAGAAGAAAGTCTAGCATGAGAGACATTCTAAGACTTGAGTGCCATTTGTCAAAGTTTATAGGTGTAGAAACAAAAGAGGAAGAAGGTATTAAAATAGGTGAATGAAGTTGGTACAAGGCATGCTTCTCATATGAAATCTCAACCATCTTTTTGGTTATTTGATCCTACAAATAACAACAAGTATGAAAGAAAGAAACAACAATAGAATTTTTTTTAGTAATTTTATAAATAAAAAGAAAATTATACTGCAATAGAGGAACAAAAAGAAAATTGAAAAGAACATATGTAAGGGTGAGATTGACTTGAAAAATGTGAGTAGCTTTAACAATTCTATAATTAGGTAAGGTGATAAGTATACAAAGAAGAGTCGGAAGAATAAAGTAAAGAGAAGGAGAACAAATCAAATGATTCGTAGCACCTATATCAAGTATCTAAGAAGAATAAGAAAAAGAATTTTTACCATGAGCACTAGGCGGATGATGCACAACTAAGGGTGGAGAATTTTAAGAAGGTGGAGATGAATATACTTAAGAAATTAGTTTGGTGAATTCCTCTACAATGAATGAATAAGGAGGAAATTCCACATACTGATCTATGCAATTAGGAGACTCAATTGTAATATCACCATAGACGACAAATATTAATGAATAAAGAGCAAGGCCGGCAACTAGTTGGCTTAGCTCAACTGGCCAGAGCCTTACTGTTTCTTCAGCACTAAAAGGGTGTAAAGTAAGAGGTTCAAGGTTTGAACCCCTCCGTGAACATGGGTAAGATAATTCTGATTTACTTGTGGTATGCATAAGGAGGTTTTCATATTTTTATGGGATTATTCGTGGTGTGCGCAAGTTGGTCTGGACCATCATCGTACCAAAAAAAATTAAAAATATCACTTCCATGTGGGTCTTGTCTAGCCATGTGAACAACCAAGAATTTGAAAACATACTATCAAGGATATGACATGTAAATCCACGATATGTGCATATATTTCTCTCATTATCACCATAAAATGGAGATTTAGGAGATTGTTTTGAAATTGAAAAACATGTTGAGAAAGAAGAAGCAGTCAATAAGGTTATACTCTCTTCTTGAAGCAACATAAAACAAACACAGTTCATAGATATCATTGTATTCATGAACAAAATTTGACTTCTAACAATAGAAAATGAGTCATTTAACCCGAAGATAGTTTTGAGAACAAAACCATTTTGTTGGCTTCAATTAAAGATTCAAAAAAGTTGCATCCACATAGATTAATTTATCCACAAGAATAAGAAGGCATTGGGCATTGAATATATTCACTCCACAATATCTTAAATAGACCAAAGAAATCAAAATTGAGTTGTTATCTTGAGAGACGAATCTCAAAAAATGTTCATGATGAAAAATTCGAGGTCCATCATTTTAAAATAAATGTATTATCAAATTATTTCAAAGATCAACATACGAATTGACATATAGTAAACTACCTCGAGTGTCTTTAGAAATTGAGTTTAAGAGCTAAGAGAGAACAAGTTCATTTTCTCTTATCCAAGCTGTAAATAATAACAAAACAGTCATTGGTGAAATAGAGATTGAATTATCAATAAAACCGAGTTTGTTCTTGATTGAGAGAGCAATTTCTATACTGCGAGTTCAAGATAGGTAGTTATCTCTATTAAATACCTCCAAAACCAGATAAACACATGTATTCTCACTAAGATGAAGATAATGTGGGTTAGAAAGAACTTTAGCTAGAGAAATAGTTATAGAAGAAGCCACGATTAGTTTTCAAAAAGTTGCAACATAAATGGTTTAGTTGACATCTAATACCATAACAATATACTTGGAAGTCATTAATGGTGCTTTGAGCTTTTATTGTTAGTAAAAATAAAATAAAGAGAGACAAAACTATAGAGTTTTAAGAGTTTATGTTATTAGTATATCTCAAAGTAGAAAATATACTATTTATATACAAATTGCTATGTATGCCAGCTCATCGGCTTAGCTTTTAATCTAAACTACTAATAACAATTAAGTGCAACAACCAAGCAAGATGTTTATAAACTAACTAAATAAATGCTATGTGATTATATTAACATAAGAGGGTCCCTGAGCTTCTTTGCCTTGTATTTTTGGTAGTTGTAATTTATCTATTTCAAAGAGTCCCCAACATAATTCCTATCTCCTTCAAAACCAACTTTCAAAAACCAATGTTGAGAATTCTCTCTCAATGGCCATGACACATCTTAAATATAAAGTACGTCACGTACTTTGATAACTCATGTTTTGTCCTCGAATATTGTTCTAGTAAAGAGGGCTACTTTTCAATCTCTATAATTTATTTGATAATTATACTCTGTATGTTTCGTCTTTCTTCAATTAAGGGCGTTGCTAGAGTTTTCGACGTTGTTTGATGATTATCCTTCACATGCCCTGTTTTCAATGAGGGTGTTGTTAGAAGTAACATAGACGTAAATATTAATTTGTCTCGTTCAAAAATACAATTTTTTTTCTGGTTTTTTTAGAATTTGTTATGACGATTTAAAAAAATCCTACGCGCGTGTGATAGAATTAGTAATAGTAGTAGGTGGTGGTGGTTAAGGTTGTAGTGGTGGTGATGGCGGTGGTTGTGGTAGTAAAAAGGGTGGTGGTGGTGGGTAGTTGTGGTAGGGTGGTGGTGGTGGTTATGGGGCTGGTGGGTGATGGTTTGGGTAGTGGTGAGAAGTTGTAATAAGGTAGTTAACTTTAAATGATAATTAATAAAATAATTAAAAAAATTATATAAATGTATTTTTATTACAAGATATTTCTACTAATTAATTTTATTAAAAAAATATTTGGAATAAGCACCAAAAAATTATCCATTTTTATATTAATTACAATCAAACCACTCCGTTTAAATAAAAACATTATATAATAATTAATTATCCAATAAAGACTATAGTATCCTTAATATAACTTTTTTCTTATTATTTTATATAAAAAAATATTTAAATCTTTACATGTATACTATATGAGATCTATACTAATAGATTAGGAGTTTACAAAATTAAAGGTTTATACTATGGATTTGTATAGCTAAGATAAATGTCTTATACTATTAGAATACATGATCTATATTATTGGATTAAAAATATATACTACTGGATTGAGAGTTTGTACTAACAAAATAAGAGATCTATACTACTAATTATTATGAATCCGTACTATTGTAATCATCTTTGTACTACTAAAAATAAAAATATTTAAATTTAGAATTCAATCCAAATTTGTATATAATTGTTTCAAGTGAACTTGAACACCAGACAATTTAAGCCATTAGTAGTGGTACTTAGGGGGGTGTTTGTTTGTACTTAATGAGATCTTAATCTGGTTTGTTAAGACACTGGATCAATTGGACTGTTTGTTTTTCCTGGCCAATTCAGATCTGAATACCTATTAATTGGTCTGTTTCATTAAGATTTCAAACTAAGAGGCTGCTTGTTTGCACTTAATGAGATCTTAATCTGGTTCATCAAGACACTAAATCAATTAAACTGTTTTTTTCATGGCCAATTCAGATCTAAATGCCTTTTAATTGGGCTGTTTCATTAAGGTTTCAAACTAAGGAGGTGTTTATTTGCACTTAATGGGATCTTAATCTGATTCATTAAGACACTGGATCAATCAGACTGTTTGTTTTTCCTGGCCAATTCAAATATTTTTCCTGGCCAATTCAAATCTGAATGGCTCTTAATTGGGTTGTTTCATTAAGATTTCCAACTAAATCTGAATCATTCAGACATTGCCTCCTAACATAATAATTTCTATTCATCTATTCATTCAGCATTCAAAACTTATTACTTAAAAAACAAATGACACGTAAGTCTGAATCATTCAGACAATGCCTCTTAACAGAATAAGTTATATTTATATTCAACTGTTCATTCAGCATTCAACACTTATTACTTAAAAAACAAACGACACCTAAGTCTGCATCATTCACTGCCTCTTAATAGAATAAGTTTTATTTAGCCGTTCATTCAACATTCACCACTTATTACTTAAAAAAACAAACAACACCTTAGATTCCATCACTTTGCTTAAACCTTAATGAGTAAAATATCTCTATTTAAAGATCCAAATTGGATGAAATAAATAAGAACAAATCTAGTTTAAAAAAAAGAGATAAATCTTCATTTGATGGTATATGCTGCAGATATAATTCTAAGATTATTGTATAGGAACAAAGTACGTGAGATTTTTTATGGGGGGTGTATTCAACTGGGAGTTTGTTGGATTTTTTTGGACTTTAAAAGTTCAGAGGTATTCAATCAGGATTTTAAAAAGTCTATTAAAATCTTGGGGTATTCAATTGAGATTTTAAAAACTCTTTTAAAATCTAGATGTATTCGATCAAGACTCTTTTAAGTCCATTAAAATTTTAGGGTATTCAAAAGTTAATGGACTTTCCAAGTCATTGGATTTCGTAGGAGTTTAAGGTTTTAGTATAAATAAACAAGACTTCTACAAATCCTTAGGCGGATGCAGAGATTTTACAACTCCAGACAAAAACAACGACTACTGAGGTAATTTTTTTTCATAAACTATTTTATAATTATTCCATCTTATATTTTTCCTCGTTCTTCATCATTAATAACAATATTTTTGATTAATATCAAGATTCGTTCATTTATAATTTGTTTCTGATTGAATATTTTATATTTTTAATGTATATTGAATTTTATTCATAAAATTAATGTTAAATTGTATAGTGTTATTATACAGTTAATTTTTTTTATTTGTATTGCTATTGTAAGTAATTAAATTTTGATTATTAAATATCTTTTTATTGTTTGTTCCAAAGATTATTGAATAACCAAGATTGAATAAAAGGAAACTAACCATTTAATAATATATTGTTTCGCTGTTAAGCTTTCACCGTTTACTTTTTTTTCCTTTTTCTGAAATTTTTAACGTTTCAGGTCCTATACATCTATAGGAGCATCTAGACAAATTTCTATGACAAGAGGTTTAACATGAGAGCAATGTTGAAAACCTAAATATACTAGAATTTCTTAAAGAAATTAGTGGTGTCCTATGTTTATAATTATAGTTTTTTTTGGACATAATTATAGTTTTCTTCTACTAGACTATATATGCCTATAAAAGAATAAGGCATTTGAACATTAACATAAGTGAAACTGTTAGAAAAAGTGAGGTCAAATCTTTATTGATCAATTTTTTTTTTTCATAAAATCTGGACATGTCTTTTACCCAATTTACTATTTTTTTTTCTTTTGGCAAATTGCTAATAATTTTTTTTATTGCTAAGGTCTTTTTAGAATTGAACTGGTTTAACCTTACATCATTTAAAATTGGGTCAATGTCCCAAAAAATCAAAATAATATTATACTTGCTCCAAAGAATCATGATTTAACTTATTAGATCTAGATTACTTATTTACCCTTAAAGTCCAATTAACAAAACAAAAAGAAAAAATAAAAACATAGCGTACTCTTTCTATCTCTCTCTCTCTATATCTGATTCTCACTCTATCCATAGAAAAACACAAAAATATGGTCGGATATATTAGATTTTCACAAGGAATTCACA
>JARWIR010000218.1:0-142789 GCA_029959085.1 Nemophila menziesii
CCCTTAAGATGTCAGACCTATTTACGACGAGTAATGGATTACGGCTATTAGGTTAGAGTAGGGCATAACTAACATTTTCACCATACGTAGTTCTCGTTATTATGTTCAAAACCCCTTAAGATGTCAGACCTATTTACGACGAGTAATGGATTACGGCTATTAGGTTAGAGTAGGGCATAACTAACATTTTCACCATACGTAGTTCTCGTTATTATGTTCAAAACCCCTTAAGATGTCAGACCTATTTACGACGAGTAATGGATTACGGCTATTAGGTTAGAGTAGGGCATAACTAACATTTTCACCATACGTAGTTCTCGTTATTATGTTCAAAACCCCTTAAGATGTCAGACCTATTTACGACGAGTAATGGACTAAGGCTATTAGATTAGAGTAGGGCATAACTAACATTTTCACCATACGTAGTTCTCGTTATTATGTTCAAAACCCCTTAAGATGTCAGACCTATTTACGACAAGTAATGGAATAAGGTTATTAGATTAGAGTAGGGCATAACTAACATTTTCACCATACGTAATTCTCGTTATTATGTTCAAAACCCCTTAAGATGTCAGACCTATTTACGACGAGTAATGGATTAAGGCTATTAGATTAGAGTAGGGCATAACTAACATTTTCACCATACGTAGTTCTCGTTATTATGTTCAAAACCCCTTAAGATGTCAGACCTATTTACGACAAGTAATGGAATAAGGTTATTAGATTAGAGTAGGGCATAACTAACATTTTCACCATACGTAGTTCTCGTTATTATGTTCAAAACCCCTTAAGATGTCAGACCTATTTACGACGAGTAATGGATTAAGGCTATTAGATTAGAGTAGGGCATAACTAACATTTTCACCATACGTAGTTCTCGTTATTATGTTTAAAACCCCTTAAGATGTCAGACCTATTTACGACGAGTAATGGATTACGGCTATTAGATTAGAGTAGGGCATAACTAACATTTTCACCATACGTAGTTCTCGTTATTATGTTCAAAACCCCTTAAGATGTCAGACCTATTTACGACGAGTAATGGATTACGGCTATTAGATTAGAGTAGGGCATAACTAACATTTTCACCATACGTAGTTCTCGTTATTATGTTCAAAACCCCTTAAGATGTCAGACCTATTTACGACGAGTAATGGATTACGGCTATTAGATTAGAGTAGGGCATAAGTAACATTTTCACCATACGTAGTTCTCGTTATTATGTTCAAAACCCCTTAAGATGTCAGACCTATTTACGACGAGTAATGGATTACGGCTATTAGATTAGAGTAGGGCATAACTAACATTTTCACCATACGTAGTTCTCGTTATTATGTTCAAAACCCCTTAAGATGTCAGACCTATTTACGACGAGTAATGGATTACGGCTATTAGATTAGAGTAGGGCATAACTAACATTTTCACCATACGTAGTTCTCGTTATTATGTTCAAAACCCCTTAAGATGTCAGACCTATTTACGACGAGTAATGGATTACGGCTATTAGATTAGAGTAGGGCATAACTAACATTTTCACCATACGTAGTTCTCGTTATTATGTTCAAAACCCCTTAAGATGTCAGACCTATTTACGACGAGTAATGGACTAAGGCTATTAGATTAGAGTAGGGCATAACTAACATTTTCACCATACGTAGTTCTCGTTATTATGTTCAAAACCCCTTAAGATGTCAGACCTATTTACGACGAGTAATGGATTAAGGCTATTAGATTAGAGTAGGGCATAACTAACATTTTCACCATACGTAGTTCTCGTTATTATGTTCAAAACCCCTTAAGATGTCAGACCTATTTACGACGAGTAATGGATTAAGGCTATTAGATTAGAGTAGGGCATAACTAACATTTTCACCATACGTAGTTCTCGTTATTATGTTCAAAACCCCTTAAGATGTCAGACCTATTTACGACGAGTAATGGATTACGGCTATTAGGTTAGAGTAGGGCATAACTAACATTTTCACCATACGTAGTTCTCGTTATTATGTTCAAAACCCCTTAAGATGTCAGACCTATTTACGACGAGTAATGGATTACGGCTATTAGATTAGAGTAGGGCATAACTAACATTTTCACCATACGTAGTTCTCGTTATTATGTTCAAAACCCCTTAAGATGTCAGACCTATTTACGACGAGTAATGGATTACGGCTATTAGATTAGAGTAGGGCATAACTAACATTTTCACCATACGTAGTTCTCGTTATTATGTTCAAAACCCCTTAAGATGTCAGACCTATTTACGACGAGTAATGGATTACGGCTATTAGGTTAGAGTAGGGCATAACTAACATTTTCCCCATACGTAGTTCTCGTTATTATGTTCAAAACCCCTTAAGATGTCAGACCTATTTACGACGAGTAATGGATTACGGCTATTAGGTTAGAGTAGGGCATAACTAACATTTTCACCATACGTAGTTCTCGTTATTATGTTCAAAACCCTTTAAGATGTCAGACCTATTTACGACGAGTAATGGATTACGGCTATTAGATTAGAGTAGGGCATAACTAACATTTTCACCATACGTAGTTCTCGTTATTATGTTCAAAACCCTTTAAGATGTCAGACCTATTTACGACGAGTAATGGATTACGGCTATTAGATTAGAGTAGGGCATAACTAACATTTTCACCATACGTAGTTCTCGTTATTATGTTCAAAACCCCTTAAGATGTCAGACCTATTTACGACGAGTAATGGATTACGGCTATTAGATTAGAGTAGGGCATAACTAACATTTTCACCATACGTAATTCTCGTTATTATGTTCAAAACCCCTTAAGATGTCAGACCTATTTACGACGAGTAATGGATTACGGCTATTAGATTAGAGTAGGGCATAACTAACATTTTCACCATACGTAGTTCTCGTTATTATGTTCAAAACCCCTTAAGATGTCAGACCTATTTACGACGAGTAATGGATTACGGCTATTAGATTAGAGTAGGGCATAACTAACATTTTCACCATACGTAGTTCTCGTTATTATGTTCAAAACCCCTTAAGATGTCAGACCTATTTACGACGAGTAATGGATTACGGCTATTAGATTAGAGTAGGGCATAACTAACATTTTCACCATACGTAGTTCTCGTTATTATGTTCAAAACCCCTTAAGATGTCAGATCTATTTACGACGAGTAATGGATTACGGCTATTAGATTAGAGTAGGGCATAACTAACATTTTCACCATACGTAGTTCTCGTTATTATGTTCAAAACCCCTTAAGATGTCAGACCTATTTACGACGAGTAATGGATTACGGCTATTAGATTAGAGTAGGGCATAACTAACATTTTCACCATACGTAGTTCTCGTTATTATGTTCAAAACCCCTTAAGATGTCAGACCTATTTACGACGAGTAATGGATTACGGCTATTAGATTAGAGTAGGGCATAACTAACATTTTCACCATACGTAGTTCTCGTTATTATGTTCAAAACCCCTTAAGATGTCAGACCTATTTACGACGAGTAATGGATTACGGCTATTAGATTAGAGTAGGGCATAACTAACATTTTCACCATACGTAGTTCTCGTTATTATGTTCAAAACCCCTTAAGATGTCAGACCTATTTACGACGAGTAATGGATTACGGCTATTAGATTAGAGTAGGGCATAACTAACATTTTCACCATACGTAGTTCTCGTTATTATGTTCAAAACCCCTTAAGATGTCAGACCTATTTACGACGAGTAATGGATTACGGCTATTAGATTAGAGTAGGGCATAACTAACATTTTCACCATACGTAGTTCTCGTTATTATGTTCAAAACCCCTTAAGATGTCAGACCTATTTACGACGAGTAATGGATTACGGCTATTAGATTAGAGTAGGGCATAACTAACATTTTCACCATACGTAGTTCTCGTTATTATGTTCAAAACCCCTTAAGATGTCAGACCTATTTACGACGAGTAATGGATTACGGCTATTAGATTAGAGTAGGGCATAACTAACATTTTCACCATACGTAGTTCTCGTTATTATGTTCAAAACCCCTTAAGATGTCAGACCTATTTACGACGAGTAATGGATTACGGCTATTAGATTAGAGTAGGGCATAACTAACATTTTCACCATACGTAGTTCTCGTTATTATGTTCAAAACCCCTTAAGATGTCAGACCTATTTACGACGAGTAATGGATTACGGCTATTAGATTAGAGTAGGGCATAACTAACATTTTCACCATACGTAGTTCTCGTTATTATGTTCAAAACCCCTTAAGATGTCAGACCTATTTACGACGAGTAATGGACTAAGGCTATTAGATTAGAGTAGGGCATAACTAACATTTTCACCATACGTAGTTCTCGTTATTATGTTCAAAACCCCTTAAGATGTCAGACCTATTTACGACGAGTAATGGATTAAGGCTATTAGATTAGAGTAGGGCATAACTAACATTTTCACCATACGTAGTTCTCGTTATTATGTTCAAAACCCCTTAAGATGTCAGACCTATTTACGACGAGTAATGGATTAAGGCTATTAGATTAGAGTAGGGCATAACTAACATTTTCACCATACGTAGTTCTCGTTATTATGTTCAAAACCCCTTAAGATGTCAGACTTATTTACGACGAGTAATGGATTAAGGCTATTAGATTAGAGTAGGGCATAACTAACATTTTCACCATACGTAGTTCTCGTTATTATGTTCAAAACCCCTTAAGATGTCAGACCTATTTACGACGAGTAATGGATTAAGGCTATTAGATTAGAGTAGGGCATAACTAACATTTTCACCATACGTAGTTCTCGTTATTATGTTCAAAACCCCTTACCATACGTAGTTCTCGTTATTATGTTCAAAACCCCTTAAGATGTCAGACCTATTTACGACGAGTAATGGACTAAGGCTATTAGATTAGAGTAGGGCATAACTAACATTTTCACCATACGTAGTTCTCGTTATTATGTTCAAAACCCCTTAAGATGTCAGACCTATTTACGACAAGTAATGGACTAAGGCTATTAGATTAGAGTAGGGCATAACTAACATTTTCACCATACGTAATTCTCGTTATTATGTTCAAAACCCCTTAAGATGTCAGACCTATTTACGACGAGTAATGGATTAAGGCTATTAGATTAGAGTAGGGCATAACTAACATTTTCACCATACGTAGTTCTCGTTATTATGTTCAAAACCCCTTAAGATGTCAGATCTATTTACGACGAGTAATGGATTACGGCTATTAGATTAGAGTAGGGCATAACTAACATTTTCACCATACGTAGTTCTCGTTATTATGTTCAAAACCCCTTAAGATGTCAGACCTATTTACGACGAGTAATGGATTACGGCTATTAGATTAGAGTAGGGCATAACTAACATTTTCACCATACGTAGTTCTCGTTATTATGTTCAAAACCCCTTAAGATGTCAGACCTATTTACGACGAGTAATGGATTACGGCTATTAGATTAGAGTAGGGCATAACTAACATTTTCACCATACGTAGTTCTCGTTATTATGTTCAAAACCCCTTAAGATGTCAGATCTATTTACGACGAGTAATGGATTACGGCTATTAGATTAGAGTAGGGCATAACTAACATTTTCACCATACGTAGTTCTCGTTATTATGTTCAAAACCCCTTAAGATGTCAGACCTATTTACGACGAGTAATGGATTACGGCTATTAGATTAGAGTAGGGCATAACTAACATTTTCACCATACGTAGTTCTCGTTATTATGTTCAAAACCCCTTAAGATGTCAGACCTATTTACGACGAGTAATGGATTACGGCTATTAGATTAGAGTAGGGCATAACTAACATTTTCACCATACGTAGTTCTCGTTATTATGTTCAAAACCCCTTAAGATGTCAGACCTATTTACGACGAGTAATGGATTACGGCTATTAGATTAGAGTAGGGCATAACTAACATTTTCACCATACGTAGTTCTCGTTATTATGTTCAAAACCCCTTAAGATGTCAGACCTATTTACGACGAGTAATGGATTACGGCTATTAGATTAGAGTAGGGCATAACTAACATTTTCACCATACGTAGTTCTCGTTATTATGTTCAAAACCCCTTAAGATGTCAGACCTATTTACGACGAGTAATGGATTACGGCTATTAGATTAGAGTAGGGCATAACTAACATTTTCACCATACGTAGTTCTCGTTATTATGTTCAAAACCCCTTAAGATGTCAGACCTATTTACGACGAGTAATGGATTACGGCTATTAGATTAGAGTAGGGCATAACTAACATTTTCACCATACGTAGTTCTCGTTATTATGTTCAAAACCCCTTAAGATGTCAGATCTATTTACGACGAGTAATGGATTACGGCTATTAGATTAGAGTAGGGCATAACTAACATTTTCACCATACGTAGTTCTCGTTATTATGTTCAAAACCCCTTAAGATGTCAGACCTATTTACGACGAGTAATGGATTACGGCTATTAGATTAGAGTAGGGCATAACTAACATTTTCACCATACGTAGTTCTCGTTATTATGTTCAAAACCCCTTAAGATGTCAGACCTATTTACGACGAGTAATGGATTACGGCTATTAGATTAGAGTAGGGCATAACTAACATTTTCACCATACGTAGTTCTCGTTATTATGTTCAAAACCCCTTAAGATGTCAGACCTATTTACGACGAGTAATGGATTACGGCTATTAGATTAGAGTAGGGCATAACTAACATTTTCACCATACGTAGTTCTCGTTATTATGTTCAAAACCCCTTAAGATGTCAGACCTATTTACGACGAGTAATGGATTACGGCTATTAGATTAGAGTAGGGCATAACTAACATTTTCACCATACGTAGTTCTCGTTATTATGTTCAAAACCCCTTAAGATGTCAGACCTATTTACGACGAGTAATGGATTACGGCTATTAGATTAGAGTAGGGCATAACTAACATTTTCACCATACGTAGTTCTCGTTATTATGTTCAAAACCCCTTAAGATGTCAGACCTATTTACGACGAGTAATGGATTACGGCTATTAGATTAGAGTAGGGCATAACTAACATTTTCACCATACGTAGTTCTCGTTATTATGTTCAAAACCCCTTAAGATGTCAGACCTATTTACGACGAGTAATGGATTACGGCTATTAGATTAGAGTAGGGCATAACTAACATTTTCACCATACGTAGTTCTCGTTATTATGTTCAAAACCCCTTAAGATGTCAGACCTATTTACGACGAGTAATGGATTACGGCTATTAGATTAGAGTAGGGCATAACTAACATTTTCACCATACGTAGTTCTCGTTATTATGTTCAAAACCCCTTAAGATGTCAGACCTATTTACGACGAGTAATGGACTAAGGCTATTAGATTAGAGTAGGGCATAACTAACATTTTCACCATACGTAGTTCTCGTTATTATGTTCAAAACCCCTTAAGATGTCAGACCTATTTACGACGAGTAATGGATTAAGGCTATTAGATTAGAGTAGGGCATAACTAACATTTTCACCATACGTAGTTCTCGTTATTATGTTCAAAACCCCTTAAGATGTCAGACCTATTTACGACGAGTAATGGATTAAGGCTATTAGATTAGAGTAGGGCATAACTAACATTTTCACCATACGTAGTTCTCGTTATTATGTTCAAAACCCCTTAAGATGTCAGACCTATTTACGACGAGTAATGGATTACGGCTATTAGGTTAGAGTAGGGCATAACTAACATTTTCACCATACGTAGTTCTCGTTATTATGTTCAAAACCCCTTAAGATGTCAGACCTATTTACGACGAGTAATGGATTACGGCTATTAGATTAGAGTAGGGCATAACTAACATTTTCACCATACGTAGTTCTCGTTATTATGTTCAAAACCCCTTAAGATGTCAGACCTATTTACGACGAGTAATGGATTAAGGCTATTAGATTAGAGTAGGGCATAACTAACATTTTCACCATACGTAGTTCTCGTTATTATGTTCAAAACCCCTTAAGATGTCAGACCTATTTACGACGAGTAATGGATTAAGGCTATTAGATTAGAGTAGGGCATAACTAACATTTTCACCATACGTAGTTCTCGTTATTATGTTCAAAACCCCTTAAGATGTCAGACTTATTTACGACGAGTAATGGATTAAGGCTATTAGATTAGAGTAGGGCATAACTAACATTTTCACCATACGTAGTTCTCGTTATTATGTTCAAAACCCCTTAAGATGTCAGACCTATTTACGACGAGTAATGGATTAAGGCTATTAGATTAGAGTAGGGCATAACTAACATTTTCACCATACGTAGTTCTCGTTATTATGTTCAAAACCCCTTACCATACGTAGTTCTCGTTATTATGTTCAAAACCCCTTAAGATGTCAGACCTATTTACGACGAGTAATGGACTAAGGCTATTAGATTAGAGTAGGGCATAACTAACATTTTCACCATACGTAGTTCTCGTTATTATGTTCAAAACCCCTTAAGATGTCAGACCTATTTACGACAAGTAATGGACTAAGGCTATTAGATTAGAGTAGGGCATAACTAACATTTTCACCATACGTAATTCTCGTTATTATGTTCAAAACCCCTTAAGATGTCAGACCTATTTACGACGAGTAATGGATTAAGGCTATTAGATTAGAGTAGGGCATAACTAACATTTTCACCATACGTAGTTCTCGTTATTATGTTCAAAACCCCTTAAGATGTCAGACCTATTTACGACGAGTAATGGATTACGGCTATTAGATTAGAGTAGGGCATAACTAACATTTTCACCATACGTAGTTCTCGTTATTATGTTCAAAACCCCTTAAGATGTCAGACCTATTTACGACGAGTAATGGATTACGGCTATTAGATTAGAGTAGGGCATAACTAACATTTTCACCATACGTAGTTCTCGTTATTATGTTCAAAACCCCTTAAGATGTCAGATCTATTTACGACGAGTAATGGATTACGGCTATTAGATTAGAGTAGGGCATAACTAACATTTTCACCATACGTAGTTCTCGTTATTATGTTCAAAACCCCTTAAGATGTCAGACCTATTTACGACGAGTAATGGATTACGGCTATTAGATTAGAGTAGGGCATAACTAACATTTTCACCATACGTAGTTCTCGTTATTATGTTCAAAACCCCTTAAGATGTCAGACCTATTTACGACGAGTAATGGATTACGGCTATTAGATTAGAGTAGGGCATAACTAACATTTTCACCATACGTAGTTCTCGTTATTATGTTCAAAACCCCTTAAGATGTCAGACCTATTTACGACGAGTAATGGATTACGGCTATTAGATTAGAGTAGGGCATAACTAACATTTTCACCATACGTAGTTCTCGTTATTATGTTCAAAACCCCTTAAGATGTCAGACCTATTTACGACGAGTAATGGATTACGGCTATTAGATTAGAGTAGGGCATAACTAACATTTTCACCATACGTAGTTCTCGTTATTATGTTCAAAACCCCTTAAGATGTCAGACCTATTTACGACGAGTAATGGATTACGGCTATTAGATTAGAGTAGGGCATAACTAACATTTTCACCATACGTAGTTCTCGTTATTATGTTCAAAACCCCTTAAGATGTCAGACCTATTTACGACGAGTAATGGATTACGGCTATTAGATTAGAGCAGGGCATAACTAACATTTTCACCATACGTAGTTCTCGTTATTATGTTCAAAACCCCTTAAGATGTCAGACCTATTTACGACGAGTAATGGATTACGGCTATTAGATTAGAGTAGGGCATAACTAACATTTTCACCATACGTAGTTCTCGTTATTATGTTCAAAACCCCTTAAGATGTCAGACCTATTTACGACGAGTAATGGATTACGGCTATTAGATTAGAGTAGGGCATAACTAACATTTTCACCATACGTAGTTCTCGTTATTATGTTCAAAACCCCTTAAGATGTCAGACCTATTTACGACGAGTAATGGATTACGGCTATTAGATTAGAGTAGGGCATAACTAACATTTTCACCATACGTAGTTCTCGTTATTATGTTCAAAACCCCTTAAGATGTCAGACCTATTTACGACGAGTAATGGATTACGGCTATTAGATTAGAGTAGGGCATAACTAACATTTTCACCATACGTAGTTCTCGTTATTATGTTCAAAACCCCTTAAGATGTCAGACCTATTTACGACGAGTAATGGACTAAGGCTATTAGATTAGAGTAGGGCATAACTAACATTTTCACCATACGTAGTTCTCGTTATTATGTTCAAAACCCCTTAAGATGTCAGACCTATTTACGACGAGTAATGGATTAAGGCTATTAGATTAGAGTAGGGCATAACTAACATTTTCACCATACGTAGTTCTCGTTATTATGTTCAAAACCCCTTAAGATGTCAGACCTATTTACGACGAGTAATGGATTAAGGCTATTAGATTAGAGTAGGGCATAACTAACATTTTCACCATACGTAGTTCTCGTTATTATGTTCAAAACCCCTTAAGATGTCAGACTTATTTACGACGAGTAATGGATTAAGGCTATTAGATTAGAGTAGGGCATAACTAACATTTTCACCATACGTAGTTCTCGTTATTATGTTCAAAACCCCTTAAGATGTCAGACCTATTTACGACGAGTAATGGATTAAGGCTATTAGATTAGAGTAGGGCATAACTAACATTTTCACCATACGTAGTTCTCGTTATTATGTTCAAAACCCCTTACCATACGTAGTTCTCGTTATTATGTTCAAAACCCCTTAAGATGTCAGACCTATTTACGACGAGTAATGGACTAAGGCTATTAGATTAGAGTAGGGCATAACTAACATTTTCACCATACGTAGTTCTCGTTATTATGTTCAAAACCCCTTAAGATGTCAGACCTATTTACGACAAGTAATGGACTAAGGCTATTAGATTAGAGTAGGGCATAACTAACATTTTCACCATACGTAATTCTCGTTATTATGTTCAAAACCCCTTAAGATGTCAGACCTATTTACGACGAGTAATGGATTAAGGCTATTAGATTAGAGTAGGGCATAACTAACATTTTCACCATACGTAGTTCTCGTTATTATGTTCAAAACCCCTTAAGATGTCAGACCTATTTACGACGAGTAATGGACTAAGGCTATTAGATTAGAGTAGGGCATAACTAACATTTTCACCATACGTAGTTCTCGTTATTATGTTCAAAACCCCTTAAGATGTCAGACCTATTTACGACAAGTAATGGAATAAGGTTATTAGATTAGAGTAGGGCATAACTAACATTTTCACCATACGTAATTCTCGTTATTATGTTCAAAACCCCTTAAGATGTCAGACCTATTTACGACGAGTAATGGATTAAGGCTATTAGATTAGAGTAGGGCATAACTAACATTTTCACCATACGTAGTTCTCGTTATTATGTTCAAAACCCCTTAAGATGTCAGACCTATTTACGACAAGTAATGGAATAAGGTTATTAGATTAGAGTAGGGCATAACTAACATTTTCACCATACGTAGTTCTCGTTATTATGTTCAAAACCCCTTAAGATGTCAGACCTATTTACGACGAGTAATGGATTAAGGCTATTAGATTAGAGTAGGGCATAACTAACATTTTCACCATACGTAGTTCTTGTTATTATGTTCAAAACCCCTTAAGATGTCAGACCTATTTACGACGAGTAATGGATTACGGCTATTAGATTAGAGTAGGGCATAACTAACATTTTCACCATACGTAGTTCTCGTTATTATGTTCAAAACCCCTTAAGATGTCAGACCTATTTACGACGAGTAATGGATTACGGCTATTAGATTAGAGTAGGGCATAACTAACATTTTCACCATACGTAGTTCTCGTTATTATGTTCAAAACCCCTTAAGATGTCAGACCTATTTACGACGAGTAATGGATTACGGCTATTAGATTAGAGTAGGGCATAACTAACATTTTCACCATACGTAGTTCTCGTTATTATGTTCAAAACCCCTTAAGATGTCAGACCTATTTACGACGAGTAATGGATTACGGCTATTAGATTAGAGTAGGGCATAACTAACATTTTCACCATACGTAGTTCTCGTTATTATGTTCAAAACCCCTTAAGATGTCAGACCTATTTACGACGAGTAATGGATTACGGCTATTAGATTAGAGTAGGGCATAACTAACATTTTCACCATACGTAGTTCTCGTTATTATGTTCAAAACCCCTTAAGATGTCAGACCTATTTACGACGAGTAATGGATTACGGCTATTAGGTTAGAGTAGGGCATAACTAACATTTTCACCATACGTAGTTCTCGTTATTATGTTCAAAACCCTTTAAGATGTCAGACCTATTTACGACGAGTAATGGATTACGGCTATTAGATTAGAGTAGGGCATAACTAACATTTTCACCATACGTAGTTCTCGTTATTATGTTCAAAACCCTTTAAGATGTCAGACCTATTTACGACGAGTAATGGATTACGGCTATTAGATTAGAGTAGGGCATAACTAACATTTTCACCATACGTAGTTCTCGTTATTATGTTCAAAACCCCTTAAGATGTCAGACCTATTTACGACGAGTAATGGATTACGGCTATTAGATTAGAGTAGGGCATAACTAACATTTTCACCATACGTAATTCTCGTTATTATGTTCAAAACCCCTTAAGATGTCAGACCTATTTACGACGAGTAATGGATTAAGGCTATTAGATTAGAGTAGGGCATAACTAACATTTTCACCATACGTAGTTCTCGTTATTATGTTCAAAACCCCTTAAGATGTCAGACCTATTTACGACAAGTAATGGAATAAGGTTATTAGATTAGAGTAGGGCATAACTAACATTTTCACCATACGTAGTTCTCGTTATTATGTTCAAAACCCCTTAAGATGTCAGACCTATTTACGACGAGTAATGGAATAAGGCTATTAGATTAGAGTAGGGCATAACTAACATTTTCACCATACGTAGTTCTCGTTATTATGTTCAAAACCCCTTAAGATGTCAGACCTATTTACGACGAGTAATGGATTACGGCTATTAGATTAGAGTAGGGCATAACTAACATTTTCACCATACGTAGTTCTCGTTATTATGTTCAAAACCCCTTAAGATGTCAGACCTATTTACGACGAGTAATGGATTACGGCTATTAGATTAGAGTAGGGCATAACTAACATTTTCACCATACGTAGTTCTCGTTATTATGTTCAAAACCCCTTAAGATGTCAGACCTATTTACGACGAGTAATGGATTACGGCTATTAGATTAGAGTAGGGCATAACTAACATTTTCACCATACGTAGTTCTCGTTATTATGTTCAAAACCCCTTAAGATGTCAGACCTATTTACGACGAGTAATGGATTACGGCTATTAGGTTAGAGTAGGGCATAACTAACATTTTCACCATACGTAGTTCTCGTTATTATGTTCAAAACCCCTTAAGATGTCAGACCTATTTACGACGAGTAATGGATTACGGCTATTAGGTTAGAGTAGGGCATAACTAACATTTTCACCATACGTAGTTCTCGTTATTATGTTCAAAACCCCTTAAGATGTCAGACCTATTTACGACGAGTAATGGATTACGGCTATTAGATTAGAGTAGGGCATAACTAACATTTTCACCATACGTAGTTCTCGTTATTATGTTCAAAACCCTTTAAGATGTCAGACCTATTTACGACGAGTAATGGATTACGGCTATTAGATTAGAGTAGGGCATAACTAACATTTTCACCATACGTAGTTCTCGTTATTATGTTCAAAACCCCTTAAGATGTCAGACCTATTTACGACGAGTAATGGATTACGGCTATTAGATTAGAGTAGGGCATAACTAACATTTTCACCATACGTAGTTCTCGTTATTATGTTCAAAACCCCTTAAGATGTCAGACCTATTTACGACGAGTAATGGATTACGGCTATTAGATTAGAGTAGGGCATAACTAACATTTTCACCATACGTAGTTCTCGTTATTATGTTCAAAACCCCTTAAGATGTCAGACCTATTTACGACGAGTAATGGATTACGGCTATTAGATTAGAGTAGGGCATAACTAACATTTTCACCATACGTAGTTCTCGTTATTATGTTCAAAACCCCTTAAGATGTCAGACCTATTTACGACGAGTAATGGATTACGGCTATTAGATTAGAGTAGGGCATAACTAACATTTTCACCATACGTAGTTCTCGTTATTATGTTCAAAACCCCTTAAGATGTCAGACCTATTTACGACGAGTAATGGATTACGGCTATTAGATTAGAGTAGGGCATAACTAACATTTTCACCATACGTAGTTCTCGTTATTATGTTCAAAACCCCTTAAGATGTCAGACCTATTTACGACGAGTAATGGATTACGGCTATTAGATTAGAGTAGGGCATAACTAACATTTTCACCATACGTAGTTCTCGTTATTATGTTCAAAACCCCTTAAGATGTCAGACCTATTTACGACGAGTAATGGATTACGGCTATTAGATTAGAGTAGGGCATAACTAACATTTTCACCATACGTAGTTCTCGTTATTATGTTCAAAACCCCTTAAGATGTCAGACCTATTTACGACGAGTAATGGACTAAGGCTATTAGATTAGAGTAGGGCATAACTAACATTTTCACCATACGTAGTTCTCGTTATTATGTTCAAAACCCCTTAAGATGTCAGACCTATTTACGACGAGTAATGGACTAAGGCTATTAGATTAGAGTAGGGCATAACTAACATTTTCACCATACGTAGTTCTCGTTATTATGTTCAAAACCCCTTAAGATGTCAGACCTATTTACGACGAGTAATGGACTAAGGCTATTAGATTAGAGTAGGGCATAACTAACATTTTCACCATACGTAGTTCTCGTTATTATGTTCAAAACCCCTTAAGATGTCAGACCTATTTACGACGAGTAATGGATTAAGGCTATTAGATTAGAGTAGGGCATAACTAACATTTTCACCATACGTAGTTCTCGTTATTATGTTCAAAACCCCTTAAGATGTCAGACCTATTTACGACAAGTAATGGATTAAGGCTATTAGATTAGAGTAGGGCATAACTAACATTTTCACCATACGTAGTTCTCGTTATTATGTTCAAAACCCCTTAAGATGTCAGACCTATTTACGACGAGTAATGGATTAAGGCTATTAGATTAGAGTAGGGCATAACTAACATTTTCACCATACGTAGTTCTCGTTATTATGTTCAAAACCCCTTAAGATGTCAGACCTATTTACGACGAGTAATGGATTAAGGCTATTAGATTAGAGTAGGGCATAACTAACATTTTCACCATACGTAGTTCTCGTTATTATGTTCAAAACCCCTTAAGATGTCAGACCTATTTACAACGACTAATGGATTAAGGCTATTAGATTAGAGTAGGGCATAGCTAACATTTTCACCATACGTAGTTCTCGTTATTATGTTCAAAACCCCTTAAGATGTCAGACCTATTTACGACGAGTAATGGACTAAGGCTATTAGATTAGAGTAGGGCATAACTAACATTTTCACCATACGTAGTTCTCGTTATTATGTTCAAAACCCCTTAAGATGTCAGACCTATTTACGACGAGTAATGGATTAAGGCTATTAGATTAGAGTAGGGCATAACTAACATTTTCACCATACGTAGTTCTCGTTATTATGTTCAAAACCCCTTAAGATAACAGACCTATTTACGACGAGTAATGGACTAAGGCTATTAGATTAGAGTAGGGCATAACTAACATTTTCACCATACGTAGTTCTCGTTATTATGTTCAAAACCCCTTAAGATGTCAGACCTATTTACGACGAGTAATGGACTAAGGTAAATAGATAAGAGTAGGGCATAACTAACATTTTCACCATACGTAGTTCTCGTTATTATGTTCAAAACCTTTAAAATGTCAGACCTATTTACGACGAGTAATGGATTACGGCTATTAGATTAGAGTAGGGCATAACTAACATTTTCACCATACGTAGTTCTCGTTATTATGTTCAAAACCCTTTAAGATGTCAGACCTATTTACGACGACTAATGGACGAAGGCTATTAGATTAGAGTATGGCATACCTAACATTTTCACCATACGTAGTTCTCGTTATTATGTTCAAAACCCCTTAAGATGTCAGACCTATTTACGACGAGTAATGGATTAAGGCTATTAGATTAGAGTAGGGCATAACTAACATTTTCACCATACGTAGTTCTCGTTATTATGTTCAAAACCCCTTAAGATATCAGACCTATTTACGAAGAGTAATTGACTAAGGCTATTAGATTAGAGTAGGGCATAACTAACATTTTCACCATACGTAGTTCTCGTTATTATGTTCAAAACCCCTTAAGATGTCAGACTTATTTACAACGAGTAATGGATTAAGGCTATTAGATTAGAGTAGGGCATAACTAACATTTTCACCATACGTAGTTCTCGTTATTATGTTCAAAACCCCTTAAGATGTCAGACCTATTTACGACGAGTAATGGATTACGGCTATTAGATTAGAGTAGGGCATAACTAATATTTTCACCATACGTAGTTCTCGTTATTATGTTCAAAACCCCTTAAAAAGTCAGACCTATTTACGACGAGTAATGGAATAAGGTTATTAGATTAGAGTAGGGCATAACTAACATTTTCACCATACGTAGTTCTCGTTATTATGTTCAAAACCCCTTAAGATGTCAGACCTATTTACGACGAGTAATGGACTAAGGCTATTAGATTAGAGTAGGACATAACTAACATTTTCACCATACGTAGTTCTCGTTATTATGTTCAAAACCCCTTAAAATGTCAGACCTATTTACGACGAGTAATGGACTAAGGCTATTAGATAAGAGTAGGGCATAACTAACATTTTCACCATACGTAGTTCTCGTTATTATGTTCAAAACCCCTTAAGATGTCAGACTTATTTACGAGGAGTAATGGATTAAGGCTATTAGATTAGAGTAGGGCATAACTAACATTTTCACCATACGTAGTTCTCGTTATTATGTTCAAAACCCCTTAAGATAACAGACCTATTTACGACGAGTAATGGACTAAGGCTATTAGATTAGAGTAGGGCATAACTAACATTTTCACCATACGTAGTTCTCGTTATTATGTTCAAAACCCCTTAAGATGTCAGACCTATTTACGACGAGTAATGGACTAAGGCAAATAGATAAGAGTAGGGCATAACTAACATTTTCACCATACGTAGTTCTCGTTATTATGTTCAAAACCTTTAAGATGTCAGACCTATTTACGACGAGTAATGGACTAAGGCTATTAGATTAGAGTAGGGCATAACTAACATTTTCACCATACGTAGTTCTCGTTATTATGTTCAAAACCCCTTAAGATGTCAGACCTATTTACGACAAGTAATGGAATAAGGTTATTAGATTAGAGTAGGGCATAACTAACATTTTCACCATACGTAGTTCTCGTTATTATGTTCAAAACCCCTTAAGATGTCAGACCTATTTACGACGAGTAATGGATTAAGGCTATTAGATTAGAGTAGGGCATAACTAACATTTTCACCATACGTAGTTCTCGTTATTATGTTTAAAACCCCTTAAGATGTCAGACCTATTTACGACGAGTAATGGATTAAGGCTATTAGATTAGAGTAGGGCATAACTAACATTTTCACCATACGTAGTTCTCGTTATTATGTTCAAAACCCCTTAAGATGTCAGACCTATTTACGACGAGTAATGGACTAAGGCTATAAGATTAGAGTAGGGCATAACTAACATTTTCACCATACGTAGTTCTCGTTATTATGTTCAAAACCCCTTAAGATGTCAGACCTATTTACGACGACTAATGGATTAAGGCTATTAGATTAGAGTAGGGCATAGCTAACATTTTCACCATACGTAGTTCTCGTTATTATGTTCAAAACCCCTTAAGATGTCAGACTTATTTACGACGAGTAATGGATTAAGGCTATTAGATTAGAGTAGGGCATAGCTAACATTTTCACCATACGTAGTTCTCGTTATTATGTTCAAAACCCCTTAAGATAACAGACCTATTTACGACGAGTAATGGACTAAGGCTATTAGATTAGAGTAGGGCATAACTAACATTTTCACCATACGTAGTTCTCGTTATTATGTTCAAAACCCCTTAAGATGTCAGACCTATTTACGACGAGTAATGGATTACGGCTATTAGATTAGAGTAGGGCATAACTAACATTTTCACCATACGTAGTTCTCGTTATTATGTTCAAAACCCCTTAAGATGTCAGACCTATTTACGACGAGTAATTGACTAAGGCTATTAGATTAGAGTAGGGCATAACTAACATTTTCACCATACGTAGTTCTCGTTATTATGTTCAAAACCCCTTAAGATGTCAGACTTATTTACGACGAGTAATGGATTAAGGCTATTAGATTAGAGTAGGGCATAACTAACATTTTCACCATACGTAGTTCTCGTTATTATGTTCAAAACCCCTTAAGATGTCAGACCTATTTACGACGAGTAATGGATTAAGGCTATTAGATTAGAGTAGGGCATAACTAACATTTTCACCATACGTAGTTCTCGTTATTATGTTCAAAACCCCTTAAAAAGTCAGACCTATTTACGACGAGTAATGGAATAAGGTTATTAGATTAGAGTAGGGCATAACTAACATTTTCACCATACGTAGTTCTCGTTATTATGTTCAAAACCCCTTAAGATGTCAGACCTATTTACGACGAGTAATGGACTAAGGCTATTAGATTAGAGTAGGGCATAACTAACATTTTCACCATACGTAGTTCTCGTTATTATGTTCAAAACCCCTTAAGATGTCAGACCTATTTACGACGAGTAATGGACTAAGGCTATTAGATAAGAGTAGGGCATAACTAACATTTTCACCATACGTAGTTCTCGTTATTATGTTCAAAACCCCTTAAGATGTCAGACTTATTTACGAGGAGTAATGGATTAAGGCTATTAGATTAGAGTAGGGCATAACTAACATTTTCACCATACGTTGTTCTCGTTATTATGTTCAAAACCCCTTAAGATAACAGACCTATTTACGACGAGTAATGGACTAAGGCTATTAGATTAGAGTAGGGCATAACTAACATTTTCACCATACGTAGTTCTCGTTATTATGTTCAAAACCCCTTAAGATGTCAGACCTATTTACGACGAGTAATGGACTAAGGCAAATAGATAAGAGTAGGGCATAACTAACATTTTCACCATACGTAGTTCTCGTTATTATGTTCAAAACCTTTAAGATGTCAGACCTATTTACGACGAGTAATGGACTAAGGCTATTAGATTAGAGTAGGGCATAACTAACATTTTCACCATACGTAGTTCTCGTTATTATGTTCAAAACCCCTTAAGATGTCAGACCTATTTACGACAAGTAATGGAATAAGGTTATTAGATTAGAGTAGGGCATAACTAACATTTTCACCATACGTAGTTCTCGTTATTATGTTCAAAACCCCTTAAGATGTCAGACCTATTTACGACGAGTAATGGATTAAGGCTATTAGATTAGAGTAGGGCATAACTAACATTTTCACCATACGTAGTTCTCGTTATTATGTTCAAAACCCCTTAAGATGTTAGACCTATTTACGACGAGTAATGGACTAAGGCTATTAGATTAGAGTAGGGCATAACTAACATTTTCACCATACGTAGTTCTCGTTATTATGTTCAAAACCCCTTAAGATGTCAGACCTATTTACGACGACTAATGGATTAAGGCTATTAGATTAGAGTAGGGCATAGCTAACATTTTCACCATACGTAGTTCTCGTTATTATGTTCAAAACCCCTTAAGATGTCAGACTTATTTATGACGAGTAATGGATTAAGGCTATTAGATTAGAGTAGGGCATAACTAACATTTTCACCATACGTAGTTCTCGTTATTATGTTCAAAACCCCTTAAGATGTCAGACCTATTTACGACGAGTAATGGACTAAGGCTATTAGATTAGAGTAGGGCATAACTAACATTTTCACCATACGTAGTTCTCGTTATTATGTTCAAAACCCCTTAAGATGTCAGACCTATTTACGACGAGTAATGGACTAAGGCTGGTGAAAATGTTAGTTATGCCCTACTCATATTTAATAGCCTTTGTCCATTACTCGTCGTAAATAGGTCTGACATCTTAAGGGGTTTTGAACATAATAACGAGAACTACGTATGGTGAAAATGTTAGTTATGCCCTACTCTAATCTAATAGCCTTAGTCCATTACTCGTCGTAAATAGGTCTGTTATCTTAAGGGGTTTTGAACATAATAACGAGAACTACGTATGGTGAAAATGTTAGTTATGCCCTACTCTTATCTAATAGCCTTAGTCCATTACTCGTCGTAAATAGGTCTGACATCTTAAGGGGTTTTGAACATAATAACGAGAACTACGTATGGTGAAAATGTTAGTTATGCCCTACTCTAATCTAATAGCCTTAGTCCATTACGCGTCGTAAATAGGTCTGTTATCTTAAGAGGTTTTGAACATAATAACGAGAACTACGTATGGTGAAAATGTTAGTTATGCCCTACTCTTATCTAATAGCCTTAGTCCATTACTCGTCGTAAATAGGTCTGATATCTTAAGGGGTTTTGAACATAATAACGAGAACTACGTATGGTGAAAATGTTAGTTATGCCCTACTCTAATCTAATAGCCTTAGTCCATTACTCGTCGTAAATAGGTCTGACATCTTAAGGGGTTTTGAACATAATAACGAGAACTACATATGGTGAAAATGTTAGTTATGCCCTACTCTAATCTAATAGCTTTAGTCCATTACTCGTCGTAAATAGGTCTGACATCTTAAGGGGTTTTGAACATAATAACGAGAACTACGTATGGTGAAAATGTTAGTTATGCCCTACTTTGATCTAATAGCCTTAGTCCATTACTCGTCGTAAATAGGTCTGTTATCTTAAGGGGTTTTGAACATAATAACGAGAACTACGTATGGTGAAAATGTTAGTTATGCCCTACTCTAATCTAATAGCCTTAATCCATTACTCGTCGTAAATAAGTCTGACATCTTAAGGGGTTTTGAACATAATAACGAGAACTACGTATGGTGAAAATGTTAGTTATGCCCTACTCTAATCTAATAGCCTTAGTCCATTACTCGTTGTAAATAGGTCTGACATCTTAAGGGGATTTGAACATAATAACGAGAACTACGTATGGTGAAAATGTTAGTTATGCCCTACTCTAATCTAATAACCTTAATCCATTACTCGTCGTAAATAGGTCTGACATCTTAAGGGGTTTTGAACATAATAACGAGAACTACGTATGGTGAAAATGTTAGTTATGCCCTACTCTAATCTAATAGCCTTAGTCCATTACTCGTCGTAAATAGGTCTGACATCTTAAGGGGATTTGAACATAATAACGAGAACTACGTATGGTGAAAATGTTAGTTATGCCCTACTCTAATCTAATAACCTTAATCCATTACTCGTCGTAAATAGGTCTGACATCTTAAGGGGTTTTGAACATAATAACGAGAACTACGTATGGTGAAAATGTTAGTTATGCCATACTCTAATCTAATAGCCTTAGTCCGTTAGTCGTCGTAAATAGGTCTGACATCTTAAGGGGTTTTGAACATAATAACGAGAACTACGTATGGTGAAAATGTTAGTTATGCCCTACTCTAATCTAATAGCCGTAATCCATTACTCGTTGTAAATAGGTCTGACATCTTAAAGGGTTTTGAACATAATAACAAGAACTACGTATGGTGAAAATGTTAGTTATGCCCTACTCTAATCTAATAGCCTTAGTCCATTACTCGTCGTAAATATGTCTGACATCTTAAGGGGTTTTGAACATAATAACGAGAACTACGTATGGTGAAAATGTTAGTTATGCCCTATTCTAATCTAATAGCCTTAATCCATTACTCGTCGTAAATAAGTCTGACATCTTAAGGGGTTTTGAACATAATAACGAGAACTACGTATGGTGAAAATGTTAGTTATGCCCTACTCTAATCTAATAGCCTTAATCCATTACTCGTCGTAAATAAGTCTGATATCTTAAGGGGTTTTGAACATAATAACGAGAACTACGTATGGTGAAAATGTTAGTTATGCCCTACTCTAATCTAATAGCCTTAGTCCATTACTCGTCGTAAATAGGTCTGACATCTTAAGGGGATTTGAACATAATAACGAGAACTACGTATGGTGAAAATGTTAGTTATGCCCTACTCTAATCTAATAGCCTTAGTCCATTACTCGTCGTAAATAGGTCTGACATCTTAAGGGGTTTTGAACATAATAACGAGAACTACGTATGGTGAAAATGTTAGTTATGCCCTACTCTAATCTAATAGCCTTAGTCCATTACTCGTCGTAAATAGGTCTGTTATCTTAAAGGGTTTTGAACATAATAACTAGAACTACGTATGGTGAAAATGTTAGTTATGCCCTACTCTAATCTAATAGTCTTAGTCCATTACTCGTCGTAATAGGTCTGACATCTTAAGGGGTTTTGAACATAATAACGAGAACTACGTATGGTGAAAATGTTAGTTATGCCCTATTCTAATCTAATAGCCTTAATCCATTACTCGTCGTAAATAAGTCTGACATCTTAAGGGGTTTTGAACATAATAACGAGAACTACGTATGGTGAAAATGTTAGTTATGCCCTACTCTAATCTAATAGCCTTAATCCATTACTCGTCGTAAATAAGTCTGACATCTTAAGGGGTTTTGAACATAATAACGAGAACTACGTATGGTGAAAATGTTAGTTATGCCCTACTCTTATCTAATAGCCTTAGTCCATTACTCGTCGTAAATAGGTCTGACATCTTAAAGGTTTTGAACATAATAACGAGAACTACGTATGGTGAAAATGTTAGTTATGACCTACTCTAATCTAATAGCCTTAGTCCATTACGCGTCGTAAATAGGTCTGTTATCTTAAGGGGTTTTGAACATAATAACGAGAACTACGTATGGTGAAAATGTTAGTTATGCCCTACTCTAATCTAATAACCTTAATCCATTACTCGTCGTAAATAGGTCTGACATCTTAAGGGGTTTTGAACATAATAACGAGAACTACGTATGGTGAAAATGTTAGTTATGCCCTACTCTAATCTAATAGCCTTAGTCCATTACTCGTCGTAAATAGGTCTGTTATCTTAAGGGTTTTGAACATAATAACGAGAACTACGTATGGTGAAAATGTTAGTTATGCCCTACTCTTATCTAATAGCCTTAGTCCATTACTCGTCGTAAATAGGTCTGATATCTTAAGGGGTTTTGAACATAATAACGAGAACTACGTATGGTGAAAATGTTAGTTATGCCCTACTCTAATCTAATAGCCGTAATCCATTACTCGTCGTAAATAGGTCTGACATCTTAAAGGGTTTTGAACATAATAACGAGAACTACGTATGGTGAAAATGTTAGTTATGCCCTACACTTATCTATTAGCCTTAATCCATTACTCGTCGTAAATAGGTCTGACATCTTAAAGGGTTTTGAACATAATAACGAGAACTACGTATGGTGAAAATGTTAGTTATGCCCTACTCTTATCTAATAGCCTTAGTCCATTACTCGTTGTAAATAGGTCTGACATCTTAAGGGGTTTTGAACATAATAACGAGAACTACGTATGGTGAAAATGTTAGTTATGCCCTACTCTAATCTAATAGCCTTAATCCATTACTCGTCGTAAATAGGTCTGACATCTTAAGGGGTTTTGAACATAATAACGAGAACTACGTATAGTGAAAATGTTAGTTATGCCCTACTCTTATCTAATAGCCTTAGTCCATTAGTCGTCGTAAATAGGTCTGACATCTTAAAGGTTTTGAACATAATAACGAGAACTACGTATGGTGAAAATGTTAGTTATGCCCTACTCTTATCTATTTGCCTTAGTCCATTACTTGTCGTAAATAGGTCTGACATCTTAAAGGGTTTTGAACATAATAACGAGAACTACGTATGGTGAAAATGTTAGTTATGCCCTACTCTAATCTAATAGCCTTAATCCATTACTCCTCGTAAATAAGTCTGACATCTTAAGGGGTTTTGAACATAATAACGAGAACTACGTATGGTGAAAATGTTAGTTATGCCCTACTCTAATCTAATAGCCTTAGTCCATTACTCGTCGTAAATAGGTCTGACATCTTAAGGGGTTTTGAACATAATAACGAGAACTACGTATGGTGAAAATGTTAGTTATACCCTACTCTAATCTAATAACCTTATTCCATTACTCGTCGTAAATAGGTCTGACTTTTTAAGGGGTTTTGAACATAATAACGAGAACTACGTATGGTGAAAATGTTAGTTATGCCCTACTCTAATCTAATTGCCTTAATCCATTACTCGTCGTAAATAGGTCTGACATCTTAAGGGGTTTTGAACATAATAACGAGAACTACGTATGGTGAAAATGTTAGTTATGCCCTACTCTAATCTAATAGCCTTAGTCCATTACTCGTCGTAAATAGGTCTGTTATCTTAAGGGGTTTTGAACATAATAACGAGAACTACGTATGGTGAAAATGTTAGTTATGCCCTACTCTAATCTAATAACCTTATTCCATTACTCGTCGTAAATAGGTCTGACATCTTAAGGGGTTTTGAACATAATAACGAGAACTACGTATGGTGAAAATGTTAGTTATGCCCTACTCTAATCTAATAGCCTTAATCCATTACTCGTCGTAAATAGGTCTGACATCTTAAGGGGTTTTGAACATAATAACGAGAACTACGTATGGTGAAAATGTTAGTTATGCCCTACTCTAATCTAATAGTCTTAGTCCATTACTCGTCGTAAATAGGTCTGACATCTTAAGGGGTTTTGAACATAATAACGAGAACTACGTATGGTGAAAATGTTAGTTATGCCCTACTCTAATCTAATAGCCTTAGTCCATTACTCGTCGTAAATAGGTCTGACATCTTAAGGGGTTTTGAACATAATAACGAGAACTACGTATGGTGAAAATGTTAGTTATGCCCTACTCTAATCTAATACCCTTAATCCATTACTCGTCGTAAATAAGTCTGACATCTTAAGGGGTTTTGAACATAATAACGAGAACTACGTATGGTGAAAATGTTAGTTATGCCCTACTCTAATCTAATAGCCTTAATCCATTACTCGTCGTAAATAAGTCTGACATCTTAAGGGGTTTTGAACATAATAACGAGAACTACGTATGGTGAAAATGTTAGTTATGCCCTACTCTAATCTAATAGCCTTAGTCCATTTCTCGTCGTAAATAGGTCTGACATCTTAAGGGGATTTGAACATAATAACGAGAACTACGTATGGTGAAAATGTTAGTTATGCCCTACTCTAATCTAATAGCCTTAGTCCATTACTCGTCGTAAATAGGTCTGACATCTTAAGGGGTTTTGAACATAATAACGAGAACTACGTATGGTGAAAATGTTAGTTATGCCCTACTCTAATCTAATAGCCTTAGTCCATTACTCGTCGTAAATAGGTCTGACATCTTAAGGGGTTTTGAACATAATAACGAGAACTACGTATGGTGAAAATGTTAGTTATGCCCTACTCTAATCTAATAGCCTTAATCCATTACTCGTCGTAAATAGGTCTGACATCTTAAGGGGTTTTGAACATAATAACGAGAACTACGTATGGTGAAAATGTTAGTTATGCCCTACTCTAATCTAATAGCCTTAGTCCATTACTCGTCGTAAATAGGTCTGACATCTTAAGGGGTTTTGAACATAATAACGAGAACTACGTATGGTAAGGGGTTTTGAACATAATAACGAGAACTACGTATGGTGAAAATGTTAGTTATGCCCTACTCTAATCTAATAGCCTTAGTCCATTACTCGTCGTAAATAGGTCTGTTATCTTAAGGGGTTTTGAACATAATAACGAGAACTACGTATGGTGAAAATGTTAGTTATGCCCTACTCTAATCTAATAACCTTATTCCATTACTCGTCGTAAATAGGTCTGACATCTTAAGGGGTTTTGAACATAATAACGAGAACTACGTATGGTGAAAATGTTAGTTATGCCCTACTCTAATCTAATAGCCTTAATCCATTACTCGTCGTAAATAGGTCTGACATCTTAAGGGGTTTTGAACATAATAACGAGAACTACGTATGGTGAAAATGTTAGTTATGCCCTACTCTAATCTAATAGCCTTATTCCATTACTTGTCGTAAATAAGTCTGACATCTTAAGGGGTTTTGAACATAATAACGAGAACTACGTATGGTGAAAATGTTAGTTATGCCCTACTCTAATCTAATAGCCTTAGTCAATTACTCGTCGTAAATAGGTCTGACATCTTAAGGGGTTTTGAACATAATAACGAGAACTACGTATGGTGAAAATGTTAGTTATGCCCTACTCTAATCTAATAGCCTTAGTCAATTACTCGTCGTAAATAGGTCTGACATCTTAAGGGGTTTTGAACATAATAACGAGAACTACGTATGGTGAAAATGTTAGCTATGCCCTACTCTAATCTAATAGCCTTAATCCGTTAGTCGTCGTAAATAGGTCTGACATCTTAAGGGGTTTTGAACATAATAACGAGAACTACGTATGGTGAAAATGTTAGTTATGCCCTACTCTAATCTAATAGCCTTAGTCCATTACTCGTCGTAAATAGGTCTGACATCTTAAGGGGTTTTGAACATAATAACGAGAACTACGTATGGTGAAAATGTTAGCTATGCCCTACTCTAATCTAATAGCCTTAATCCATTAGTCGTCGTAAATAGGTCTGACATCTTAAGGGGTTTTGAACATAATAACGAGAACTACGTATGGTGAAAATGTTAGTTATGCCCTACTCTAATCTAATAGCCTTAGTCCATTACTCGTCGTAAATAGGTCTGACATCTTAAGAGGTTTTGAACATAATAACGAGAACTACGTATGGTGAAAATGTTAGTTATGCCCTACTCTAATCTAATAGCCTTAGTCCATTACTCGTCGTAAATAGGTCTGACATCTTAAGGGGTTTTGAACATAATAACGAGAACTACGTATGGTGAAAATGTTAGTTATGCCCTACTCTTATCTAATAGCCTTAGTCCATTACTTGTCGTAAATAGGTCTGACATCTTAAGGGGTTTTGAACATAATAACGAGAACTACGTATGGTGAAAATGTTAGTTATGCCCTACTCTAATCTAATAACCTTATTCCATTACTTGTCGTAAATAAGTCTGACATCTTAAGGGGTTTTGAACATAATAACGAGAACTACGTATGGTGAAAATGTTAGTTATGCCCTACTCTAATCTAATAGTCTTAATCCATTACTCGTCGTAAATAAGTCTGACATCTTAAGGGGTTTTGAACATAATAACGAGAACTACGTATGGTGAAAATGTTAGCTATGCCCTACTCTAATCTAATAGCCTTAATCCATTAGTCGTCGTAAATAGGTCTGACATCTTAAGGGGTTTTGAACATAATAACGAGAACTACGTATGGTGAAAATGTTAGTTATGCCCTACTCTAATCTAATAACCTTATTCCATTACTTGTCGTAAATAAGTCTGACATCTTAAGGGGTTTTGAACATAATAACGAGAACTACGTATGGTGAAAATGTTAGTTATGCCCTACTCTAATCTAATAGTCTTAATCCATTACTCGTCGTAAATAAGTCTGGCATTTTAAGGGGTTTTGAACATAATAACGAGAACTACGTATGGTGAAAATGTTAGCTATGCCCTACTCTAATCTAATAGCCTTAATCCATTAGTCGTCGTAAATAGGTCTGACATCTTAAGGGGTTTTGAACATAATAACGAGAACTACGTATGGTGAAAATGTTAGTTATGCCCTACTCTAATCTAATAGCCTTAGTCCATTACTCGTCGTAAATAGGTCTGACATCTTAAGGGGTTTTGAACATAATAACGAGAACTACGTATGGTGAAAATGTTAGCTATGCCCTACTCTAATCTAATAGCCTTAATCCATTAGTCGTCGTAAATAGGTCTGACATCTTAAGGGGTTTTGAACATAATAACGAGAACTACGTATGGTGAAAATGTTAGTTATGCCCTACTCTAATCTAATAGCCTTAGTCCATTACTCGTCGTAAATAGGTCTGACATCTTAAGGGGTTTTGAACATAATAACGAGAACTACGTATGGTGAAAATGTTAGTTATGCCCTACTCTAATCTAATAGCCTTAACCCATTACTCGTCGTAAATAGGTCTGACATCTTAAGGGGTTTTGAACATAATAACGAGAACTACGTATGGTGAAAATGTTAGTTATGCCCTACTCTAATCTAATAGCCTTAATCCATTACTCGTCGTAAATAGTTCTGACATCTTAAGGGGTTTTGAACATAATAACGAGAACTACGTATGGTGAAAATGTTAGTTATGCCCTACTCTAATCTAATAGCCTTAGTCCATTACTCGTCGTAAATAGGTCTGACATCTTAAGGGGTTTTGAACATAATAACGAGAACTACGTATGGTGAAAATGTTAGCTATGCCCTACTCTAATCTAATAGCCTTAATCCATTAGTCGTCGTAAATAGGTCTGACATCTTAAGGGGTTTTGAACATAATAACGAGAACTACGTATGGTGAAAATGTTAGTTATGCCCTACTCTAATCTAATAGCCTTAGTCCATTACTCGTCGTAAATAGGTCTGACATCTTAAGGGGTTTTGAACATAATAACGAGAACTACGTATGGTGAAAATGTTAGTTATGCCCTACTCTAATCTAATAACCTTATTCCATTACTTGTCGTAAATAAGTCTGACATCTTAAGGGGTTTTGAACATAATAACGAGAACTACGTATGGTGAAAATGTTAGTTATGCCCTACTCTAATCTAATAGTCTTAATCCATTACTCGTCGTAAATAAGTCTGACATCTTAAGGGGTTTTGAACATAATAACGAGAACTACGTATGGTGAAAATGTTAGCTATGCCCTACTCTAATCTAATAGCCTTAATCCATTAGTCGTCGTAAATAGGTCTGACATCTTAAGGGGTTTTGAACATAATAACGAGAACTACGTATGGTGAAAATGTTAGTTATGCCCTACTCTAATCTAATAACCTTATTCCATTACTTGTCGTAAATAAGTCTGACATCTTAAGGGGTTTTGAACATAATAACGAGAACTACGTATGGTGAAAATGTTAGTTATGCCCTACTCTAATCTAATAGTCTTAATCCATTACTCGTCGTAAATAAGTCTGGCATTTTAAGGGGTTTTGAACATAATAACGAGAACTACGTATGGTGAAAATGTTAGCTATGCCCTACTCTAATCTAATAGCCTTAATCCATTAGTCGTCGTAAATAGGTCTGACATCTTAAGGGGTTTTGAACATAATAACGAGAACTACGTATGGTGAAAATGTTAGTTATGCCCTACTCTAATCTAATAGCCTTAGTCCATTACTCGTCGTAAATAGGTCTGACATCTTAAGGGGTTTTGAACATAATAACGAGAACTACGTATGGTGAAAATGTTAGCTATGCCCTACTCTAATCTAATAGCCTTAATCCATTAGTCGTCGTAAATAGGTCTGACATCTTAAGGGGTTTTGAACATAATAACGAGAACTACGTATGGTGAAAATGTTAGTTATGCCTTACTCTAATCTAATAGCCTTAGTCCATTACTCGTCGTAAATAGGTCTGACATCTTAAGGGGTTTTGAACATAATAACGAGAACTACGTATGGTGAAAATGTTAGTTATGCCCTACTCTAATCTAATAGCCTTAACCCATTACTCGTCGTAAATAGGTCTGACATCTTAAGGGGTTTTGAACATAATAACGAGAACTACGTATGGTGAAAATGTTAGTTATGCCCTACTCTAATCTAATAGCCTTAATCCATTACTCGTCGTAAATAGTTCTGACATCTTAAGGGGTTTTGAACATAATAACGAGAACTACGTATGGTGAAAATGTTAGTTATGCCCTACTCTAATCTAATAGCCTTAGTCCATTACTCGTCGTAAATAGGTCTGACATCTTAAGGGGTTTTGAACATAATAACGAGAACTACGTATGGTGAAAATGTTAGCTATGCCCTACTCTAATCTAATAGCCTTAATCCATTAGTCGTCGTAAATAGGTCTGACATCTTAAGGGGTTTTGAACATAATAACGAGAACTACGTATGGTGAAAATGTTAGTTATGCCCTACTCTAATCTAATAGCCTTAGTCCATTACTCGTCGTAAATAGGTCTGACATCTTAAGGGGTTTTGAACATAATAACGAGAACTACGTATGGTGAAAATGTTAGTTATGCCCTACTCTAATCTAATAGCCTTAGTCCATTACTCGTCGTAAATAGGTCTGACATCTTAAGGGGTTTTGAACATAATAACGAGAACTACGTATGGTGAAAATGTTAGCTATGCCCTACTCTAATCTAATAGCCTTAATCCATTAGTCGTCGTAAATAGGTCTGACATCTTAAGGGGTTTTGAACATAATAACGAGAACTACGTATGGTGAAAATGTTAGTTATGCCCTACTCTAATCTAATAGCCTTAGTCCATTACTCGTCGTAAATAGGTCTGACATCTTAAGGGGTTTTGAACATAATAACGAGAACTACGTATGGTGAAAATGTTAGCTATGCCCTACTCTAATCTAATAGCCTTAATCCATTAGTCGTCGTAAATAGGTCTGACATCTTAAGGGGTTTTGAACATAATAACGAGAACTACGTATGGTGAAAATGTTAGTTATGCCCTACTCTAATCTAATAGCCGTAATCCATTACTCGTCGTAAATAGGTCTGACATCTTAAGGGGTTTTGAACATAATAACGAGAACTACGTATGGTGAAAATGTTAGTTATGCCCTACTCTAATCTAATAGCCTTAGTCAATTACTCGTCGTAAATAGGTCTGACATCTTAAGGGGTTTTGAACATAATAACGAGAACTACGTATGGTGAAAATGTTAGCTATGCCCTACTCTAATCTAATAGCTTTAATCCGTTAGTCGTCGTAAATAGGTCTGACATCTTAAGGGGTTTTGAACATAATAACGAGAACTACGTATGGTGAAAATGTTAGTTATGCCCTACTCTAATCTAATAGCCTTAGTCCATTACTCGTCGTAAATAGGTCTGACATGTTAAGGGGTTTTGAACATAATAACGAGAACTACGTATGGTGAAAATGTTAGCTATGCCCTACTCTAATCTAATAGCCTTAATCCATTAGTCGTCGTAAATAGGTCTGACATCTTAAGGGGTTTTGAACATAATAACGAGAACTACGTATGGTGAAAATGTTAGTTATGCCCTACTCTAATCTAATAGCCTTAGTCCATTACTCGTCGTAAATAGGTCTGACATCTTAAGGGGTTTTGAACATAATAACGAGAACTACGTATGGTGAAAATGTTAGTTATGCCCTACTCTAATCTAATAGCCTTAGTCCATTACTCGTCGTAAATAGGTCTGACATCTTAAGGGGTTTTGAACATAATAACGAGAACTACGTATGGTGAAAATGTTAGTTATGCCCTACTCTTATCTAATAGCCGTAATCCATTACTCGTCGTAAATAGGTCTGACATCTTAAGGGGTTTTGAACATAATAACGAGAACTACGTATGGTGAAAATGTTAGTTATGCCCTACTCTAATCTAATAACCTTATTCCATTACTTGTCGTAAATAAGTCTGACATCTTAAGGGGTTTTGAACATAATAACGAGAACTACGTATGGTGAAAATATTAGTTATGCCCTACTCTAATCTAATAGTCTTAATCCATTACTCGTCGTAAATAAGTCTGACATCTTAAGGGGTTTTGAACATAATAACGAGAACTACGTATGGTGAAAATGTTAGCTATGCCCTACTCTAATCTAATAGCCTTAATCCATTAGTCGTCGTAAATAGGTCTGACATCTTAAGGGGTTTTGAACATAATAACGAGAACTACGTATGGTGAAAATGTTAGTTATGCCCTACTCTAATCTAATAACCTTATTCCATTACTTGTCGTAAATAAGTCTGACATCTTAAGGGGTTTTGAACATAATAACGAGAACTACGTATGGTGAAAATGTTAGTTATGCCCTACTCTAATCTAATAGTCTTAATCCATTACTCGTCGTAAATAAGTCTGGCATTTTAAGGGGTTTTGAACATAATAACGAGAACTACGTATGGTGAAAATGTTAGCTATGCCCTACTCTAATCTAATAGCCTTAATCCATTAGTCGTCGTAAATAGGTCTGACATCTTAAGGGGTTTTAAACATAATAACGAGAACTACGTATGGTGAAAATGTTAGTTATGCCCTACTCTAATCTAATAGCCTTAGTCCATTACTCGTCGTAAATAGGTCTGACATCTTAAGGGGTTTTGAACATAATAACGAGAACTACGTATGGTGAAAATGTTAGCTATGCCCTACTCTAATCTAATAGCCTTAATCCATTAGTCGTCGTAAATAGGTCTGACATCTTAAGGGGTTTTGAACATAATAACGAGAACTACGTATGGTGAAAATGTTAGTTATGCCCTACTCTAATCTAATAGCCTTAGTCCATTACTCGTCGTAAATAGGTCTGACATCTTAAGGGGTTTTGAACATAATAACGAGAACTACGTATGGTGAAAATGTTAGTTATGCCCTACTCTAATCTAATAGCCTTAATCCATTACTCGTCGTAAATAGGTCTGACATCTTAAGGGGTTTTGAACATAATAACGAGAACTACGTATGGTGAAAATGTTAGTTATGCCCTACTCTAATCTAATAGCCTTAATCCATTACTCGTCGTAAATAGTTCTGACATCTTAAGGGGTTTTGAACATAATAACGAGAACTACGTATGGTGAAAATGTTAGTTATGCCCTACTCTAATCTAATAGCCTTAGTCCATTACTCGTCGTAAATAGGTCTGACATCTTAAGGGGTTTTGAACATAATAACGAGAACTACGTATGGTGAAAATGTTAGTTATGCCCTACTCTTATCTAATAGCCTTAGTCCATTACTCGTCGTAAATAGGTCTGACATCTTAAGGGGTTTTGAACATAATAACGAGAACTACGTATGGTGAAAATGTTAGTTATGCCCTACTCTAATCTAATAACCTTATTCCATTACTTGTCGTAAATAAGTCTGACATCTTAAGGGGTTTTGAACATAATAACGAGAACTACGTATGGTGAAAATGTTAGTTATGCCCTACTCTAATCTAATAGTCTTAATCCATTACTCGTCGTAAATAAGTCTGACATTTTAAGGGGTTTTGAACATAATAACGAGAACTACGTATGGTGAAAATGTTAGCTATGCCCTACTCTAATCTAATAGCCTTAATCCATTAGTCGTCGTAAATAGGTCTGACATCTTAAGGGGTTTTGAACATAATAACGAGAACTACGTATGGTGAAAATGTTAGTTATGCCCTACTCTAATCTAATAGCCTTAGTCCATTACTCGTCGTAAATAGGTCTGACATCTTAAGGGGTTTTGAACATAATAACGAGAACTACGTATGGTGAAAATGTTAGCTATGCCCTACTCTAATCTAATAGCCTTAATCCATTAGTCGTCGTAAATAGGTCTGACATCTTAAGGGGTTTTGAACATAATAACGAGAACTACGTATGGTGAAAATGTTAGTTATGCCCTACTCTAATCTAATAGCCTTAGTCCATTACTCGTCGTAAATAGGTCTGACATCTTAAGGGGTTTTGAACATAATAACGAGAACTACGTATGGTGAAAATGTTAGTTATGCCCTACTCTAATCTAATAGCCTTAGTCCATTACTCGTCGTAAATAGGTCTGACATCTTAAGGGGTTTTGAACATAATAACGAGAACTACGTATGGTGAAAATGTTAGTTATGCCCTACTCTTATCTAATAGCCGTAATCCATTACTCGTCGTAAATAGGTCTGACATCTTAAGGGGTTTTGAACATAATAACGAGAACTACGTATGGTGAAAATGTTAGTTATGCCCTACTCTAATCTAATAACCTTATTCCATTACTTGTCGTAAATAAGTCTGACATCTTAAGGGGTTTTGAACATAATAACGAGAACTACGTATGGTGAAAATGTTAGTTATGCCCTACTCTAATCTAATAGTCTTAATCCATTACTCGTCGTAAATAAGTCTGACATCTTAAGGGGTTTTGAACATAATAACGAGAACTACGTATGGTGAAAATGTTAGCTATGCCCTACTCTAATCTAATAGCCTTAATCCATTAGTCGTTGTAAATAGGTCTGACATCTTAAGGGGTTTTGAACATAATAACGAGAACTACGTATGGTGAAAATGTTAGTTATGCCCTACTCTAATCTAATAACCTTATTCCATTACTTGTCGTAAATAAGTCTGACATCTTAAGGGGTTTTGAACATAGTAACGAGAACTACGTATGGTGAAAATGTTAGTTATGCCCTACTCTAATCTAATAGTCTTAATCCATTACTCGTCGTAAATAAGTCTGGCATTTTAAGGGGTTTTGAACATAATAACGAGAACTACGTATGGTGAAAATGTTAGCTATGCCCTACTCTAATCTAATAGCCTTAGTCCATTACTCGTCGTAAATAGGTCTAACATCTTAAGGGGTTTTGAACATAATAACGAGAACTACGTATGGTAAGGGGTTTTGAACATAATAACGAGAACTACGTATGGTGAAAATGTTAGTTATGTCCTACTCTAATCTAATAGCCTTAGTCCATTACTCGCCGTAAATAGGTCTGACATCTTAAGGGATTTTGAACATAATAACGAGAACTACGTATGGTAAGTGGTTTTGAACATAATAACGAGAACTACGTATGGTGAAAATGTTAGTTATGCCCTACTCTAATCTAATAGCCTTAGTCCATTACTCGTCGTAAATAGGTCTGACATCTTAAGGGGTTTTGAACATAATAACGAGAACTACGTATGGTAAGGGGTTTTGAACATAATAACGAGAACTACGTATGGTGAAAATGTTAGTTATGTCCTACTCTAATCTAATAGCCTTAGTCCATTACTCGCCGTAAATAGGTCTGACATCTTAAGGGATTTTGAACATAATAACGAGAACTACGTATGGTAAGTGGTTTTGAACATAATAACGAGAACTACGTATGGTGAAAATGTTAGTTATGCCCTACTCTAATCTAATAGCCTTAGTCCATTACTCGTCGTAAATAGGTCTGACATCTTAAGGGGTTTTGAACATAATAACGAGAACTACGTATGGTAAGGGGTTTTGAACATAATAACGAGAACTACGTATGGTGAAAATGTTAGTTATGTCCTACTCTAATCTAATAGCCTTAGTCCATTACTCGCCGTAAATAGGTCTGACATCTTAAGGGGTTTTGTACATAATAACGAGAACTACGTATGGTGAAAATGTTAGTATGCCCTACTCTAATCTAATAGCCTTAATCCATTACTCGTTGTAAATAGGTCTGACATCTTAAGGGGTTTTGAACATAATAACGAGAACTACGTATGGTGAAAATGTTAGTTATGCCCTACTCTAATCTAATAGCCTTAGTCCATTACTCGTCGTAAATAGGTCTGACATCTTAAGGGGTTTTGAACATAATAACGAGAACTACGTATGGTAAGGGGTTTTGAACATAATAACGAGAACTACGTATGGTGAAAATGTTAGTTATGTCCTACTCTAATCTAATAGCCTTAGTCCATTACTCGCCGTAAATAGGTCTGACATCTTAAGGGATTTTGAACATAATAACGAGAACTACGTATGGTAAGTGGTTTTGAACATAATAACGAGAACTACGTATGGTGAAAATGTTAGTTATGCCCTACTCTAATCTAATAGCCTTAGTCCATTACTCGTCGTAAATAGGTCTGACATCTTAAGGGGTTTTGAACATAATAACGAGAACTACGTATGGTAAGGGGTTTTGAACATAATAACGAGAACTACGTATGGTGAAAATGTTAGTTATGTCCTACTCTAATCTAATAGCCTTAGTCCATTACTCGCCGTAAATAGGTCTGACATCTTAAGGGGTTTTGTACATAATAACGAGAACTACGTATGGTGAAAATGTTAGTATGCCCTACTCTAATCTAATAGCCTTAATCCATTACTCGTTGTAAATAGGTCTGACATCTTAAGGGGTTTTGAACATAATAACGAGAACTACGTATGGTGAAAATGTTAGTTATGCCCTACTCTAATCTAATAGCCTTAGTCCATTACTCGTCGTAAATAGGTCTGACATCTTAAGGGGTTTTGAACATAATAACGAGAACTACGTATGGTGAAAATGTTAGTTATGCCCTACTCTAATCTAATAGCCTTAATCCATTACTCGTCGTAAATAAGTCTGACATCTTAAGGGGTTTTGAACATAATAACGAGAACTACGTATGGTGAAAATGTTAGTTATGCCCTACTCTAATCTAATAGCCTTAGTCCATTACTCGTCGTAAATAGGTCTGACATCTTAAGGGGTTTTGAACATAATAACGAGAACTACGTATGGTGAAAATGTTAGTTATGCCCTACTCTAATCTAATAGCCTTATTAGTCCATTACTCGTCGTAAATAGGTCTGACATCTTAAGGGGTTTTGAACATAATAACGAGAACTACGTATGGTGAAAATGTTAGTTATGCCCTACTCTAATCTAATAACCTTATTCCATTACTCGTCGTAAATAGGTCTGACATCTTAAGGGGTTTTGAACATAATAACGAGAACTACGTATGGTGAAAATGTTAGTTATGCCCTACTCTAATCTAATAGCCTTAATCCATTACTCGTCGTAAATAAGTCTGACATCTTAAGGGGTTTTGAACATAATAACGAGAACTACGTATGGTGAAAATGTTAGTTATGCCCTACTCTTATCTAATAGCCTTAGTCCATTACTCGTTGTAAATAGGTCTGACATTTTAAGGGGTTTTGAACATAATAACGAGAACTACGTATGGTGAAAATGTTAGTTATGCCCTACTCTAATCTAATAGCCTTAGTCCATTACTCGTCGTAAATAGGTCTGACATCTTAAGGGGTTTTGAACATAATAACGAGAACTACGTATGGTGAAAATGTTAGTTATGCCCTACTCTAATCTAATAACCTTATTCCATTACTCGTCGTAAATAGGTCTGACATCTTATGGGGTTTTGAACATAATAACGAGAACTACGTATGGTGAAAATGTTAGTTATGCCATACTCTAATCTAATAGCCTTAGTCCATTACTCGTCGTAAATAGGTCTGACATCTTAAGGGGTTTTGAACATAATAACGAGAACTACGTATGGTGAAAATGTTAGTTATGCCCTACTCTAATCTAATAGCCGTAATCCATTACTCGTCGTAAATAGGTCTGACATCTTAAAGGTTTTGAACATAATAACGAGAACTACGTATGGTGAAAATGTTAGTTATGCCCTACTCTAATCTAATAGCCTTAGTCCATTACTCGTCGTAAATAGGTCTGACATCTTAAGGGGTTTTGAACATAATAACGAGAACTACGTATGGTGAAAATGTTAGTTATGCCCTACTCTAATCTAATAGCCTTAGTCCATTACTCGTCGTAAATAGGTCTGACATCTTAAGGGGTTTTGAACATAATAACGAGAACTACGTATGGTGAAAATGTTAGTTATGCCCTACTCTAATCTAATAGCCTTAATCCATTACTCGTCGTAAATAGGTCTGACATCTTAAGGGGTTTTGAACATAATAACGAGAACTACGTATGGTGAAAATGTTAGTTATGCCCTACTCTAATCTAATAGCCTTAGTCCATTACTCGTCGTAAATAGGTCTGACATCTTAAGGGGTTTTGAACATAATAACGAGAACTACGTATGGTGAAAATGTTAGCTATGCCCTACTCTAATCTAATAGCCTTAATCCATTAGTCGTCGTAAATAGGTCTGACATCTTAAAGGGTTTTGAACATAATAACGAGAACTACGTATAGTGAAAATGTTAGTTATGCCCTACTCTAATCTAATAGCCTTAATCCATTACTCGTCGTAAATAAGTCTGACATCTTAAGGGGTTTTGAACATAATAACGAGAACTACGTATGGTGAAAATGTTAGTTATGCCCTACTCTAATCTAATAGCCTTAATCCATTACTCGTCGTAAATAGGTCTGACATCTTAAGGGGTTTTGAACATAATAACGAGAACTACGTATGGTGAAAATGTTAGTTATGCCCTACTCTAATCTAATAACCTTATTCCATTACTTGTCGTAAATAGGTCTGACATCTTAAGGGGTTTTGAACATAATAACGAGAACTACGTATGGTGAAAATGTTAGTTATGCCCTACTCTAATCTAATAGCCTTAGTCCATTACTCGTCGTAAATAGGTCTGACATCTTAAGGGGTTTTGAACATAATAACGAGAACTACGTATGGTAAGGGGTTTTGAACATAATAACGAGAACTACGTATGGTGAAAATGTTAGTTATGCCCTACTCTAATCTAATAGCCTCAGTCCATTACTCGTCGTAAATAAGTCTGACATCTTAAGGGGTTTTGAACATAATAACGAGAACTACGTATGGTGAAAATGTTAGTTATGTCGTACTCTAATCTAATAGCCTTAGTCCATTAATCGTTGTAAATAGGTCTGACATCTTAAGGGGTTTTGAACATAATAACGAGAACTACGTATGGTGAAAATGTTAGTTATGCCCTACTCTAATCTAATAGCCTTAATCCATTACTCGTCGTAAATAGGTCTGACATCTTAAGGGGTTTTGAACATAATAACGAGAACTACGTATGGTGAAAATGTTAGTTATGCCCTACTCTAATCTAATAACCTTATTCCATTACTCGTCGTAAATAGGTCTGACTTTTTAAGGGGTTTTGAACATAATAACGAGAACTACGTATGGTAAAAATGTTAGTTATGCCCTACTCTAATCTAATAGCCTTAATCCATTACTCGTCGTAAATAGGTCTGACATCTTAAGGGGTTTTGAACATAATAACGAGAACTACGTATGGTGAAAATGTTAGTTATGCCCTACTCTAATCTAATAGCCTTAATCCATTACTCGTCGTAAATAAGTCTGACATCTTAAGGGGTTTTGAACATAATAACGAGAACTACGTATGGTGAAAATGTTAGTTATGCCCTACTCTAATCTAATAGCCATAGTCAATTACTCGTCGTAAATAGGTCTGACATCTTAAGGGGTTTTGAACATAATAACGAGAACTACGTATGGTGAAAATGTTAGTTATGCCCTACTCTAATCTAATAGCCGTAATCCATTACTCGTCGTAAATAGGTCTGACATCTTAAGGGGTTTTGAACATAATAACGAGAACTACGTATAGTGAAAATGTTAGTTATGCCCTACTCTAATCTAATAGCCTTAGTCCATTACTCGTCGTAAATAGGTCTGACATCTTAAGGGGTTTTGAACATAATAACGAGAACTACGTATGGTGAAAATGTTAGTTATGCCCTACTCTAATCTAATAGCCTTAATCCATTACTCGTCGTAAATAAGTCTGACATCTTAAGGGGTTTTGAACATAATAACGAGAACTACGTATGGTGAAAATGTTAGTTATGCCCTACTCTTATCTAATAGCCTTAGTCCATTACTCGTTGTAAATAGGTCTGACATTTTAAGGGGTTTTGAACATAATAACGAAAACTACGTATGGTGAAAATGTTAGTTATGCCCTACTCTAATCTAATAGCCTTAGTCCATTACTCGTCGTAAATAGGTCTGACATCTTAAGGGGTTTTGAACATAATAACGAGAACTACGTATGGTGAAAATGTTAGTTATGCCCTACTCTAATCTAATAGCCTTAGTCCATTAGTCGTCGTAAATAGGTCTGACATCTTAAAGGGTTTTGAACATAATAACGAGAACTACGTATGGTGAAAATGTTAGTTATGCCCTACTCTAATCTAATAGCCGTAATCCATTACTCGTCGTAAATAGGTCTGACATCTTAAAGGTTTTGAACATAATAACGAGAACTACGTATGGTGAAAATGTTAGTTATGCCCTACTCTTAGCTATTTGCCTTAGTCCATTACTCGTCGTAAATAGGTCTGACATCTTAAGGGGTTTTGAACATAATAACGAGAATTACGTATGGTGAAAATGTTAGTTATGACCTACTCTAATCTAATAGCCTTAGTCCATTACTCGTCGTAAATAGGTCTGTTATCTTAAGGGGTTTTGAACATAATAACGAGAACTACGTATGGTGAAAATGTTAGTTATGCCCTACTCTAATCTAATAGCCTTAATCCATTACTCGTCGTAAATAGGTCTGACATCTTAAGGGGTTTTGAACATAATAACGAGAACTACGTATGGTGAAAATGTTAGTTATGCCCTACTCTAATCTAATAGCCTTAGTCCATTACTCGTAGTAAATAGGTCTGACATCTTAAGGGGTTTTGAACATAATAACGAGAACTACGTATGGTGAAAATGTTAGCTATGCCCTACTCTAATCTAATAGCCTTAATCCAATAGTCGTCGTAAATAGGTCTGACATCTTAAGGGGTTTTGAACATAATAACGAGAACTACGTATGGTGAAAATGTTAGTTATGCCCTACTCTAATCTAATAGCCTTAATCCATTACTCGTCGTAAATAGGTCTGACATCTTAAGGGGTTTTGAACATAATAACGAGAACTACGTATGGTGAAAATGTTAGTTATGCCCTACTCTAATCTAATAGCCTTAATCCATTACTCGTCGTAAATAGGTCTGACATCTTAAGGGGTTTTGAACATAATAACGAGAACTACGTATGGTGAAAATGTTAGTTATGCCCTACTCTAATCTAATAACCTTATTCCATTACTTGTCGTAAATAGGTCTGACATCTTAAGGGGTTTTGAACATAATAACGAGAACTACGTATGGTGAAAATGTTAGTTATGCCCTACTCTAATCTAATAGCCTTAGTCCATTACTCGTCGTAAATAGGTCTGACATCTTAAGGGGTTTTGAACATAATAACGAGAACTACGTATGGTAAGGGGTTTTGAACATAATAACGAGAACTACGTATGGTGAAAATGTTAGTTATGCCCTACTCTAATCTAATAGCCTTAGTCCATTACTCGTCCCTACTCTAATCTAATAGCCTTAATCCATTACTCGTCGTAAATAGGTCTGACATCTTAAGGGGTTTTGAACATAATAACGAGAACTACGTATGGTGAAAATGTTAGTTATGCCCTACTCTAATCTAATAACCTTATTCCATTACTCGTCGTAAATAGGTCTGACTTTTTAAGGGGTTTTGAACATAATAACGAGAACTACGTATGGTGAAAATGTTAGTTATGCCCTACTCTAATCTAATAGCCTTAATCCATTACTCGTCGTAAATAGGTCTGACATCTTAAGGGGTTTTGAACATAATAACGAGAACTACGTATGGTGAAAATGTTAGTTATGCCCTACTCTAATCTAATAGCCTTAATCCATTACTCGTCGTAAATAAGTCTGACATCTTAAGGGGTTTTGAACATAATAACGAGAACTACGTATGGTGAAAATGTTAGTTATGCCCTACTCTAATCTAATAGCCATAGTCAATTACTCGTCGTAAATAGGTCTGACATCTTAAGGGGTTTTGAACATAATAACGAGAACTACGTATGGTGAAAATGTTAGTTATGCCCTACTCTAATCTAATAGCCGTAATCCATTACTCGTCGTAAATAGGTCTGACATCTTAAGGGGTTTTGAACATAATAACGAGAACTACGTATAGTGAAAATGTTAGTTATGCCCTACTCTAATCTAATAGCCTTAGTCCATTACTCGTCGTAAATAGGTCTGACATCTTAAGGGGTTTTGAACATAATAACGAGAACTACGTATGGTGAAAATGTTAGTTATGCCCTACTCTAATCTAATAGCCTTAATCCATTACTCGTCGTAAATAAGTCTGACATCTTAAGGGGTTTTGAACATAATAACGAGAACTACGTATGGTGAAAATGTTAGTTATGCCCTACTCTTATCTAATAGCCTTAGTCCATTACTCGTTGTAAATAGGTCTGACATTTTAAGGGGTTTTGAACATAATAACGAGAACTACGTATGGTGAAAATGTTAGTTATGCCCTACTCTAATCTAATAGCCTTAGTCCATTACTCGTCGTAAATAGGTCTGACATCTTAAGGGGTTTTGAACATAATAACGAGAACTACGTATGGTGAAAATGTTAGTTATGCCCTACTCTAATCTAATAACCTTATTCCATTACTCGTCGTAAATAGGTCTGACATCTTAATGGGTTTTGAACATAATAACGAGAACTACGTATGGTGAAAATGTTAGTTATGCCCTACTCTAATCTAATAGCCTTAATCCATTACTCGTCGTAAATAGGTCTGACATCTTAAGGGGTTTTGAACATAATAACGAGAACTACGTATGGTGAAAATGTTAGTTATGCGCTACTCTAATCTAATAGCCTTAATCCATTACTCGTCGTAAATAGGTCTGACATCTTAAGGGGTTTTGAACATAATAACGAGAACTACGTATGGTGAAAATGTTAGTTATGCCATACTCTAATCTAATAGCCTTAGTCCATTAGTCGTCGTAAATAGGTCTGACATCTTAAAGGGTTTTGAACATAATAACGAGAACTACGTATGGTGAAAATGTTAGTTATGCCCTACTCTAATCTAATAGCCGTAATCCATTACTCGTCGTAAATAGGTCTGACATCTTAAAGGTTTTGAACATAATAACGAGAACTACGTATGGTGAAAATGTTAGTTATGCCCTACTCTTAGCTATTTGCCTTAGTCCATTACTCGTCGTAAATAGGTCTGACATCTTAAGGGGTTTTGAACATAATAACGAGAACTACGTATGGTGAAAATGTTAGTTATGACCTACTCTAATCTAATAGCCTTAGTCCATTACTCGTCGTAAATAGGTCTGTTATCTTAAGGGGTTTTGAACATAATAACGAGAACTACGTATGGTGAAAATGTTAGTTATGCCCTACTCTAATCTAATAGCCTTAATCCATTACTCGTCGTAAATAGGTCTGACATCTTAAGGGGTTTTGAACATAATAACGAGAACTACGTATGGTGAAAATGTTAGTTATGCCCTACTCTAATCTAATAGCCTTAGTCCATTACTCGTAGTAAATAGGTCTGACATCTTAAGGGGTTTTGAACATAATAACGAGAACTACGTATGGTGAAAATGTTAGCTATGCCCTACTCTAATCTAATAGCCTTAATCCATTACTCGTCGTAAATAGGTCTGACATCTTAAGGGGTTTTGAACATAATAACGAGAACTACGTATGGTGAAAATGTTAGTTATGCCCTACTCTAATCTAATAGCCTTAATCCATTACTCGTCGTAAATAGGTCTGACATCTTAAGGGGTTTTGAACATAATAACGAGAACTACGTATGGTGAAAATGTTAGTTATGCCATACTCTAATCTAATAGCCTTAGTCCATTAGTCGTCGTAAATAGGTCTGACATCTTAAAGGGTTTTGAACATAATAACGAGAACTACGTATGGTGAAAATGTTAGTTATGCCCTACTCTAATCTAATAGCCGTAATCCATTACTCGTCGTAAATAGGTCTGACATCTTAAAGGTTTTGAACATAATAACGAGAACTACGTATGGTGAAAATGTTAGTTATGCCCTACTCTTAGCTATTTGCCTTAGTCCATTACTCGTCGTAAATAGGTCTGACATCTTAAGGGGTTTTGAACATAATAACGAGAACTACGTATGGTGAAAATGTTAGTTATGCCCTACTCTAATCTAATAGCCTTAGTCCATTACTCGTCGTAAATAGGTCTGTTATCTTAAGGGGTTTTGAACATAATAACGAGAACTACGTATGGTGAAAATGTTAGTTATGCCCTACTCTAATCTAATAGCCTTAATCCATTACTCGTCGTAAATAGGTCTGACATCTTAAGGGGTTTTGAACATAATAACGAGAACTACGTATGGTGAAAATGTTAGTTATGCCCTACTCTAATCTAATAGCCTTAGTCCATTACTCGTCGTAAATAGGTCTGACATCTTAAGGGGTTTTGAACATAATAACGAGAACTACGTATGGTGAAAATGTTAGCTATGCCCTACTCTAATCTAATAGCCTTAATCCATTAGTCGTCGTAAATAGGTCTGACATCTTAAGGGGTTTTGAACATAATAACGAGAACTACGTATGGTGAAAATGTTAGTTATGCCCTACTCTAATCTAATAGCCTTAGTCCATTACTCGTCGTAAATAGGTCTGACATCTTAAGGGGTTTTGAACATAATAACGAGAACTACGTATGGTGAAAATGTTAGTTATGCCCTACTCTAATCTAATAGCCTTAATCCATTACTCGTCGTAAATAGGTCTGACATCTTAAGGGGTTTTGAACATAATAACGAGAACTACGTATGGTGAAAATGTTAGTTATGCCCTACTCTAATCTAATAACCTTATTCCATTACTCGTCGTAAATAGGTCTGACATCTTAAGGGGTTTTGAACATAATAACGAGAACTACGTATGGTGAAAATGTTAGTTATGCCCTACTCTAATCTAATAGTCTTAGTCCATTACTCGTCGTAAATAGGTCTGACATCTTAAGGGGTTTTGAACATAATAACGAGAAGAGGAAACTTCAAAAACCAGCCCAAATCCAACCTCAACCCCATTTTAAAGCCTAGTTACAAAATTGTTCTAAATAAAGCCTAGTTTTAAAATATGGTTGGATTTTTCTCAATTCTACCCTTTTCCTTTTTTTTTCCAGCACTTTGTTTTTTATTATTTCTACTGTGCGGGTAGATCCGTACACATAGGTACAGACTTTTAAACACTTAGGGCTGTACATAATTTTCGTTTTTTTGTATACATCCATGTATATCATGTCAAATTTTGTACATTAGGGCTGTACCCAAACCCATTTTTGTCAAAGGCTGTCCAAGTATATGTCCATAGGGCTGTACCCAAACCCGTTTTGTCAAGGATTGTCCATGTCTTAGGTTTTAAAAGTTTCACAATAGTGTTTAATTAATGTTTTATAATTGTTTAATGTCTGGCCCTAATGTCTGGACACAACTGTCTGGACACAACTGTCTGGCCCTAATGTCTGGCCCTAATGTCTGGACACAACTGTAACTGAGCGTGGTGGTGGGACTGTTGTCGCTGGTGGTGGGTGAGAAGAGGGAGGACTGGTGCGTGGTGGTGGGAAGACGAAGACGAGATCTGGATGACTGGTTCGTGGTGGATCCAGCGTCTTGATTCTGCCGGAGGTGGTGGTGGTGAGATTGGAATCTGCAGCAGCGGTGGCGTAATAGGTGGATCGACTGCAGCTGCGTCAGTGGGAGAACGATGGTGGTGCATCGTTGGAAGGTCAGATAAAGAGCGGTGGTGGATTCGCCGTATTGTGCAGTGCAGTGGTTAGTGGTGGTGGATTCGCCGTGGTAGTGCAGCGTTGGGTGGCTTCGTCAGATCTGCAACACAGTGGTGGAGGCGCGAGAAGAAAGGATCTGGGCTGGATGGTGGCTGGAAGCAGTGATGCAGCAACAGCGATGCAGCAACAGTGGCGACTCGAAGCAGCGATGCAGCAACAGATCTTCGTGGTATCAGCAGCAGCGAGAGAGAAAGAAGGTTAGATGGTGGCTCGTGGTATCAGCAGCAGCAACAGATCTTCGTGGTATCAGCAGCAGTGGTGGTGGAAGCTCAGATCTGGAAGGTGGCTCGGTGGAAGGTGGCTGGATGGAGGGTGTCGGCAGTGATGATAGAGAGAGAGTATAGAGGGGAGGGTTTTCAGAAAACGGATCCCTATATGGGTCTTTTGTTTATGATTTTGGTTTCTCACTGTATGGAATGGATTAGAGTAGTATATAGAAGGGGTTTTTTGGGTATTTTCCTATATACTAGTTGGGTTGTAACTACTAGTTTAGGGTTGGGCTTTAGTTTGGTAATATAAGGTTGTGGGGGCTTTAAATAAATATTCCCCCTAACGAGAACTACGTATGGTGAAAATGTTAGTTATGCCCTACTCTAATCTAATAGCCTTAGTCCATTACTCGTCGTAAATAGGTCTGACATCTTAAGGGGTTTTGAACATAATAACGAGAACTACGTATGGTGAAAATGTTAGTTATGCCCTACTCTAATCTAATAGCCTTAATCCATTACTCGTCGTAAATAAGTCTGACATCTTAAGGGGTTTTGAACATAATAACGAGAACTCCGTATGGTGAAAATGTTAGTTATGCCCTACTCTAATCTAATAGCCTTAATCCATTACTCGTCGTAAATAAGTCTGACATCTTAAGGGGTTTTGAACATAATAACGAGAACTACGTATGGTGAAAATGTTAGTTATGCCCTACTCTAATCTAATAGCCTTAGTCCATTACTCGTCGTAAATAGGTCTGACATCTTAAGGGGATTTGAACATAATAACGAGAACTACGTATGGTGAAAATGTTAGTTATGCCCTACTCTAATCTAATAGCCTTAGTCCATTACTCGTCGTAAATAGGTCTGACATCTTAAGGGGTTTTGAACATAATAACGAGAACTACGTATGGTGAAAATGTTAGTTATGCCCTACTCTAATCTAATAACCTTATTCCATTACTCGTCGTAAATAGGTCTGACATCTTAAGGGGTTTTGAACATAATAACGAGAACTACGTATGGTGAAAATGTTAGTTATGCCCTACTCTAATCTAATAGCCTTAATCCATTACTCGTCGTAAATAGGTCTGACATCTTAAGGGGTTTTGAACATAATAACGAGAACTACGTATGGTGAAAATGTTAGTTATGCCCTACTCTAATCTAATAGTCTTAGTCCATTACTCGTCGTAAATAGGTCTGACATCTTAAGGGGTTTTGAACATAATAACGAGAACTACGTATGGTGAAAATGTTAGTTATGCCCTACTCTAATCTAATAGCCTTAGTCCATTACTCGTCGTAAATAGGTCTGACATCTTAAGGGGTTTTGAACATAATAACGAGAACTACGTATGGTGAAAATGTTAGTTATGCCCTACTCTAATCTAATAGCCTTAATCCATTACTCGTCGTAAATAAGTCTGACATCTTAAGGGGTTTTGAACATAATAACGAGAACTACGTATGGTGAAAATGTTAGTTATGCCCTACTCTAATCTAATAGCCTTAATCCATTACTCGTCGTAAATAAGTCTGACATCTTAAGGGGTTTTGAACATAATAACGAGAACTACGTATGGTGAAAATGTTAGTTATGCCCTACTCTAATCTAATAGCCTTAGTCCATTACTCGTCGTAAATAGGTCTGACATCTTAAGGGGATTTGAACATAATAACGAGAACTACGTATGGTGAAAATGTTAGTTATGCCCTACTCTAATCTAATAGCCTTAGTCCATTACTCGTCGTAAATAGGTCTGACATCTTAAGGGGTTTTGAACATAATAACGAGAACTACGTATGGTGAAAATGTTAGTTATGCCCTACTCTAATCTAATAGCCTTAATCCATTACTCGTCGTAAATAGGTCTGACATCTTAAGGGGTTTTGAACATAATAACGAGAACTACGTATGGTGAAAATGTTAGTTATGCCCTACTCTAATCTAATAGCCTTAGTCCATTACTCGTCGTAAATAGGTCTGACATCTTAAGGGGTTTTGAACATAATAACGAGAACTACGTATGGTAAGGGGTTTTGAACATAATAACGAGAACTACGTATGGTGAAAATGTTAGTTATGCCCTACTCTAATCTAATAGCCTTAGTCCATTAGTCGTCGTAAATAGGTCTGACATCTTAAGGGGTTTTGAACATAATAACGAGAACTACGTATGGTGAAAATGTTAGTTATGTCCTACTCTAATCTAATAGGCTTAGTCCATTACTCGTTGTAAATAGGTCTGACATCTTAAGGGGTTTTGAACATAATAACGAGAACTACGTATGGTGAAAATGTTAGTTATGCCCTACTCTAATCTAATAGCCTTAGTCCATTACTCGTCGTAAATAGGTCTGACATCTTAAGGGGTTTTGAACATAATAACGAGAACTACGTATGGTGAAAATGTTAGTTATGCCCTACTCTAATCTAATAGCCTTATTCCATTACTTGTCGTAAATAAGTCTGACATCTTAAGGGGTTTTGAACATAATAACGAGAACTACGTATGGTGAAAATGTTAGTTATGCCCTACTCTAATCTAATAGCCTTAGTCAATTACTCGTCGTAAATAGGTCTGACATCTTAAGGGGTTTTGAACATAATAACGAGAACTACGTATGGTGAAAATGTTAGTTATGCCCTACTCTAATCTAATAGCCTTAGTCAATTACTCGTCGTAAATAGGTCTGACATCTTAAGGGGTTTTGAACATAATAACGAGAACTACGTATGGTGAAAATGTTAGCTATGCCCTACTCTAATCTAATAGCCTTAATCCGTTAGTCGTCGTAAATAGGTCTGACATCTTAAGGGGTTTTGAACATAATAACGAGAACTACGTATGGTGAAAATGTTAGTTATGCCCTACTCTAATCTAATAGCCTTAGTCCATTACTCGTCGTAAATAGGTCTGACATCTTAAGGGGTTTTGAACATAATAACGAGAACTACGTATGGTGAAAATGTTAGCTATGCCCTACTCTAATCTAATAGCCTTAATCCATTAGTCGTCGTAAATAGGTCTGACATCTTAAGGGGTTTTGAACATAATAACGAGAACTACGTATGGTGAAAATGTTAGTTATGCCCTACTCTAATCTAATAGCCTTAGTCCATTACTCGTCGTAAATAGGTCTGACATCTTAAGGGGTTTTGAACATAATAACGAGAACTACGTATGGTGAAAATGTTAGTTATGCCCTACTCTAATCTAATAGCCTTAGTCCATTACTCGTCGTAAATAGGTCTGACATCTTAAGGGGTTTTGAACATAATAACGAGAACTACGTATGGTGAAAATGTTAGTTATGCCCTACTCTAATCTAATAGTCTTAGTCCATTACTCGTCGTAAATAGGTCTGACATCTTAAGGGGTTTTGAACATAATAACGAGAACTACGTATGGTGAAAATGTTAGTTATGCCCTACTCTAATCTAATAGCCTTGGTCCATTACTCGTCGTAAATAGGTCTGACATCTTAAGGGGTTTTGAACATAATAACGAGAACTACGTATGGTGAAAATGTTAGTTATGCCCTACTCTAATCTAATAGCCTTAATCCATTACTCGTCGTAAATAAGTCTGACATCTTAAGGGGTTTTGAACATAATAACGAGAACTACGTATGGTGAAAATGTTAGTTATGCCCTACTCTAATCTAATAGCCTTAATCCATTACTCGTCGTAAATAAGTCTGACATCTTAAGGGGTTTTGAACATAATAACGAGAACTACGTATGGTGAAAATGTTAGTTATGCCCTACTCTAATCTAATAGCCTTAGTCCATTACTCGTCGTAAATAGGTCTGACATCTTAAGGGGATTTGAACATAATAACGAGAACTACGTATGGTGAAAATGTTAGTTATGCCCTACTCTAATCTAATAGCCTTAGTCCATTACTCGTCGTAAATAGGTCTGACATCTTAAGGGGTTTTGAACATAATAACGAGAACTACGTATGGTGAAAATGTTAGTTATGCCCTACTCTAATCTAATAGCCTTAATCCATTACTCGTCGTAAATAGGTCTGACATCTTAAGGGGTTTTGAACATAATAACGAGAACTACGTATGGTGAAAATGTTAGTTATGCCCTACTCTAATCTAATAGCCTTAGTCCATTACTCGTCGTAAATAGGTCTGACATCTTAAGGGGTTTTGAACATAATAACGAGAACTACGTATGGTAAGGGGTTTTGAACATAATAACGAGAACTACGTATGGTGAAAATGTTAGTTATGCCCTACTCTAATCTAATAGCCTTAGTCCATTAGTCGTCGTAAATAGGTCTGACATCTTAAGGGGTTTTGAACATAATAACGAGAACTACGTATGGTGAAAATGTTAGTTATGTCCTACTCTAATCTAATAGGCTTAGTCCATTACTCGTTGTAAATAGGTCTGACATCTTAAGGGGTTTTGAACATAATAACGAGAACTACGTATGGTGAAAATGTTAGTTATGCCCTACTCTAATCTAATAGCCTTAGTCCATTACTCGTCGTAAATAGGTCTGACATCTTAAGGGGTTTTGAACATAATAACGAGAACTACGTATGGTGAAAATGTTAGTTATGCCCTACTCTAATCTAATAGCCTTATTCCATTACTTGTCGTAAATAAGTCTGACATCTTAAGGGGTTTTGAACATAATAACGAGAACTGCGTAATTTTTTTTAATCAACCCATCTTCTTCTTTGTGATGACATTGTATAATTGTTCAAATAATAACTGTTCTTTTTATTAATATATATCAATGTTTGTGTATAGTTGAATTGTTTTTTAAAATATTTATGTATCGTGACACGGGTTATACTTTGTAAAATGATATTATTATCTAACCTTTACCTAAATGTCTTTAATAAAATATAGATATCCCATTCACATTTTTATTGGACTACATCTGCTAACGACTATGTTTTTGTTTTAAAAGGATCAAATGTTGCAATGTTTTTGGTAATCGAAGTGTTTCGTCCAGTCAATGGAAAAAATGGATCTTACGTGAATGTGTGAGGACACTGAAAAGGAAAAGAAAGAAAAGTGTCAAAATAGTGATGGAAGTTTCGGGATTGTGGGAGATCGGAAAAATATGGTAAGACAATGTCTTAATTTTCTTCATAAATTTCTAGAAAGTGTCTTTTATTTATATTTTCTTTATTACAACGGAGATACTGAATCTCATATTACGTTTTTTTTTTGAATATGAAGTAGGAGAGTTTTGCCAAAATAAATATATATTTTTCTTATCAAAAAATCTAAAATACCAAAAAAAATTATTGAGTTAAAAATGCAATATATTTTTAAAAAAATGCCTATTTAAATCATGATTAGGAATGTCTATGTCCAAATAGATACATATTATTATTTCTTCACAATTAAATTACTCAGTTTCCCATTTAAATCAAAGATCTATTAACATTTTACTTTCTTACCATTTTTATTATTAATAATTAAAAATAGAGGTATTTTTTAAAAGAAATCTAATAAAATTACATAATTATTAAATTAAGTCTTTAATAAATTATTTTATAAAAAAATGCCTAATAAAATAGAAAATTTTCTCTTTATATTTTTTATACCTTTACTACCTTTTTTATACCTTACTACCGTTATTATTAAATATATTATTTTCAATACAATATTTATTTTTAAATATTAAACAAATAATAGGGTTCCACTACCACCACTACTATGTATTTAACCACCATTACAGCTACCACAACCACAACCACCACAACCACCATCACCACTTACTACTAATTCCATTACACACGTGCGCGTCCGAGATTTTTTTTTAAAATCGTCATAACTAATTCTAAAAAAATCAGAAAAATAAAAAAATTGTTTTTTTGGATAAAGCAAATAATATTTACGTCTATGATTTTATATTTAATTTTTTATATTTTTACAATAGAGATGGACAAATCCCATCTTAGTTAAACAATAAAGATGAGACAAATTCTATTTTAGTATTAGATGAAAATGAACAAATTCATCATAATCATAAGATTACATATGAGACAAAATCCCATTTAAAAAAATCGAAAAATAAAAATAAAAGAAGTTCAAAAATTCAAAAAAAATTCAAAAAAATCATGGACGTAGATATTATTTTGTCTTCATCTAAAAATATTTTTTTTGATTTTTTTTGATTTTTTTAGAATTAGTTATGATGATTTTAAAAAAGATTCCCGGACGTGTGCGTACGATAAATTAGTAGTAGGTGGATTTTCACATTTATGATAATATTTGATTTAAATAGGAATATATATATGGTTAAAGAAAACAACTAGAATAAGGGTATTATTGTAATCTTTTCATCTAAATTAAAGTGTAATTTAAATGAGAAGTTGGTTTGATATTTTGATTTAAGAGGGAATTAATCCTATATTTTTTATGTATATTATAAACTTGTATTATATGGGAAAAAATGCTTTAATATAATAATAAAACAAATACTGAAATTGAAGCGCACAAGATATGAACAAAATTTGATTGGGAAATTTTTAGGTATACCATAACTACAAGTGGGGTCGTGGACTTAATATTAAAAAATATAATATTAAACTCTTAGCTTTTTTTTACCATTCTTTAAAAATATCATCACCATAACTACAAGTGAGATTATGGTTTTGATGTTAAAAAATGTGATGTGTACGAAAAGATAAGAGTGTAGTGATCTAAATTTTTACTCGTTTTTTCTTTTTTCAATATAACATGTCTTGTATTATGCAAAATTTGTCCTATAGGTCTGTAAATTTGTCCCTTTGTTTTAAAATGTTTATGCACTTATTAAAAATGTAGTTTTAAATTTTTTGTTTATTTAGGATATGAAGAAAGGATTTTAATTTAAGATTACGAGGTTTCTTTTGAAAAACTAATAAATTTATGTGGATTATATGCTAATGTTTATGTTATGTATAATACTAATTACTCTAATAATTATAAATGTTATTTGTGTAGCATGGACGACTATCTGGAGTCGACCTCGAGTGGCCGACATTGAACAAGGAGTGGATCCGCCCCTCCCAAAGCCTGAGAACCCGTACGCTGGTTACTCCTTGAAGCTGAAGCCAACGTCTCCGGTTTTCAAAAAGTTTGCCTTCGATAGCGACGGGTTTACTAGTGTTCATATTTAGTTTTATTTTATATTTTGGGAGAGAAGGGGGGGTGAAGCGTTTTGGTCTGATGTTTTAGTTTTGGAAGCGCTTTTGTTGGTTTGAAGGTTTTTATACATTATACTTATGTTGGAATATAAAGGTGAAGATTATTTTGTTCAAGATCAATATTGTTATTGATTGTTATTGTTTGTTTAAAATCTAATATTATAGTATATTGATACTAAAAATCCCATCAAAAGAAAAATATAAAAACAACTACCCGGGATGAAAATACAAAGGAGAAATGATGATAACAATTGAAACTTTGATGTAAATGTAAAAAACAACAAAATAAACAATATAAAAAAACTCAAAGATAGGAAGATCATGTATTATTAAAAACAATGTGTTTGGTGGGAAAACATCTATTTTAGGTTTCAAAAAGAAATTGTTAGAATTAATTTTTGAAATTTAATGGAACATGAATATATTAGCTTGGAAGTGTTGTTATGTTTATGTTTAGATGATTATTGAAGTAATTTTTAGGCTAATTTTAATATATTTTAACATAGGCTCAAAATTATAAATATAGCTAGTTTAGGGATATGATTGTAATTTTATAAAAGTTTATGGGCCTTTGAATAATTATAGATAAATTTTGTTTAAAGTGAATAAATTACTAAATTTTAGAGGCATTTTAGTCTTTTTAGTTATGTAGGGGTAATATTGGACTTTTAAAAATACTTAGGTGTCTATTAGTAATTTTAGATTGTTGATTAATAATAAAAAACGATTAATATTTAGGGGCATTTTAGACTTTTTAGATAGTGTAGGGGCAAAATTGAACTTCAAGAAAGATATAGGGGCCTATTAGTAATTTTCGATAGTTAATTAATAAGAAAAGAAAGAATTTAGATAGTTTGACTCTAAAAGTTGACTTAATACACCAAACAATTAAGTTTGACTCAAATAGTTGACCAAATACACCAACCACTTAAGTTTGAGTCTAATTGTTGGTTGCATTACAACGAGGCCCCACTCTTATGTTAGCATTAACCCAGCTCACGTGAGTTTCAGGTGTAGAAATCTGTTCATTTGTTTCTACATGTGAAGGGACAAAGGTTTGTCGCTGGTTAGAAATGTTGTAGACTAGTAGTGGTTTAGGTGTTAAACCTTGCAGATGCGGTAGCGGCGGCAGAATCACATAGTTAGGGTTGTTGTAAGTTAGCAGCGGCGGTGGAGGAGCGTAAAACTGAATAAAATGTGTTCCCGGGATCATAACTGAATAAAAACCCTCATTTATATCATCATAGGCTTACACGTTTCTTAAAAAAATTGTTTAATATATATTTTTAATTTAAATGAAGTGTTGTAAAGGAAATAATTTTTTTTATTAACCAATAATTACAAAATAAATATTAAATATATGTATGTAAAATAGTAAAAGATACCATTATTAACAAGTTACCCAAATTAAAAAGTTGGCAACATAGATATATTCGAGCTCCACCATCAGCTTGTGAGTAGAGAATCAATCAGAAAAGAGAAAAGAAGCACCAAATCGCAATTAAGAATATTCCATTAGTTGCATCGGTAAGCTTAGATTGCTTTAATAAAAGTTGATCTCTTTGATAGCTAAATAAATCTTCATATGTCATATCAATTAGTGCATAAAACATTAATGTATTTATCACATGAGTCTCGCAAAGAATAAGAGTCCACGTGCGAAAATCCATAATTCCAATAGAAGTTGCTACATGGTATAGGTGAGTAACAGCTATAGTACCATTGCAAGAATAAAAGTCTCCCACATTGGAAGTAAGAATTGTACTTATAGGATATAAATAACAAAGACCACTATCTTTACTCAAACAAAGTAGTCACGTGATAATATTAAGAAGTCCATATTAGTGTTACCTTGAGCAGCTATATCCACTTTCTTTTGACATGAACATGCATTTTCATCATTTAGAATTATATACTACGATGATCTAATGTTTCCAGAATATGCATATTTTCATCATTTTTTTTCATCATTTAGAATTATATACTACATTGATCTAATGTATCCAGAAATTGCAAGATGATCTAATATATCCAGAAATTGCATATTATCCAACACAGAAAATAAATAAATTGAACTATAAAGTAACTCTAAATTATATGCGATGATCTAATGTGACATATATCCAGAAATTGCATATTCAGATCCAATAGAGAAAAAAAATAAATTGAACTATACAGTAACTGATATTAAAAAAACTATATGAAAAGTTACCGACGAAAGCACGGGTCGTCGGTAACTTGTCGTCGGTAAATCGCCGAACTGTAGTAATGAAGAAATAAACGAAAAGAAATAATGGAAGACTTAATCTTGCTCTCTACAATAAATCTAATGATATAAACCTTAAGGACTAATTACTATGAGGCAAGGTTGATTTACAAGTGATATAAGGGTGTATTTATAGGTATTTAGCAAGCCCTAGTCGTTTTACTTGGAGTAGAAGTACGGTAATAGACTTCTAGCCCAACTCAAATTCGTAACCCTAAATTCTGGATAAGGTAAGAATCTGTTGCTGATTTGTTTTGACCATGTCTCCTTTAATACTTATCCGTTTGATGGGAAGGTGAGTGTGAAGAGAGGGTAGGAGAGCGGCTTGGTGGTGAGAATGTGTTTATGAAATTAAATTCTTTTTGTTTTTTCGTTCGAACGAATGAGAAGATAAAAAATAAGTTTTAAAATTTAGACTAAAAATTAAAAGAATAAGTTTTATGCTATATGATTGGTCAAGAGTGAAATTATGAGAAGGTTAAGGAGTTTAATAGGAGATTTATAAGCTATTTGGGGAAATAGGTAAAATTAGATAGTTTGTGTTATATAATATAGGTATATTTTATAAAAAAATATTCAGTAATATATTCTTCTTTTAAAATAAATAAAATAAAAACTACATACATTAATGACCGGATGACTTTATAAGGTAAAACTACCATTAGAACTCAAAAGGATAAGAAACATCAATACAGAACAAGAAGACCGGTTCATTTGGCCGACATCAAATGATGGAGCCTACACAACAAAAACCGGATACAAAAAATTGACGGATATAGAGACCTTTGAACAACCACAAGCAACAAATTCTAATCACAGTGTTAGACCTTCCCTGTGGAAAACGATTTGGGATGCTAATATTCCGAAAAAGATCCGAATTTTCAACTGGAAGGCATGTAGCAATGCGATCCCGACGGCACTAAACTTGTTTTATCGCAAATGCTCGGATACGCCGATCTGCCCTTGGTGCCAGTCAGAGGACGAAACAGTCGAACACATACTTCTTCAATGCATAATCAATAAAGAGATTTGGGCAGCTTAAACGCTCCAAATCTCCATGCCACATACAAAGATCACCAACATAGGAGAATGGTTTCTACATATAATTGACAGCTACACAGCCGGAGGGTGGGAAAGAAACAGTGTTATTAATTACGTACAAATTCTTATCTGGAACATCTGGAAGGCTAAGATGAAAGTAATACATGAAAACAGTCCGATCAATGTAGATCAGATTATTCATAGCACACAGAAATTAATGTCCGAGTTACATGGTAATGACTGGGTAGATAATGTGGCAAAACAAGAGAACAGGAGCGAGCGGACTAGCTATCAAGATCAACGCATTGGTAATACGGAAGAAATTAGTATCATGTGCGATGCATCCTTCTCTTCAAAATATGAACCAACAGGTATAGGAATCATTAGCAAAAACCGTAGAACTGGAGAGTCAAATTCAGAGACAACTACTTTGTTTTGCAAATCTAGTCTTGAAGGAGAAGCATGGGCTGTCATGGAGGCGGTTGAGAAGTGCAAGTCTATACGAGGAGCAACAATAGCAATTTATTCAGATAACCTTGCAGTTATACAAGGTATTAGGCAGGTGTCAGCGGCTCGATGGAATATTCTTCCGATCATCCGGATGATCCGGACTAAAGCGGCAATGGCGGGACTGATCTCCTTTTATCACATTTCAAGAAGAATGAATAGTCAAGCAGACCATCTTGCGAAAACGGCTAGACACGGAGCCTCGGGGGGCGAAGACCATGTACGATCAATAGAAGGAAGGTTTAACAAGCTTGGCATAGGATAATCTATTTTAATTTTCGTGTTTTCTTTGTCCAAAAAAAAAAAAAAAAAAAAACTCAAAAGGCTAGCAAAAAGCCAAAAACCTTTCCATTACATAACACCTCTTCCTCTTCTCAAACCCTTTCCTATCACATAAACACCTCTTCCTCTTCTCAAAACAAAACATTTTCGAAACATATTTCATTTTACTCTGGGGACGATTTTTTTTCTTTAACATCATTTCAAAGTTGAGTTCCCTTCTTATAGATTCCAAGAGTTTTGTATCAATGGATTCAAAAAATAGAAAACCAGGTTCAACGAATGAAGGTCCAGCAATAGGGATTGATTTGGGAACTACTTACTCGTGTGTTGCTGTTTGGAACCATAACAGAGTTGAGATCATCGCCAATGATCAAGGCAACAGGACCACTCCGTCTTGTGTGGCTTTCTCCGATACTCAGCGATTCATTGGTGACTCTGCCAACAACCAAGTCTCCCGCAACCCAGTTAACACTATTTATGGTAACTCCTGTTGCCCCATCTAGACATCTTTATACGTGTGTGTATGTAAGTATAGTGTCGAGCATGTTAAAAATAGTAGAACATAGATATGTTTCGCTCTGAGTTTCTTATAATGTGTTAAATACCTTATCTTCTTCTGTAGTTCGTTCTAGGTTAATATAGAATTAAATTCTTTGTATAAAGACAATTAAATTATAAATTAGTATAGAATTAAATTCTTTTGATATGCATAATATTTACAGATGTCAAACGTTTGATTGGAAGAAGATTCAGTGACCCCATGGTGCAGGCTAATATGAAGTTATGGCCTTTCAAAGTCATTCCTAGACCGGATGACAAACCTATGATTGTTGTCAGTTACAAAGGTGAGGAGAAACACTTCTCTGCTGAGGAAATATCTGCGATGATCCTTACCAAGATGAAGGAAAGTGCCGAGGCGTATCTAGGTACCACTGTTAAGAATGCTGTGGTTACTGTACCTGCTTACTTCAATGACTCTCAGAGGCAAGCCACAAAGGACGCTGGTCATATTTCCGGGCTTAATATTTTGCGTATCATTAACAACCAACTGCTGCTGCTATTGCGTATGGGTTGCATATAAAAGCTTTCCCTGGGAAGAAAAACATTCTTATCTTTGATCTTGGTGGTGGTACTTTTGATGTGTCACTGTTGTCGATTGAAGAGGGTATTTATGAAGTTAAGTCTATAGCTGGTGACGGTTACTTGGGTGGTGAGGACTTTGATAACAGATTGGTCAACCATTTTGTTCAAGAATTTAAGAGGAAGCACATGAAGGACATTAGCGGAAACCCGAGGGCATTGAGGAGGTTAAAGAGTGCTTCTGAGACTGCGAAGAGGGCTATCTCTTCTACTGTTCAAACTAAAATTGAAGTTGAATCTTTGTATGAAGGTATTGACTTCTACTCTACCATTACGAGGGCGAGGTTCGAAGAAATAAACATGGATTTGTTCAACAAGTGTATGGAGCTTGTAGAGCAGTGTTTGAGCGATGCGAAGATGGATAAAAGCAGTGTTGATGATGTGGTTCTTGTTGGTGGGTCGAGTCGAATTCCTAAAGTTCAGGAAATGTTGAAAGGTTTATTCAATGGAAAGAAGCTGTCTAAGATCATCAGCCCTGATGAGGCTGTTGCTTATGGTGCAGCTGTCCAAGCTGCAATTTTGACCGGGCAAGGCAACGAGAAGGTTAAGGAGTTGAATTTGTTATATGTTACTCCATTATCTCTTGGTATCGAGACAAAAGGTGATGTCATGAGTGTTTTGATTCCCAGAAACACAATTATTCCCACCAAGAAGGAGAATGTGTTTACGACAGCTTTTGATGACCAAACTAGCATCTTGATTCAGGTGTACGAGGGTGAGAGAACCGCTACAAAAGACAACAATTTGTTGGGAAAATTCGAACTCACTGGAATTCCACCTGCTTCAAGAGGTGTACCTCAGATCAATGTTATATTTGACATGGATGCTAATGGTATCCTCAATGTTTCTGCTGAGGACCAAGGAAGTGGTCAAACAAACAAGCTTACCATCACTAATGACGAGGGAAGGCTCTCCATTGAGGAGATTGAGAGAATGGTGCAAGATGCTGAAAAATACAAGTATGAAGATGAAGTGTTCAAAGAGAAAGTACAGGCCAGGAATGCATTGGAGAATTATGCTTATGACACGAGCAACACCATTAAAAATTATCAGATTGCTGCTAAGCTTTCCCTTACTGATAAGAAGAAGATTCAGGATGCTATTAAAGATACATTCAAGTGGCTAGACAATAACCAACTTGCAGAGGCTGATAAATTTAAGGACAAGTTGAAAGAGCTCGAAGGCATTTACAGACCCATCAAGGCCAAGATGTATTAGGGTGGGTAATTACGGAAGCCATGCATGAAAAAGATACTCATTTGGTGGTGGCCAAATATTAAACAGTTGAATGCTCTGTTATTTATTTATACAAAAGTCTTCATGTGTTACTTTTTTTAAAAGTTTTTTAGTTGTTTTTCTCTGCTTTTAGTGTTTTTTTTATCAGTATGGGTATTATTCAGTTGTTATAACTTATATCGCATAGGTGTTGGCATATTGTGTTGAATCAAATACTTACTAGGATCTCAGTCTTGGCTCATAACAGTTGTCTTTCTTTGACCTAATTGCATTATAAGGTCTTTATATTATGTAAATAGTATACATACCTTTTGAAAATTTTGAAATAATTTCACTATAGGTCCCTATATTATACAAAATTGCACTCTTTTATGTCCCTACAATTTTGTAACACAGAGAATTGCTCCTTGTATTGTGTAGGATTCAGATTTTGTTATGGATAAAGATGATAAAGGATCACCAAGTGATGATTCAGGTGGAGATGATTCTGATGCTAGTGAAAAAGGAGACGAGGATGATGTATGTATATTTCCATTTTTACCCCTCTCTTTTATTTGTTGAAACTGATGATCATATATATATATATAACAGACACCTGTGAAAAGTAAAGCAAAGCCGGACCCACCAGCACCAAAACCAACTTCAAAGATATGAACCTGCAATAATTTATTTCTTGTGATTAATTCATGTTCGTGATATTTATCTAACGCAGAGCTGGTATGTCATATTTATTAGAATTTGAGTAAATTTTTTGAGTTGTAGTTATGGTATCTATAGTAGATATTCTCTGATTAGACAAAATTAAATAGTATTGTGAAATTTACCCTATACTATAAAAGAGTATGCACTATAGGTCCCTATCAACTACCTTTAACTTAAACAACAACTTTAACTTTTAATATATTGAGATGATTTCATACAATGTTCCCCATAATAAGTATATTGATTGTAAAGTTCATAATCGAAAGCTCTTCGAGCACAATGGTCACAAAGACCATGCATAAACTATACACTGCCTATTGATCTTGGTTTGAATCACACCAACTACAAAAAAAAAAAAAAAAAAAAAATTGTTTCTCTCTTTCGGTGGGATTTTTTTTCTCCCTAAAGTAAGTAGTATAGTAGTAGTTTTTTTTTTGTTTCTATTTCATAGTAGAGTCATTTTGGATTCCTATTCATTGACTCGGTTTTAACCTCTATAATTAGTTTGTTTCATCAAGTCCTTGGCTAGTAATTTAATTTCATTTTTGATTAACTAACTACTATGATACTAGTTTAGTTTGTTCATTCAACTACATTCAACTACCTTTAACTTAAACAACAACTTTAACTTTTAATATATTGAGATGATTTCATACAATGTTCCCCATAATAAGTATATTGATTGTAAAGTTCATAATCGAAAGCTCTTCGAGCACAATGGTCACAAAGACCATGCATAAACTATACACTGCCTATTGATCTTGGTTCGAATCACACCAACTACAAAAAAAAAAAAAAAAAAAAATTTGTTTCTCTCTTTCGGTGGGATCTTTTTTCTCCCTAAAGTAAGTAGTATAGTAGTAGTTTTTTTTTGTTTCTATTTCATAGTAGAGTCATTTTCGATTCCTATTCATTGACTCGGTTTTAACCTCTATAATTAGTTTGCTTCATCAAGTCCTTGGCTAGTAATTTAATTTCATTTTTGATTAACTAACTACTATGATACTAGTTTAGTTTGTTCATTCAACTACATTCAACTACCTTTAACTTAAACAACAACTTTAACTTTTAATATATTGAGATGATTTCATACAATGATCCCCATAATAAGTATATTGATTGTAAAGTTCATAATCGAAAGCTCTTCGAGCACAATGGTCACAAAGACCATGCATAAGCTATACACTGCCTATTGATCTTGGTTCGAATCACACCAACTACAAAAAAAAAAAAAAAAAAATTGTTTCTCTCTTTTGGTGGGATCTTTTTTCTCCCTAAAGTAAGTAGTATAGTAGTAGTTTTTTTTTGTTTCTATTTCATAGTAGAGTCATTTTGGATTCCTATTCATTGATTCGGTTTTAACCTCTATAATTAGTTTGTTTCATCAAGTCCTTGGCTAGTAATTTAATTTCATTTTTGATTAACTAACTACTATGATACTAGTTTAGTTTGTTCATTCAACTACATTCAACTACCTTTAACTTAAACAACTACTTTAACTTTTAATATATTGAGATGATTTCATACAATGATCCCCATAATAAGTATATTGATTGTAAAGTTCATAATCGAAAGCTCTTCGAGCACAATTGTCACAAAGACCATGCATAAGCTATACACTGCCTATTGATCTTGGTTCGAATCACACCAACTACAAAAAAAAAAAAAAAAAAAAAAATTTGTTTCTCTCTTTTGGTGGGATCTTTTTTCTCCCTAAAGTAAGTAGTATAGTAGTAGTTTTTTTTTTTTTTTCTATTTCATAGTAGAGTCATTTTGGATTCCTATTCATTGACTCGGTTTTAACCTCTATAATTAGTTTGTTTCATCAAGTCCTTGACTAGTAATTTAATTTCATTTTTGATTAACTAACTACTATGATACTAGTTTAGTTTGTTCATTCAACTACATTCAACTACCTTTAACTTAAACAACAACTTTAACTTTTAATATATTGAGATGATTTCATACAATGTTCCCCATATGTAGTTCTCGTTATTATGTTCAAAACCCTTTAAGATATCAGACCTATTTACGACGAGTAATGGATTAAGGCTATTAGATAAGAGTAGGGCATAACTAACATTTTCACCATACGTAGTTCTTGTTATTATGTTCAAAACCCTTTAAGATGTCAGACCTATTTACGACGAGTAATGGATTACGGCTATTAGATTAGTGTAGGGCATAACTAACATTTTCACCATACGTAGTTCTCGTTATTATGTTCAAAACCCCTTAAGATGTCAGACCTATTTACGACGAGTAATGGACTAAGGCTATTAGATTAGAGTAGGGCATAACTAACATTTTCACCATACGTAGTTCTCGTTATTATGTTCAAAACCCCTTAAGATGTCAGACCTATTAAAACACCCACATGTATATAAAAAACAAACATACTTATATAAAAACACACATAGTTTAAAATAGTAACACAGAGTTTAAAATAGAAAGTGAAATTAAGAGAAATGTTGAAATGTTCAAATTTTAAAATTAAGAAGACATAATTCTTAGATAATGTCGTACATATGCAAGTCTTCATCCATATTTTTGCATACACACATATTCTCATCACAATCTTCATTCATCAACCAATTTAGAATACAGACACACCACTTTTCTGCCTTCCCTTTTTTGTATTTCGGGGGAACTAGCTTGTGTTTGTATACTTCAGTATCAATTATAAAGGTATAAACTCCAGAATTGTTAATGATTGATCTCGGTTGGAATACGATATGTTCGTATGATGTAATCTCATTTATATCCACGAGACGTGCTTTCTTCTTCTCAAAAGCCCATCCATTGAAGATCTAACCTCAAAAGTAGTCATACCTGTATCAAGATACAAGAATCACAATTGTTAATACATTATACATTGAAAAATCAAATTCAAACACAGTTTAGATGGGACTTGTCCCATGTCACATGTGATTTCCAATTTCTTAACCAAATCATAAGCAATATAGATGGGACTTGTCCCATCTCACATGTGGTTTCCAATTTATTAACCAAATCATAAGAAATATAGATGGGACTTGTCCCATCACACATGCACACTGTTTTTTTATTACTAATCTCCGTGTATATGATATATTTGCCAAATTAACACTTAATTACAGTAAATGGGAAAAGGAATAATAAACAAAAAAACAAAAAAACATAAGAAATAACCTAAAATCAGTCGAAGAAATAATTCGAAGCTATTTAGCTGAAGTTAGTCGAAGTTAGATGAACAACAACTATTTTCGCTTTGATTTGAACATCAACCGAGTGATTTTCAGTGAAGTAGGATTGAAGGTTTTCTCGCGCTAGAACTGTGTGTATTTTGTGGGTGTGTTGTGTGTGTAATATTTTGTGTGTGTGTTGTGTGTTGTGTGTGTAATATTGTGGGCTGGATTGGTTTTTCTGAAGTGATATTTTTGTTTGAAATATTATTTAATTTAAATGGAAAAAATATTTAGTCAAAGTCAGCAAGTAGTTGTCAAAGTTGAGGGTATTACGTAATGTTTTCATCCATATTATGGTATAATCTAAATGAGAAGTTAGATTAGTATTTTAATTTAAGAGCGCATTATCCCTAAAAAATTAGTAAATATTTAATTTTTTTGTTGTAATTTGGAAATTCTTTTAGAAGCTTAAAAAAAATTGTATTAGATCCCTAAAATATCAAATATCAAAACCAACCAAACAAAGAATCACAAAATAGGTTTTTAAAAGGCATCATCTTTTTTCACTGTCATTGTATCTTCTTTAGAACTAAACTACTAAATATACCATTTTGGTCTTCATTACTAATTTTTTTTTTGTTTTCATTACTAAATTAAACATGCAAGTAATATAGGCTTTTATACCTATATAGTCATTTAAAGAGAATATAATTCTTTGTTGGTGACTAGCATTTTCTACTACGCCCATTAGACACAACCATTTACTTAATCAACTTCACTTGAGGCCCCCAAAAGCCCAATTCTATCAGCCCAACTACTTTTATTCATCATCTTCTTTAACAAACTTAAAGTCCATATTCACCACCGCCAAACCCACTTCTCCCACCAATCCAGCCGCGCCACCCCTGCTACTAACTATAACCGACCAGTATCCCTCCTCAGAGTTCAAGAATACACCCCCACCCAGCCGCTCTCCTGCACAGGTGCATTGAAGGTTTTTGGTAAAATGGTTGAAGTAAATGACGAATTTTACGTTGTACGGAAAGGATACATGATTGGGGTTTACCGGAGTTTAAGTGATCTCCAAGCTGTGGTTCGATCTTCGGTAAATATTCTTGCTTTATGATTTTTATGAATTATTGTTTTATGGTTTATGAATATACTCGTTTGTTGTAGTTTTTGTATAATTGCCCATTAGTCTTTATAGTTTGTAGTTACTTGAATTCTGTATTGAACAATACTCTGTGAAGTTTTGAGGTTGATCTTTATCTAATAAAATTTGATGTATTAGTTCCCAATTATTGTTCTTGGTGTATTAGTTACTCAAGTTTTATCTTTAATGTTTTCAGGGAAATGTTCCTTTAAAAGACTTCTCTTTGGAGAACTTATTCTTGTTGGAGAAAGCAGAAATTCGCCTTTGAATTGATGAATATTTGTTTCGAGATGATCAATACTCTAAAGCTATTGTTAAACTTCTGCAAGGGTTGTACAATGTGAAGAATCTATCTTTGTATGGTGACATGCCAGAGGTATATTATCGATTTTCCGATCTTACATACTTGTTAATTATTTAATTTGTTATCATTAATCTGATTTAGTTTACCACTTTTGTTAGTATATATGATATAATCATTTATGAGAAGAGCATCTCTCTTTTAGGATTAAAGCAATGTTACAATAAGAAAGTTATGTAGAAGATTGATTTGCTGATTTATGCAAATATCATTTTAACAATGCCATTATCCGGGTTTTCATCAGATTCTTTATCCTGAAATATCTTAGTTCAAGTGTGTGTAAGTTTAGTTTTTCATTAATAAATGTTTCCCTTTGTTGAAGGTTCTTCAGTAGGCAATATTTTCCGCAAGCTTTCCAAGATTATCTCAATTGACTATGGGAGTCAACTGTTCAAAGCATTCACTGCTAAATTTTATAGAAGGCTGTGGGAAATTAGAGTTTCTTAAAGTTTATAAGGTCAGTAAAAGCTCATGGAGAGATAGAAAGAGAAAAGGGAAGGGTAAACTTAGTTGTTACCTTACCAATTAATAGCTAATGTTTTTGGTGCAGTATGGTTATTGTAGACACAAGCAGGCGAAATGCTGGAGCGAAGCTGAGAAAGTGCCTAATTGCTTCTTGACGTGCCTTAAAACTAAACTCTGAAGTATTCGTATAATTTCACATTAGTCATTGTAGTTTGTAGTTACTTAAATCTGTATTGAACAATACTCTGAAGTTTTGAGGTTGATCTATATCTAATAAAATTTGATGTGCTTATAAAAAATGTTAGTATTGAGATCCTGACTTGTATGTATAGTGGCGAGGTACCCTTGAATTTTCAGGTGTTGCAGCCATTACACATATCAGATTCTTACTCTTATCAATATATGATCTGAGCCTCCTCTTATCTTACAAAATGATTTTGTGGTTGGATTTATTTAAAAATCAAGCATCAAGTTTGTTTTTGAATGATTGGAAGTGTAGTAACACAATTAAGCACCATCTGGCAGTCTCGTAGGGATCCTTTATTTTAAAAACAATTCAAGCAATCATGAACCTGTGTTGGAATTTAGAGATTCAATACTTTCTCCCAATTGTTCAGTCATAAAACTCTTATTACAACAAATTGAACAAATCGCATAGAAAAAAAACATAGAACCAATCATTAGTTCATTACCAAAGCAATTAGCAGAAATTTCCCTTTAGGACAGCTGGACAAGGACATTATCAAAATAAGGCAATAGGCTGTCATTTATCACCTTAAAATGATGCAGCAAAACATCAAAGGTTTAATTGCATAATTGGTCCATGTGTTATGAAAATTAGCCAAATGTTCTATTTTCCTAATTATTACTACGTAAACACTCCATTTCTTTTAGGAACCTGATCTATCCAATATCATTCCCATCACCTTTAATAAAAAAGATAAAACTTCTAACGTAACAAATATCACGAACATGAATTAATCACAAGAAATAAATTATTGCAGGTTCATATCTTTGAAGTTGGTTTTGGTGCTGGTGGGTCCGGCTTTGCTTTACTTTTCACAGGTGTCTGTTATATATATATATATATATATATATATGATCATCAGTTTCAACAAATAAAAGAGAGGGGTAAAAATGGAAATATACATACATCATCCTCGTCTCCTTTTTCACTAGCATCAGAATCATCTCCACCTGAATCATCACTTGGTGATCCTTTATCATCTTTATCCATAACAAAATCTGAATCCTACACAATATAAGGAGCAATTCTCTGTGTTACAAAATTGTAGGGACTTAAAAGAGTACCTCCTCGCACCTGCTAATTTTGAATACAGATGTGAGTAAATCCATTAGGGGGGGGAGAAGTTATATAAAAAAATGAATAATCACAAGAAATAAATTATATAAAAAACAATGAAGTTAAATTCAACAATTTAGATAGATGGATGATTAATAATATATTTGCACAAACAAAAATCAAATATAACTAACACAAGTTTGTCCAAAAAAAAAAAAAAAAACCAACACAAGTTTCACGCATTCCTCTTTCTCAAATAATAGCCTGTTTTGATATGTAGATTACTCTGTCTTCCCTTATTCATAAGTTTATTAAAACTTTCATCTATAACATCCTCCGGAGGATTCAACGTTGTCCTTAAACGCTTTAACGACGTTTCCCCTTTGGCTTTGTCCCTCTTTCCCGCCTTTGTTTTCTTCATTTCCTCAGCCTTTTGCTTCTTCATCTCTTTCTCCATCCTCTTCTTCTCTTCCTCCTCTTTCTTCTTCTCTTCCTCCTCTTTCTTCTTCTCTTCCTCCTCTCTGAACATCTTGAGTTCGGTGTGCACCTTACTTAGCTCCTCAATCGCCTTCTTTTTCTCCTCTTCTTCCTCTCTTAGATTTTGTTTCAACTTAATATTCTCTTCTACCATCTTCTTCTTCTCCTCTTCTTCTTGAACAAACTTTTCTTCTAACGTCGCCTTTTCCTCTTGCACCTTCTTCTTCTCGTTCTCTTCCTCCATTAGCTTTTCTTTAAGTTTAACAATTTCCTCCTCCAGCTTCCTCTTATCCTCCTCTGCCTCCCTAATCTTTTCTTCTAGTTTCGCCTTCTCTTCTTCCTCCCTTCGCTTCACATTCTCTTCATCCGAAGGCCCCGCAACATTCACGAAATCTTGATTATCATCGTATTGATAATCATCGTATTGATAATCATTATTCAATTGTTCATTCCTCGAAGACTTGATAGGATATTCTGATTTTAAAGCCTCTAATATATCAACACCATTTGTTAAGATCTTACTTTCCAAATCGGTTTGCTCCAGCTCTCCTGTATGAATCTGCATACAAATAACAATCAAGCACATTATTGCATGAATTAAGGAAATGAGGAGGCTCAGATCATATATTGATAAGAGTAAGAATCTGATATGTGTAATGGCTGCAACACCTGAAAATTCAAGGGTACCTCGCCACTATACATACAAGTCAGGATCTCAATACTATATATAGATATATAAATATCATCACTGCCTCTTAACCTTCTTTATATATTCATGAACCAAGATATAGTATTATATATTCATATATTGATAAGAGTAAGAATCTGATATGTGTAATGGCTGCAACACCTGAAAATTCAAGAATATTGAGCAGAAATTGCACTATAGGTCCCTACATTAAGCAAAAATTGCACTATAGTTCAAGTAAATAACTATAGTTCAGGAACCATTTCACTATAGCCTATAGGTCCCTATATTGGGCGAAAATTGCACTTTATGCCCCTATATTATATTGCATTATAGACCCTACTATTTACATTATTTACACTATAAGTCCCCATAAAAAAAGAAAGCTCACCAAACAGTTTGTATATCAATCAGAATTTGACTAGTAAAAAATAACTATAGTTCAGGGACCATTTTGCAAATATAAAAATTACCTTATCTGGGGTCACCTTCTGTAACGAATTAATCAATCCGGTAGGTCTCATGTATGATAAATCCCACCTCAGGAACCTTGGGTATACCTTATCAAAACCGGTTCTATGCCTGCCTATAGAATTTATGTGCTCATACAACCAGGGCTGCAAACAGTCAATCACACGGCATTAGGTACAAATATAATCAAAAAAATTACACAAACTACGTGATTACCCCTAATATGTATGTGCATCCGTGTACATACTGTGGGTTCTCAGCATCCTTAGCTATACTATTCATCAACTCTTTGATGATGGCGGATGGCCAATCATATTTTTTAATATTCTCAAACTCTTCGCATAATGGTAACAAAAAACTCTGAACCTCAAACCTTGATGAAAAGAGAAGCGACGATAGTGTAAGTAAATGTAAAACAGTCACGAAATCGTGTAAGACCTCTTCGGTCTGCTCTTTTGATAACAATTCTTCTATCCTTTGTTTTAGCATAGGTTCGGTAACCACAGTACTATTTCCAAAATTCCTTCTGTACCAAGGAGTATCTCTTGGCAAAATTACTTCTGATGTAGGGACAGGCTCAACACCTGTGCCATCTATTCCCAAAATTAACTGCACATCCTGCCTAGTTAATTCTAGGATTTTATCCTTTATCTCAAATCCCCCTTTCTTGTACAACCCAATTAAATAAGCGATGAAGTAATTATTCTTCTCAAGACTACGTTTATCATCAGTTAATTTCCTAAGAAACAAACTCACAAAAAAAGAGTAGAACGGGCTACCCCTGCACAGCTCCAGGTGGGACTCATCCACACCTTTGAGAGAAAGAACTGAATAAGTGGCTTGTACATTGGATCGGTAACAAACTTTAACATCTTTTGACATTATTTAAACCTTCAACAAAAAATGAGAAACCCAGTTATCTAATTAAAGAGGAGATTCAGAAGAAATCAACTCATTGACAAAAAAAAGAAAAAAAGAAGAAGAAATCAACTTACTAGCAGTGGAGGGGCTCCAATTTCTGTGCGCGGTTGACGGAGTAATTCTTTTACCTGGTTCTTTATCAACGCGGCTTGGTGGGAGAGAGAGTTTGTTGTTTTCCTTTTTACCGTTGCCTTCTTATTTTTTGTTTTTGTATTGGACAAGTATTTGCCGCTTAAGAATTTGAAAATATATAAAAAAAATTGAAAATATATAAAAAAATTGAAGATATATAAAAAAATTGTGGAAACTAGTTTTTTCTTTTTTACATATGTTGGTTTACATACAACGAGGCCCCACTCTTATTTTAGCATTAACCCGGCTCACGTGAGTTTCAGGTGTAGAAATCTGTTCATTTGTTTCTACAGGTGAAGAGACAAAGGTTTGTTGTTGGTTAGAATTGTTGTAGACTAGTAGTGGACTAGGTGTTAAACCTTGCAGATGCGGTAGCGGTGGCTGAATCACATAGTTAGGGTTGAGACTATAGGAGTTGTCCCATTAAGCCTATATAGTTTATACTAAAAACCAAAATCAAAACACAAATAAGAAAAGACACAAAACGACTCTTGTGAAAAAAGACACGGTGATTTTTTTTTTTAATAATAGTATGCGGGATTCGAACTTGAGATCTGATAAGTAAAGTGTTAGCGTGTTACCGATAGGATATGTTTAATCGTCGAACATACTTGTTGAAAATTTATATATAACATGGAAACACTAAAAACATCTTGATTAAGATAGAGACTATAGGAGTTGTCCCATTAAGCCTATATAGTTTATACTAAAAACTAAAATCAAAACACAAACAAGAAAAAATACAAAACGACTCTTGCGAAAAAACTACAGGATTTGAACTTGAGATCTAATAAGTAAAGTGTTAGCGTGTTACCGCTAGGCTATGTTTAACATCAAATATAATTGTTAAAAATTTATATATAACATGGAAACACTAAAAACATCTTGATTAAGATAGAGACTATAGGAGTTGTCCCATTAAGCCTATATAGTTTATACTAAAAACTAAAATCAAAAGACAAACAAGAAAAAACACAAAACGACTCTTGTGAAAAAAGACACGGTGAATTTCTTTTAATAATAGTATGCGGGATTTGAACTTGAGATCTAATAAGTAAAGTGTTAGCGTGTTACCGATAGGCTATGTTTAATCGTCAAACATACTTGTTAAAAATTTATATACAACAAGGGAACACTAAAACCATCTTGATTAAGATATAGACTATAGGAGTTGTCCCATTAAGCATATATAGTTTATACTAAAAACTAAAATCAAAACACAAACAAGAAAAAACACAAAACGACTCTTGTGAAAAAAGACCCGGTGAATTTCTTTTAATAATAGTATGCGGGATTTGAACTTGAGATCTAATAAGTAAAGTGTTAACGTGTTACCGATAGGCTAATAATTCAAAGGCCCCTAAACTTTTATATAATTATAATCATATCCTTAAAGTAGCAATATTTACAATTTTGCCTCTATGTTAAATACATTAAAATTAGCCTAAAAATTACTTCAATAATCATCTAAACACAATCATAACAACACTTCCAAGCTAATATATTCATGATCCACTAAATTTCAAAAATTAATTCTAACAATTTTAAAAAAAAAAACTTAAACTGGATGTTTTTACCTTTTTATTGCAATCTACCTAAGCTAATTACTAACTTTTAAATAATCTATTTATTAAGTATAATAGCTAAAAAATGTTGGTTGAAAAAAAAGAGTCTCTTGGTAATCATAATCATTATAAACGTGGCGTGTGATAACGGAAGAGTGATGACAATATTTTTTCTTTTTGTGAGAAGTGATGAAAATATATATACACATATTTTAATACTCCAATTACCGGTTTCTCAAATGGAAACTAAAACTCTAGATCCCGAAGCACTTCCCTTCCTAGTCACTTCATCTCCATATTCAACAACGAAGTAAGTAACAATAGCGTCTGCTCATCATACCAATCTTTTTCCAAGTATTCCTCCTTTCCCAATACAGTACTATCAACCACATCCTCAAACCCTCTTTCCACCACACCCGACCACCTATTTTATACCTTCACAGTCAGTTATGATGTCGGGAACACAGCTTTTATGCACTGCTACCGCCGCTGGTAACTTACAACAACCATAATATGTGATTCAGCCGCCGCTACCACATCTGCAATGTTTAACACCTAGACCACTACTAGTCTACAACATTTCTAACCAGCAACAAACCTTTGTCCCTTCACCTGTAGATACAAATGAACAGATTTCTACACCTGAAAATCACGTGAGCCGGGTTAATACTAACATAAGAGTGGGGCCTCATTGTAAGGCAACCAACAATTAGACTCAAACTTAAGTGGTTGGTGTATCTGGTAAACTATTAGAGTCATACTTAAGTGTTTGGTGTATTAAGTCAAATTTTAGAGTCAAACTATCTAAATTCTTTCTTTTCTTATTAATTAACTATCTAAAATTACTAATAGGCCCCTATATTTTTATTAAAGTTCAATTTTGCCCCAACACTATCTAAAAAGTCTAAAATGCCCCTAAATATTAATCTTTTTTTATTACTAATCAACAATATAAAATTACTAATAGACACCTAACTATTTTTAAAAGTCCAATATTACCCCTACATTAACTAAAAAGACTAAAATACCCCTAATATTTAATTTTTTATTATTCACTTTAAACAAAATCTATCTATAATTATTCAAAGCGACTGCAAATAACGTTGCAATGTTCTCTTATATTTTGTTGAATGCTAAAGTTTTAGACAATGAGGGTAAAATTTAATGACCTTAGTAGATCAAGGCACATATTCAGCATTTAGAAGACATATATGATCTTCCTCTAGGATCGGGAAAATGCAAATTTCATTTTCATTATAATGCCCACTCTAGTTGAACTCATATACATGACCCTTTATTTATCAACTTGAAACTTATTGTGTTACATTTTAAATTCGTTTAAATCGTATATTTTTTGCTTTCAAGTGATGTTGCAAATTTATTATTTTTCTTACTTCTTACTCCAACTGCAATATTCTTCATCGGATTATACCATGAATGTTTCAAGTCAAAATATAGTCATACAAGTCTATCTTGGGATGACCTCATTGATTACTTGATCAATATCAGTTCAAGTAAGTTCTTATTTGCGTTATATAGCAATTGGTTTACATGTTATCTTAATTGTTATGTGGAGTGAAAGAAACTCAAGAATTCATTTTGCTTCTATCATAAATGAGAAGCAAATTGTTTTAGTGGTGGTGTTGTGATGATCAAGTGATTTAAGACTTCTTCTAGTCTTGAGGAGTGTGATATTTCCTTAATCTCAACTAATTAACTCGTGCTCTTAAAAAAGAATTAACTCGTGCTCTTATGTTGAAAACTCTCTAAGTATTAGATTTGGCTAATATAACAAACTTGTTCACAACTTACAATTTGTTAAGAACCAGATTCGAGAGTGAATTCTTATGTTCAAACACTTTAAAATCTCATATCTAGCCTTGTTGGGTAATGGATTTAGGCTTTTTGGTTAGAGTAGGGCATACATGGTATTATCTGCTATGATAGTTTGGATCACATACGTTGTTTTTAGGATTCCTCCATGTCGAACCCCGATAAACAATCGTGCTCTTATGTTCAAAACTCTCTAAGTATTAGATTTGGCTAATATAACAAACTTGTTCACAACTTACAATTTGTTAAGAACCAGATTCGAGAGTGAATTCTTATGTTCAAACACTTTAAAATCTCATATCTAGCCTTGTTGGGTAATGGATTTAGGCTTTTTGGTTAGAGTAGGGCATACATGGTATTATCTGCTATGATAGTTTGGATCACATACGTTGTTTTTAGGATTCCTCCATGTCGAACCCCGATAAACAATCGTGCTCTTATGTTCAAAACTCTCTAAGTATTAGATTTGGCTAATATAACAAACTTGTTCACAACTTACAATTTGTTAAGAACCAGATTCGAGAGTGAATTCTTATGTTCAAACACTTTAAAATCTCATATCTAGCCTTGTTGGGTAATGGATTTAGGCTTTTTGGTTAGAGTACGGCATACATGGTATTATCTGCTATGATAGTTTGGATCACATACGTTGTTTTTAGGATTCCTCCATGTCGAACCCCGATAAACAATCGTGCTCTTATGTTCAAAACTCTCTAATTATTAGATTTGGCTAATATAACAAACTTGTTCACAACTTACAATTTGTTAAGAACCAGATTCGAGAGTGAATTCTTATGTTCAAACACTTTAAAATCTCATATCTAGCCTTGTTGGGTAATGGATTTAGGCTTTTTGGTTAGAGTAGGGCATACATGGTATTATCTGCTATGATAGTTTGGATCACATACGTTGTTTTTAGGATTCCTCCATGTCGAACCCCGATAAACAATCGTGCTCTTATGTTCAAAACTCTCTAATTATTAGATTTGGCTAATATAACAAACTTGTTCACAACTTACAATTTGTTAAGAACCAGATTCGAGAGTGAATTCTTATGTTCAAACACTTTAAAATCTCATATCTAGCCTTGTTGGGTAATGGATTTAGGCTTTTTTGTTAGAGTAGGGCATACATGGTAATATCTGCTATGATAGTTTGGATCACATACGTTGTTTTTAGGATTCCTCCATGTCGAACCCCGATAAACAATCGTGCTCTTATGTTCAAAACTCTCTAAGTATTAGATTTGGCTAATATAACAAACTTGTTCACAACTTACAATTTGTTAAGAACCAGATTCGAGAGTGAATTCTTATGTTCAAACACTTTAAAATCTCATATCTAGCCTTGTTGGGTAATGGATTTAGGCTTTTTGGTTAGAGTAGGGCATACATGGTATTATCTGCTATGATAGTTTGGATCACATACGTTGTTTTTAGGATTCCTGCATGTCGAACCCCGATAAACAATCGTGCTCTTATGTTCAAAACTCTCTAATTATTAGATTTGGCTAATATAACAAACTTGTTCACAACTTACAATTTGTTAAGAACCAGATTCGAGAGTGAATTCTTATGTTCAAACACTTTAAAATCTCATATCTAGCCTTGTTGGGTAATGGATTTAGGCTTTTTTGTTAGAGTAGGGCATACATGGTAATATCTGCTATGATAGTTTGGATCACATACGTTGTTTTTAGGATTCCTCCATGTCGAACCCCGATAAACAATCGTGCTCTTATGTTCAAAACTCTCTAAGTATTAGATTTGGCTAATATAACAAACTTGTTCACAACTTACAATTTGTTAAGAACCAGATTCGAGAGTGAATTCTTATGTTCAAACACTTTAAAATCTCATATCTAGCCTTGTTGGGTAATGGATTTAGCCATTTTGGTTAGAGTAGGGCATACATGGTATTATCTGCTATGATAGTTTGGATCACATACGTTGTTTTTAGGATTCCTCCATGTCGAACCCCGATAAACAATCGTGCTCTTATGTTCAAAACTCTCTAAGTATTAGATTTGGCTAATATAACAAACTTGTTCACAACTTACAATTTGTTAAGAACCAGATTCGAGAGTGAATTCTTATGTTCAAACACTTTAAAATCTCATATCTAGCCTTGTTGGGTAATGGATTTAGGCTTTTTGGTTAGAGTAGGGCATACATGGTATTATCTGCTATGATAGTTTGGATCACATACGTTGTTTTTAGGATTCCTCCATGTCGAACCCCGATAAACAATCGTGCTCTTATGTTCAAAACTCTCTAAGTATTAGATTTGGCTAATATAACAAACTTGTTCACAACTTACAATTTGTTAAGAACCAGATTCGAGAGTGAATTCTTATGTTCAAACACTTTAAAATCTCATATCTATCCTTGTTGGGTAATGGATTTAGGCTTTTTGTTTAGAGTAGGGCATAGATGGTATTATCTGTTATGATAGTTTGCATCACATATGTTGTTTTTAGCATTCCTCCATGTCGAACCCCGATAAACAATCGTGCTCTTATGTTCAAAACTCTCTAAGTATTAGATTTGGCTAATATAACAAACTTGTTCACAACTTACAATTTTTTAAGAACCAGATCCGAGAGTGAATTCTTATGTTCAAACATTTTAAAATCTCATATCTATCCTTGTTGGGTAATGGATTTAGGCTTTTTGTTTAGAGTAGGGCATACATGGTATTATCTGCTATGATAGTTTGGATCACATACGTTGTTTTTAGGATTCCTCCATGTCGAACCCCGATAAACAATCGTGCTCTTATGTTCAAAACTATCTAAGTATTAGATTTGGCTAATATAACAAACTTGTTCACAACTTACAATTTGTTAAGAACCAGATTCGAGAGTGAATTCTTATGTTCAAACACTTTAAAATCTCATATCTAGCCTTGTTGGGTAATGGATTTAGGCTTTTTGGTTAGAGTAGGGCATACATGGTATTATCTGCTATGATAGTTTGGATCACATACGTTGTTTTTATGATTCCTTCATGTCGAACCCCGATAAACAATCGTGCTCTTATGTTCAAAACTATCTAAGTATTAGATTTGGCTAATATAACAAACTTGTTCACAACTTACAATTTGTTAAGAACCAGATTCGAGAGTGAATTCTTATGTTCAAACACTTTAAAATCTCATATCTAGCCTTGTTGGGTAATGGATTTAGGCTTTTTGGTTAGAGTAGGGCATACATGGTATTATCTGCTATGATAGTTTGGATCACATACGTTGTTTTTATGATTCCTCCATGTCGAACCCCGATAAACAATAGTGCTCTTATGTTCAAAACTATCTAAGTATTAGATTTGGCTAATATAACAAACTTGTTCACAACTTACAATTTGTTAAGAACCAGATTCGAGAGTGAATTCTTATGTTCAAACACTTTAAAATCTCATATCTAGCCTTGTTGGGTAATGGATTTAGGCTTTTTGGTTAGAGTAGGGCATACATGGTATTATCTGCTATGATAGTTTGGATCACATACGTTGTTTTTATGATTCCTTCATGTCGAACCCCGATAAACAATCGTGCTCTTATGTTCAAAACTCTCTAATTATTAGATTTGGCTAATATAACAAACTTGTTTACAACTTACAATTTGTTAAGAACCAGATTCGAGAGTGAATTCTTATGTTCAAACACTTTAAAATCTCATATCTAGCCTTGTTGGGTAATGGATTTAGGCTTTTTGGTTAGAGTAGGGCATACATGGTATTATCTGCTATGATAGTTTGGATCACATACGTTGTTTTTAGGATTCCTCCATGTCGAACCCCGATAAACAATCGTGCTCTTATGTTCAAAACTCTCTAAGTATTAGATTTGGCTAATATAACAAACTTGTTCACAACTTACAATTTGTTAAGAACCAGATTCGAGAGTGAATTCTTATGTTCAAACACTTTAAAATCTCATATCTAGCCTTGTTGGGTAATGGATTTAGGCTTTTTGGTTAGAGTAGGGCATACATGGTATTATCTGCTATGATAGTTTGGATCACATACGTTGTTTTTAGGATTCCTCCATGTCGAACCCCGATAAACAATCGTGCTCTTATGTTCAAAACTATCTAAGTATTAGATTTGGCTAATATAACAAACTTGTTCACAACTTACAATTTGTTAAGAACCAGATTCGAGAGTGAATTCTTATGTTCAAACACTTTAAAATTTCATATCTAGCCTTGTTGGGTAATGGATTTAGCCATTTTGGTTAGAGTAGGGCATACATGGTATTATCTGCTATGATAGTTTGGATCACATACGTTGTTTTTATGATTCCTTCATGTCGAACCCCGATAAACAATCGTGCTCTTATGTTCAAAACTCTCTAATTATTAGATTTGGCTAATATAACAAACTTGTTTACAACTTACAATTTGTTAAGAACCAGATTCGAGAGTGAATTCTTATGTTCAAACACTTTAAAATCTCATATCTAGCCTTGTTGGGTAATGGATTTAGGCTTTTTGGTTAGAGTAGGGCATACATGGTATTATCTGCTATGATAGTTTGGATCACATACGTTGTTTTTAGGATTCCTCCATGTCGAACCCCGATAAACAATCGTGCTCTTATGTTCAAAACTCTCTAAGTATTAGATTTGGCTAATATAACAAACTTGTTCACAACTTACAATTTGTTAAGAACCAGATTCGAGAGTGAATTCTTATGTTCAAACACTTTAAAATCTCATATCTAGCCTTGTTGGGTAATGGATTTAGGCTTTTTGGTTAGAGTAGGGCATACATGGTATTATCTGCTATGATAGTTTGGATCACATACGTTGTTTTTAGGATTCCTCCATGTCGAACCCCGATAAACAATCGTGCTCTTATGTTCAAAACTATCTAAGTATTAGATTTGGCTAATATAACAAACTTGTTCACAACTTACAATTTGTTAAGAACCAGATTCGAGAGTGAATTCTTATGTTCAAACACTTTAAAATTTCATATCTAGCCTTGTTGGGTAATGGATTTAGCCATTTTGGTTAGAGTAGGGCATACATGGTATTATCTGCTATGATAGTTTGGATCACATACGTTGTTTTTATGATTCCTTCATGTCGAACCCCGATAAACAATCGTGCTCTTATGTTCAAAACTCTCTAATTATTAGATTTGGCTAATATAACAAACTTGTTTACAACTTACAATTTGTTAAGAACCAGATTCGAGAGTGAATTCTTATGTTCAAACACTTTAAAATCTCATATCTAGCCTTGTTGGGTAATGGATTTAGGCTTTTTGGTTAGAGTAGGGCATACATGGTATTATCTGCTATGATAGTTTGGATCACATACGTTGTTTTTAGGATTCCTCCATGTCGAACCCCGATAAACAATAGTGCTCTTATGTTCAAAACTATCTAAGTATTAGATTTGGCTAATATAACAAACTTGTTCACAACTTACAATTTGTTAAGAACCAGATTCGAGAGTGAATTCTTATGTTCAAACACTTTAAAATCTCATATCTAGCCTTGTTGGGTAATGGATTTAGCCATTTTGGTTAGAGTAGGGCATACATGGTATTATCTGCTATGATAGTTTGGATCACATACGTTGTTTTTATGATTCCTTCATGTCGAACCCCGATAAACAATCGTGCTCTTATGTTCAAAACTCTCTAATTATTAGATTTGGCTAATATAACAAACTTGTTTACAACTTACAATTTGTTAAGAACCAGATTCGAGAGTGAATTCTTATGTTCAAACACTTTAAAATCTCATATCTAGCCTTGTTGGGTAATGGATTTAGGCTTTTTGGTTAGAGTAGGGCATACATGGTATTATCTGCTATGATAGTTTGGATCACATACGTTGTTTTTAGGATTCCTCCATGTCGAACCCCGATAAACAATCGTGCTCTTATGTTCAAAACTCTCTAAGTATTAGATTTGGCTAATATAACAAACTTGTTCACAACTTACAATTTGTTAAGAACCAGATTCGAGAGTGAATTCTTATGTTCAAACACTTTAAAATCTCATATCTAGCCTTGTTGGGTAATGGATTTAGGCTTTTTGGTTAGAGTAGGGCATACATGGTATTATCTGCTATGATAGTTTGGATCACATACGTTGTTTTTAGGATTCCTCCATGTCGAACCCCGATAAACAATCGTGCTCTTATGTTCAAAACTCTCTAAGTATTAGATTTGGCTAATATAACAAACTTGTTCACAACTTACAATTTGTTAAGAACCGGATTCGAGAGTGAATTCTTATGTTCAAACACTTTAAAATCTCATATCTAGCCTTGTTGGGTAATGGATTTAGGCTTTTTGGTTAGAGTAGGGCATACATGGTATTATCTGCTATGATAGTTTGGATCACATACGTTGTTTTTAGGATTCCTCCATGTCGAACCCCGATAAACAATCGTGCTCTTATGTTCAAAACTCTCTAAGTATTAGATTTGGCTAATATAACAAACTTGTTCACAACTTACAATTTGTTAAGAACCAGATTCGAGAGTGAATTCTTATGTTCAAACACTTTAAAATCTCATATCTATCCTTGTTGGGTAATGGATTTAGGCTTTTTGTTTAGAGTAGGGCATAGATGGTATTATCTGTTATGATAGTTTGCATCACATATGTTGTTTTTAGCATTCCTCCATGTCGAACCCCGATAAACAATCGTGCTCTTATGTTCAAAACTCTCTAAGTATTAGATTTGGCTAATATAACAAACTTGTTCACAACTTACAATTTTTTAAGAACCAGATCCGAGAGTGAATTCTTATGTTCAAACATTTTAAAATCTCATATCTATCCTTGTTGGGTAATGGATTTAGGCTTTTTGGTTAGAGTAGGGCATACATGGTATTATCTGCTATGATAGTTTGGATCACATACGTTGTTTTTAGGATTCCTCCATGTCGAACCCCGATAAACAATCGTGCTCTTATGTTCAAAACTCTCTAAGTATTAGATTTGGCTAATATAACAAACTTGTTCACAACTTACAATTTGTTAAGAACCAGATTCGAGAGTGAATTCTTATGTTCAAACACTTTAAAATCTCATATCTAGCCTTGTTGGGTAATGGATTTAGGCTTTTTGGTTAGAGTAGGGCATACATGGTATTATCTGCTATGATAGTTTGGATCACATACGTTGTGTTTAGGATTCCTCCATGTCGAACCCCGATAAACAATAGTGCTCTTATGTTCAAAACTCTCTAAGTATTAGATTTGGATAATATAACAAACTTTTTCACAACTTACAATTTTTTAAGAACCAGATTCGAGAGTGAATTCTTATGTTCAAACACTTTAAAATCTCATATCTATCCTTGTTGGGTAATGGATTTAGGCTTTTTGTTTAGAGTAGGGCATAGATGGTATTATCTGCTATGATAGTTTGCAACACATATGTTGTTTTTAGCATTCCTCCATGTCGAACCTTGATAAACAATCGTGCTCTTATGTTCAAAACTCTCTAAGTATTAGATTTGGCTAATATAACAAACTTGTTCACAACTTACAATTTGTTAAGAACCAGATTCGAGAGTGAATTCTTATGTTCAAACACTTTAAAATCTCATATCTAGCCTTGTTGGGTAATGGATTTAGGCTTTTTGGTTAGAGTAGGGCATACATGGTATTATCTGCTATGATAGTTTGGATCACATACGTTGTTTTTAGGATTCCTCCATGTCGAACCCCGATAAACAATCGTGCTCTTATGTTCAAAACTCTCTAAGTATTAGATTTGGCTAATATAACAAACTTGTTCACAACTTACAATTTGTTAAGAACCAGATTCGAGAGTGAATTCTTATGTTCAAACACTTTAAAATCTCATATCTATCCTTGTTGGGTAATGGATTTAGGCTTTTTGTTTAGAGTAGGGCATAGATGGTATTATCTGCTATGATAGTTTGCATCACATATGTTGTTTTTAGCATTCCTCCATGTCGAACCCCGATAAACAATCGTGCTCTTATGTTCAAAACTCTCTAAGTATTAGATTTGGCTAATATAACAAACTTGTTCACAACTTACAATTTTTTAAGAACCAGATCCGAGAGTGAATTCTTATGTTCAAACACTTTAAAATCTCATATCTAGCCTTGTTGGGTAATGGATTTAGGCTTTTTGGTTAGAGTAGGGCATACATGGTATTATCTGCTATGATAGTTTGGATCACATACGTTGTTTTTAGGATTCCTCCATGTCGAACCCCGATAAACAATCGTGCTCTTATGTTCAAAACTCTCTAAGTATTAGATTTGGCTAATATAACAAACTTGTTCACAACTTACAATTTGTTAAGAACCAGATTCGAGAGTGAATTCTTATGTTCAAACACTTTAAAATCTCATATCTAGCCTTGTTGGGTAATGGATTTAGGCTTTTTGGTTAGAGTAGGGCATACATGGTATTATCTGCTATGATAGTTTGGATCACATACGTTGTTTTTAGGATTCCTCCATGTCGAACCCCGATAAACAATCGTGCTCTTATGTTCAAAACTCTCTAAGTATTAGATTTGGCTAATATAACAAACTTGTTCACAACTTACAATTTGTTAAGAACCAGATTCGAGAGTGAATTCTTATGTTCAAACATTTTAAAATTTCATATCTATCCTTGTTGGGTAATGGATTTAGGCTTTTTGTTTAGAGTAGGGCATAGATGGTATTATCTGCTATGATAGTTTGCATCAAATATGTTGATTTTAGGATTCCTCCATATCGAACCCCGATAAACAATCGTGCTCTTATGTTCAAAACTCTCTAAGTATTAGATTTGGCTAATATAACAAACTTGTTCACAACTTACAATTTTTTAAGAACCAGATTCGAGAGTGAATTCTTATGTTCAAACACTTTAAAATCTCATATCTATCCTTGTTGGGTAATGGATTTAGGCTTTTTGTTTAGAGTAGGGCATAGATGGTATTATCTGCTATGATAGTTTGCATCAAATATGTTGATTTTAGGATTCCTCCATATCGAACCCCGATAAACAATCGTGCTCTTATGTTCAAAACTCTCTAAGTATTAGATTTGGCTAATATAACAAACTTGTTCACAACTTACAATTTTTTAAGAACCAGATTCGAGAGTGAATTCTTATGTTCAAAAATTTAAAATCTCATATCTATCCTTGTTGGGTAATGGATTTAGGCTTTTTGTTTAGAGTAGGGCATAAATGGTATTATCTGCTATGATAGTTTGCATCACATATGTTGTTTTTAGCATTCCTCCATGTCGAACCTCGATAAACAATCGTGCTCTTATGTTCAAAACTCTCTAAGTATTAGATTTGGCTAATATAACAAACTTGTTCACAACTTACAATTTTTTAAGAACCAGATCCGAGAGTGAATTCTTATGTTCAAACATTTTCAAATCTCATATCTATCCTTGTTGGGTAATGGATTTAGGATTTTTGTTTAGAGTAGGGCATAGATGGTATTATCTGCTATGATAGTTTGCATCACATATGTTGTTTTTAGCATTCCTCCATGTCGAACCCCGATAAACAATCGTGCTCTTATGTTCAAAACTCTCTAAGTATTAGATTTGGATAATATAACAAACTTGTTCACAACTTACAATTTTTTAAGAACTAGATCCGAGAGTGAATTCTTATGTTCAAACATTTTCAAATCTCATATCTATCCTTGTTGGGTAATGGATTTAGGATTTTTGTTTAGAGTAGGGCATAGATGGTATTATCTGCTATGATAGTTTGCATCACATATGTTGTTTTTAGCATTCCTCCATGTCGAACCCCGATAAACAATCGTGCTCTTATGTTCAAAACTCTCTAAGTATTAGATTTGGATAATATAACAAACTTGTTCACAACTTACAATTTTTTAAGAACCAGATTCGAGAGTGAATTCTTATGTTCAAACACTTTAAAATCTCATATCTATCCTTGTTGGGTAATGGATTTAGGCTTTTTGTTTAGAGTAGGGCATAGATGGTATTATCTGCTATGATAGTTTGCAACACATATGTTGTTTTTAGCATTCCTCCATGTCGAACCTCGATAAACAATCGTGCTCTTATGTTCAAAACTCTCTAAGTATTAGATTTGGCTAATATAACAAACTTGTTCACAACTTACAATTTGTTAAGAACCAGATTCGAGAGTGAATTCTTATGTTCAAACACTTTAAAATCTCATATCTATCCTTGTTGGGTAATGGATTTAGGCTTTTTGTTTAGAGTAGGGCATAGATGGTATTATCTGCTATGATAGTTTGCAACACATATGTTGTTTTTAGCATTCCTCCATGTCGAACCTCGATAAACAATCGTGCTCTTATGTTCAAAACTCTCTAAGTATTAGATTTGGATAATATAACAAACTTGTTCACAACTTACAATTTGTTAAGAACCAGATTCGAGAGTGAATTCTTATGTTCAAACACTTTAAAATCTCATATCTATCCTTGTTGGGTAATGGATTTATGCTTTTTGTTTAGAGTAGGGCATAGATGGTATTATCTGCTATGATAGTTTGCATCAAATATGTTGTTTTTAGGATTCCTCCATGTCGAACCCCGATAAACAATCGTGCTCTTATGTTCAAAACTCTCTAAGTATTAGATTTGGCAAATATAACAAACTTGTTCACAACTTACAATTTGTTAAGAACCAGATTCGAGAGTGAATTCTTATGTTCAAACACTTTAAAATCTCATATCTATCCTTGTTGGGTAATGGATTTAGGCTTTTTGTTTAGAGTAGGGCATAGATGGTATTATCTGCTATGATAGTTTGCATCACATATGTTGTTTTTAGCATTCCTTCATGTCGAACCCCGATAAACAATCGTGCTCTTATGTTCAAAACTCTCTAAGTATTAGATTTGGATAATATAACAAACTTGTTCACAACTTACAATTTGTTAAGAACCAGATTCGAGAGTGAATTCTTATGTTCAAACACTTTAAAATCTCATATCTATCCTTGTTGGGTAATGGATTTAGGCTTTTTGTTTAGAGTAGGGCATAGATGGTATTATCTGCTATGATAGTTTGCATCACATATGTTGTTTTTAGCATTCCTCCATGTCGAACCCCGATAAACAATCGTGCTCTTATGTTCAAAACTCTCTAAGTATTAGATTTGGATAATATAACAAACTTGTTCACAACTTACAATTTGTTAAGAACCAGATTCGAGAGTGAATTCTTATGTTCAAACACTTTAAAATCTCATATCTATCCTTGTTGGGTAATGGATTTAGGCTTTTTGTTTAGAGTAGGGCATAGATGGTATTATCTGCTATGATAGTTTGCAACACATATGTTGTTTTTAGCATTCCTCCATGTCGAACCTCGATAAACAATCGTGCTCTTATGTTCAAAACTCTCTAAGTATTAGATTTGGCTAATATAACAAACTTGTTCACAACTTACAATTTTTTAAGAACCAGGTCCGAGAGTTAATTCTTATGTTCAAACATTTTAAAATCTCATATCTATCCTTGTTGGGTAATGGATTTAGGCTTTTTGTTTAGAGTAGGGCATAGATGGTATTATCTGCTATGATAGTTTGCATCAAATATGTTGATTTTAGAATTCCTCCATATCGAACCCCGATAAACAATCGTGCTCTTATGTTCAAAACTCTCTAAATATTAGATTTGGCTAATATAACAAACTTGTTCACAACTTACAATTTGTTAAGAACCAGATTCGAGAGTGAATTCTTATATTCAAACATTTTAAAATCTCATATCTATCCTTGTTGGGTAATGGATTTAGGCTTTTTGTTTAGAGTAGGGCATAGATGGTATTATCTGCTATGATAGTTTGCATCAAATATGTTGATTTTAGGATTCCTCCATATCGAACCCCGATAAACAATCGTGCTCTTATGTTCAAAACTCTCTAAGTATTAGATTTGGCTAATATAACAAACTTGTTCACAACTTACAATTTTTTAAAAACCAGATTCGAGAGTGAATTCTTATGTTCAAACACTTTAAAATCTCATATCTATCCTTGTTTGGTAATGGATTTAGGCTTTTTGTTTAGAGTAGGGCATAGATGGTATTATCTGCTATGATAGTTTGCATCACATATGTTGTTTTTAGCATTCCTCCATGTCGAACCCCGATAAACAATCGTGCTCTTATGTTCAAAACTCTCTAAGTATTAGATTTGGCAAATATAACAAACTTGTTCACAACTTACAATTTGTTAAGAACCAGATTCGAGCATATCACATAGAATTACTAAATACGTAGAAGAGTGAATTCTTATGTTCAAAACTCTCTAAGTATTAGATTTGGCTAATATAACAAACTTGTTCACAACTTACAATTTATTAAGAACCAGATTCGAGAGTGAATTCTTATGTTCAAACACTTTAAAATCTCATATCTATCCTTGTTGGGTAATGGATTTAGGCTTTTTGTTTAGAGTAGGGCATAGATGGTATTATCTGCTATGATAGTTTGCATCACATATGTTGTTTTTAGGATTCCTCCATGTCGAACCCCGATAAACAATCGTGCTCTTATGTTCAAAACTCTCTAAGTATTATATTTTGCTAATATAACAAAGTTGTTCACAACTTACAATTTGTTAAGAACCAGATTCGAGAGTGAATTCTTATGTTCAAACACTTTAAAATCTCATATCTATCCTTGTTGGGTAATGGATTTAGGCTTTTTGTTTAGAGTAGGGCATAGATGGTATTATCTGCTATGATAGTTTGCATCACATATGTTGTTTTTAGCATTCCTCCATGTCGAACCCTGATAAACAATCGTGCTCTTATGTTCAAAACTCTCTAAGTATTAGATTTGGCTAATATAACAAAAAATTTCACAACTTACAATTTTTTAAGAACTAGATTCGAGAGTGAATTCTTATGTTCAAAAATTTAAAATCTCATATCTATCCTTGTTGGTTAATGGATTTAGGCTTTTTGTTTAGAGTAGGGCATAGATGGTATTATCTGCTATGATAGTTTGTATCACATATGTTGTTTTTAGCATTCCTCCATGTCGAACCCCGATAAACAATCGTGCTCTTATGTTCAAAACTCTCTAAGTATTAGATTTGGATAATATAACAAACTTATTCACAATTTACAATTTGAGGGTTTAGACAGATAGTTTCCATTCGAGGTCAATAATTGGATTTTAAATTTTGCTTATATAATAAATGAATAGACTTTATCATAATATAATGAATAGACTTTATTATAATATAATGAAAAATCATGGGATCAAAATAATTTCAAACTTATAAAAAATAAGAAACACGTGACGAAATATATAATAAAACCTTAATACACAACTAATCACTCTCGTCCCCATAAAAAATATTACAGGTTAATCGTCACCATCAACATAATCTTTATCATTAACAGGATCCACGGGTCCCGGTACAAGGTTAAAATTTGAAAGATCGATCTCTATCATTGCCTAATAGTCAATTCAAACAACGGGTATTTCGAATCCAAGTTCGTATCAGTCAACAGAATATATGTTGGATATAGACTAGTGGAAATTGATTATGCACCAAATAGTTTGGGACTCCATCTGTGACGGTCGTTCACTTCCCAAACAACTTTCCACCCATTTCCACCTTCTTTGCATTAATTTGATCAATGTAAAAGACCTTTTTTGCTTGAGTTGTTAAGATGTAAGGTTCTTCAGTCCACCAAAAAGAACTTGTGTTGATAATTGTTGCTCCGTGTTTTGTTTTTCGCGGTTTCTTTTTTTCATTTGTGTTATACCACTTACACTTAAACAACACAACTGGACAATCACCAGTGAATTCAACCTCGACAATGTTAATTAACTCACCATAAAAAGGATCTTCACCTATGAAATTACAAAATAACTGGTTTATATACAAACATCCAACTACAAAAGAAATCAAATAAAAAAACACAAGTAACTGACTTGTGATTGTATTAACTCCATAGTCTTGAGTAACTCTTTTCACCCTTTTCACTCGTTATCCATTTGACCATGTTCACAATGCAAGAATCAAATTGATACACGACGTTATTCGACATGTTAGACAACAAGAACAACTCTTCTGTAGCAAAAGGATTACCCTCTTATCCTATTAGATACTCCTGCACACAAAGTCAGTTATTAGTTGAAATAAAGTCAACTTATTTTATAGACTTGTATACATTTTTATTGAACCAGCGACAAAAATGTTCTCGATGTTTTGTCTTTCTATCACGGACTGGAAGTGAGGACTTGTGTTCCTACAAAAAGAACTAGTGTTAATAATCACTAATACGATATTTAAATAAACGGTAAATATGATCTACCGTTTTTTGTGATTCAACCATTAAGCAAGACAAGTTTTTTTCTTTCTAAACATCTCTTATCTGAGAGATGAAGTTAAATCTGTGATAGAGGTTTAAGATCTTTTTATTTTTTCTCTATGTTCGATCTAGAAAAACCGGCCTTAAAACGTTCTCCAATACACTCAAGACCCTTGAGATAATATTAAATTAAATTTCAAAAATATTGAGAAACCTTAACTTTGATTTCTCCTTCTATTTATTACAAAACTCGATGATGTTTGCACGGTTTCTATTCCTTGTAAAGAGCCGCACAAGAGTGATTTAGAAAATGTCTTGTAAAACTGTCTAGAGACCAAGACCAAAAACCAAAATTTGTTTTTCCTAGTCCACATGTATATGACCAAGGGTCTTGAGATTCATTACAATCTGCTGAAATCAAAACTCAAAAAACAAACCAGGAACATGGAAATAAGCTCGTTTTCATATTCCATATTCTTTAGAAATTATCTCTAACACACGACATTCACTATTAAGTACAAATTTCATATGAACTTGCGGCTTTGGCTTCGGCTTTGGCTTCGGCTTTAGCTGGTAATGTTGGTAAAAAAATTCCAAGTCAATTAGATAAATAGCAGGCTGATGCCAATCACTTTTGACAACTACACAAGTAATAGTTAATTAGATGACACGAATTATTTTATAACCCTCTAATTATAGAATTCTTTACTTATATAGTTCGAAAAATGTATTCAAACTGCCAGAAAAATTTACTTCACTAGATGGAACAAAACATTTAGAGTAGTACTTTTCTAGTCGAATTAATTACTAAATCTATTCTGTATTGAAGTTAATTACTAAATCTATTCTGTATTGAAGAGGTTGATCTGATACTCTGTTTTTAACATAAAGAACTTCACATGTAGTCTCTAACACCCTGATTGATTAAATCTAATTACGGATTCATACAGTAATTTTGTTTGATTCATAATGCTTAAATTAAAAATCATAGTTTCAAAGGCCTAAATTGGAAATTCCTAATCTAGTAAAACTTAAACCATATCTAAAGCAAAGTACAATCATTAACCCTAAACACATATCAAGCCATTTGTCTACAAAAAACATATCAAACTACACACATATGATATATCAATCAAGTATATGAAAAATTACCACCACAAGCATTGAATTCATAAAAACAAGCAACAATTGAAACTATTTAATTGTTACAATAATACGTTCAAGCTATATGTAATAGCATAAGTTGTCTATTCCTTTTCCCGCTTTGGAATGAAAGGAGAAGATTGACACAATTCTTGAAGCAATCATCAAGAAAATATAATTTGACATTTTGCAGATCCTCGACAGAAGTAAGATATGTTCGTAACCATCTTATATTTCTTGGTTCGGGAACCATAGAGCTTTATTGTCATTGTTGTGAGTAGTTTAGCATTCTCAAGCACATAAGCTACCATCTCAAGTTCATCTGCCAGACCGGTGAATTTATTTATTGACATTTTTTCAAGGCAGGAAAAGAAGCGAAGAGGCACTTTTTCGGGTTTGCTCCAACATCTCGTAGGGGAATGACATACGTAGTGATCCTGCACCAACATTAAAAACTTCAAAAGAGCACCTAGCCTTCGGGTCCATAAATAATTTTTCTATGTTCTACTAATCAAAAACATTAGTTAGAGTTCACTTTCAATTTTAAATCCCGAACTAAAGAAATGAATGCAAAAAAGTGTTCTCTCACAACATAAGGTTTTACTAACCAGTGAAATGGTAAGATGTTCTAGCTTATTCGAGCTTTCGACAATTTTCAGAAGTGAATCCCATATACAGCATTTGGCCTCGATATTCAATTGAACCAGTCTCGGGAATCTTGGGGTCACACCTGCATCGCTGAGAACCTTCACAGAAGAGAAAAAATAAAATAAATCAAACGCAGACAACACATTAGATATCCCACCTCCTCCAAACACCAAGAAATTAGCATCTGAACTACATACTCTTAAAAGTTTAAGAAAACACAAAGGCTACTGCACGTCAAAGTGTAAATGTCTAGACCACAGTGTTCACACATAAACACAATTATGTATAGTTACCAAAGTGTGAATAAATGAGGAGATTGTCTAAAATAATTAAATTAAGTTAATGTACAAAGCTCAGAGAAATTTTCAAGCTCGGTTGAAGAAAGAGCATCGTACCGTAAGAGATTCACCCGTCAAGGATAGCTTTGTCACGTTGTGAAGTCTTTGAAAGAGTTTAACAACTGAGTCGGAGTAACAACTATATATATCTGGGTCAAAAAAATAATAGGAGCGAAGTTCAATATGTGCTTCATCTAGCAAATATAGGTTCCCAACAGAAATTTTTCTTGAGCCTTCGTCATATAGTTTAAGATACCTAAGTTGAGGAGCATTTATCTCAAGCTGCTTGCCATAATGACCAACTTCAGCTTCAATACGCAAGCAGAGTATTCTCACAGTAGGAGATGATACGATAAATGGGGAGTCAGTTAAATATGTAAATTTTGAAACTTGGAGAGACTCAAGACTCGAACAGCCAGACATTAAATTGTAAAATGATTGATAACATGTAATGGTTCGATTACATTCACAAGATTCATCACATATATAGTATGCATGTCTGAGATTGAGGGTCTTGAGATTTCGAAGAGAAACCAATTTTGGTACCTTCAGAGATACAGCACCACTTAAATAAAGATGCTGTAGTGTCTTACTGGTAAAAAGCGTACAAGGCATCTCATAGGCGTAAGGAGGATAATTGTCCAAACAAAATATAATCACCTCAGCATCTCGTGAAACTGCAGTGCCTATCCAGTTAATGACAGTTTCCATTATACTTTCACACAGAGCAAGAGTCCGCATCCGAAGATTAAACTTGTATATTCTTTCTCCAGAGAGGGATGTTAAAATCTTGTTAACAAAATGAACAAATAAACTTTCAAAGACTTCTTCGTTGACATTGTTGAATAATCTAAAATCTTCAGTCAAATTGAGAGTATCAATATCTTTCCATATGAACTTCCACCTTGTAGATAGCAAGCTGGTGGCTACAGCCTCATCCATTGGAAGAAACGAGATAATGTGACTTAATATATGTGTCGGTAAATTGCTAATTATATCATCATCATCATTTGCAGGTTGTTTCCTAGCCTATTTGGCAAGAGATTACATATTTAACTATTTCGCAAAATAGGGGAACAATTGTGCAAACAGACCTCGAATTAAAATATGGTGCATACCTCTATGTTATGACTTGGTGTATCAGATGCCATTTGTATAGCAGGGTTGCACCAGCTTTCCAAAGCAAAAAATCAAGGCTTCTTCCCCTTAAGAGACACCCTAAAATTTCAAAAGAAAAGTTGGTATTTGCTAAAGTATATAACAATATAAATTATAGATAAGCTCGACAAAAGAGTCCTAAAACAAAACTATATTAAATGGAAGCATTCAATTTAACACTTAAAACATGTAACTGACAGTATTAATTTTAAAAGTAACAGTAACATTTGAACGGCTTAGTAAAATATGTGGTCTGTAATAATAACTATATAACATGTTCTTGTTTTTTCAGACTCTTTAAGACTAGTTCTTTTATATATTTGACGAATCTTTTTTTTTATTTTCTATAATAACCCCCTCTCCGTCTCAGATAACACCTCAGCTATTTTTTTTTTCTTTTGCACTGCTAAAAGTGCTCAATTACATTTTTGCCCAATAATTTGAAGTTGCACTATGTTCATACATGAATAAGAAGCTCCAATTGACCTGCAATATTATTTCAACATAAAAGTTAAGTCTTTTACAATATTACTCTCAAAAAGTCCCAATATGTACCAAGAATGACTTTTTTTTTTATCATTCACTTTCAGAAAAACACAGCTCGAAATCATAGTTAACATTTGAACTTGCAAAAAATATCATAGCAACGTAAATATGTACTGTGCATTCAATTATAACATTATTCAACTCAAAACACACAAAATTAATAGTTTGACAGTAAAAAAGATAAATGAGAAGGAAAATATACTTGATCAACAGAGAGATGGAGAGATTAGTTTTGAGAGACGGTTTTGTGTGAGGGACGTATTTATTACGGATATAAGATGGAGCTGAGAGACGGTTTGTGAAAAGCACTACTAGCGGAGAGATGGAGAGATTAGTAATGAGAGTAGGGGTTTTGTGTGAGAGAAGTGTTTATAGCAGAGTCTTCTCTTTTGTCCCCTTGAGAGGAGGAAGTTTGAGAGGCGTGAGGAGACGCCGAGAGGCGGTTTAGTTTTCCTTTTTTTTATTTCTTGTTCGAGGTTTAATTTTTTGGTTACATAGTAAAGCCAATTTGAAAGCCATTGAATAACAACATAGTAATTCCATTTTGAATATAACATATCTATATAACATATGTTTAAATTAGTGAGATTGTATAACCAGGTTGGTTGTGAAATACAAACAAAAATGAATTAAAATTAATCAATTTGTTTATCAAATATATCTATGTATTTTTTTTATTTAATGAACTATATGGTATAAAGATAATTTTTTAATAATCACCCATGCAATTCAAATGTATAAATCTTAATAAGAACCAGTTGAGATTAGCTCACTGGTCAGGACTTTGTGCATCCAATCTAGTAGCGTAGGTTCGAACTGAGTGAATGACTCCGAGACCAAAGTGGCTCTTCTATGTAACAAAAAATCTTAATACGGTAATAAATGAAGGAGGTAAATCCTAATTAGGTTGTAAATCAAAGTAAAAGTCACTAGATTAACAAAGTGTTTGATTCTAAACATATTGTTCATTTGTGATAATAAAAAAAACTCTTGTTAGAGAAACAGAATTGATAAATGATGTTTGATTGGATTGGTTAAAACAAAAGTTAAATATCGCTAGTTGGTCTTGTGGTTAGACTATTCCGCAGAGACAAAGAGGTCATGGGATCTAAACGTATTGGAGTCAAAATGATTCTGAATCCAAAGTGTGGCCCTCATATGTATTAAAAAACAAAAGTTAGAAGGAGAAGATAGAGTTTAAGTTAGGAGACGATCTTTGTCAACTCACTACTACAGTATTAGATTTGGCTAATATAACAAACTTGTTCACAACTTACAATTTGTTAAGAACCAGATTCGAGAGTGAATTCTTATGTTCAAACATTTTAAAATTTCATATCTATCCTTGTTGGGTAATGGATTTAGGCTTTTTGTTTAGAGTAGGGCATAGATGGTATTATCTGCTAATTGTAGAGGTTAAAACCGAGTCAATGAATAGGAATCCAAAATGACTCTACTATGAAATAGAAACAAAAAAAAACTACTACTATACTACTTACTTTAGGGAGAAAAAAGATCCCACCAAAAGAGAGGAACAAATTTTTTTTTTTTTTTTGTAGTTGGTGTGATTCGAAACAAGTTCAATAGGCAAGTGTATAGCTTATGCATGGTCTTTGTGACCATCGTGCTCAATGAGCTTCCGTTTATGAACTTTACAATCAATATACTTATTATGGAATTCATTGTATGAAATCATCTCAATATAATAAAGTTAAATTGTTACTTAAGTTAAAGGTAGTTGAATGTAGTTGAATGAACAAACTAAACTAGTATCATACTAGTTAGTTCATCAAAAATGAAATTAAATTACTAGCCAAGGACTTGATGAAACAAACTAATTGTAGAGGTTAAAACCGAGTCAATGAATAGGAATCCAAAATGACTCTACTATGAAATAGAAACAAAAAAAAACTACTACTTACTTTAGGGAGAAAAAAGATACCACCAAATGAGAGGAACAAATTTTTTTTTTTTTTTTTTTGTAGTTGGTGTGATTCGAAACAAGTTCAATAGGCAAGTGTATAGCTTATGCATGGTCTTTGTGACCATCGTGCTCAATGAGCTTCCGTTTATGAACTTTACAATCAATATACTTATTATGGGATTCATTGTATGAAATCATCTCAATATAATAAAGTTAAATTGTTACTTAAGTTAAAGGTAGTTGAATGTAGTTGAATGAACAAACTAAACTAGTATCATACTAGTTAGTTCATCAAAAATGAAATTAAATTACTAGCCAAGGACTTGATGAAACAAACTAATTGTAGAGGTTAAAACCGAGTCAAATAATAGGAATCCAAAATGACTCTACTATGAAATAGAAACAAAAAAAAACTACTACTTACTTTAGGGAGAAAAAAGATCCCACCAAATGAGAGGAACAAATTTTTTTTTTTTTTGTAGTTGGTGTGATTCGAAACAAGTTCAATAGGCAAGTGTATAGCTTATGCATGGTCTTTGTGACCATCGTGCTCAATGAGCTTCCTTTTATGAACTTTACAATCAATATACTTATTATGGGATTCATTGTATGAAATCATCTCAATATAATAAAGTTAAAGTTGTTACTTAAGTTAAAGGTAGTTGAATGAACAAACTAAACTAGTAGGGCTGCAAATGAACTGATACTCTCACCAAGGGCTCGAGTTTGAGTTCGTTAAGGGTTTGTTTGAGTTCGGCTCGTTAGTTAAACAAGCCAAGCTCAAGCTTTAAATTCAGGCTCGTTTACTAAACGAGACAAACTCAAACATATATAAACTCGATTCGTTAAGCTCGTGAACAGTTTGGTAAAGGTTCTTTAAGAGCTCGTTAATAGGCTTGATAGATATATTCAATTAAAAATTATATATGTATACATATAAAAAGTCAAAACTTTTGTATTTTGTAATTAATCATAACTAAAATATTTTATATTTATTAAGTAATTTTTTTATATCTAATAAATATACTACTAGTATCTAGGGCTACAAATGAACTGATACTCTCACCAAGGGCTCGAGTTTGAGTTCGCTAAGGGCTTGTTTGAGTTCGGCTCGTTAGTTAACAAACCAAGCTCAAGAAAGCTAAAGCTTGGTTCGGCTCGTTTCGTTTCAAGCTCAAACCAAGCTCAAGCTCACTAAAATATTAGCAAACAAACTCAAGAAAGCTAAAGTTCGACTCGGTTCGGTTCGTTTGCAGCCCTATAAACTAGTATCATACTAGTTAGTTCATCAAAAATGAAATTAAATTACTAGCCAAGGACTTGATGAAACAAACTAATTGTAGAGGTTTTTTTTTTTGTAGTTAGTGTGATTCGAACCAAGATCAATAGGCAAGTGTATAGCTTATGCATGGTCTTTGTGACCATTGTGCTCAATGAGTTTCCGTTGATGAACTTTACAATCAGTATACTTATTATGGGATTCATTGTATGAAATCATCTCAATTGGAATAAAATTTATCTTTTCCAATTCCGTTCCTATTTTTCGGAATTGGAAAAAATATTCTGAATTCGGAATTTTGGAATTTACCGGAACTTCGGAACTTTTGGTTCAGAAATTTCGGAACTTTTGATTCAAAATTTCAGAATTTTTGTTCGAAAATTTAGAAAGTTTTAGTATACTCTGTTCATGAGATGATTTAAAATATATTAGTTTGGATAAAAGATATTGAACTTAAAAAATAATATTCCTTTAATAAAGCCCAAATATTTGGACATCTAAAATATATTTGTTGAAGCCCACAAGAAAAGCACACTTTTAAGCTCACTAGAAAAGTCCATAACGTTTTTTTATATTATTATTAAATTGTTATTTTATTATTTTATTATGGTATTATATATATTTAATTTTATTATATAATGAAATAAATAATCGAAAATATGATGTAATTGTTGTAAGTTAGCAGCGGCGGTGGCGGTGCATAAAACTGAATAAACTGTGTTCCCGACATCATAACTGACTGTGAAGGTATAAAATAGGTGGTCGGGTGTGGTGGAAAGAGGGTTTGAGGATGTGGTTGATAGTACTGTATTAGGAAAGGAGGAATACTTGGAAAAAGATAGGTATGATGAGCAGACACCATTGTTACTTACTACGTAGTTGAATATGGAGATGAAGTGACTCGGAAGGGAAGTGTTTCAGGGTTTAGAGTTTTAGTTTCCATTTGAGAAGTAGGTAATTGGAGTATTAAAATATGTGTATATATATTTTCATCACTTCTCACAAAAAGAAAAAATATTGTCATCACCCTTCCCTTATTAGACGCCACATTTATAATGATTATGATTACCAAGAGACTCTTTTGTTTCAACTAGCAATTTTTAGCTATTATACTTAATAAATAGCTTATTTAAAAGTTAGTAATTAGCTTAGGTAGATTACAATAAATAGGTAAAAACATCTAGTTTAGGTTTTTAAAAAAAATTGTTAGAATTAATTTTTGAAATTTAATGGAACATGAATATATCAGCTTGAAGTGTTGTTATGTTTGTGTTAAGATGATTATTGAAATAATTTTTAGGCTAATTTTAATGTATTTTAACATAGGGGCAAAATTATAAATATTTGCTAGTTTAGGGATATGATTGTAATTTTATAAAAGTTTAGGGGCCTTTGAATAATTATAGGTAAATTTTGTGTAAAGTGAATAATAAAAAATTAAATTTTAGGGGAATTTTAGTCTTTTTAGTTAAGAGGGAATTACCATATACACCATAGGAGGTAGGGATATTGACTCTACTATGAAATATAAACAAAAAAAAACTACTACTATACTACTTACTTTAGGGAGAAAAAAGATCCCACCAAAAGAGAGGAACAATTTTTTTTTTTTTTTGTAGTTGGTGTGATTCGAACAAAGATCAATAGACAAGTGTATATCTTATGCATGGTCTTTGTGACCATTGTGCTCAATGAGCTTCCATTTATGAACTTTACAATCAATATACTTATTATGGGATTCGTTGTATGAAATCATCTCAATATAATAAAGTTAAAGTTGTTGCTTAAGTTAAAGGTAGTTGAATGTAGTTGAATGAACAAACTAAACTAGTATCATACTAGTTAGTTCATCAAAAATGAAATTAAATTACTAGCCAAGGACTTGATGAAACAAACTAATTGTAGAGCTTATGCATGGTCTTTGTGACCATTGTGCTCAATGAGCTTCCATTTATAAACTTTACAATCAGTATACTTATTATGGGATTCATTGTATGAAATCATCTCAATCGGAATAAAATTTATCTTTTCCAATTCCGTTCCTATTTTTCGGAATTGGAAAAAATATTCTGAATTCGGAATTTCAGAACTTTTGATTCAAAATTTCAGAAATTTTGTTCGAAAATTTAGAAAGTTTTAGTATACTCTGTTCATGAGATGATTGCTAAGAACACATGCATTTCCGAGATAAATATATGAACTAGGGTTCGAAAATTGAAAAAAAATTAACAAATACGGATGAATATATGAATCTAAATGAATATAAGTGTGAATATATGTGTGTAATTGCGAATAACATGAATTGATATGATTATATATGTGTATACAACAAAAATTATTAAACAAAGTGATAGATTAACTTATTATTGATCATTGAGCAAAATAAGATGTTATAACAGATGAACAGTGTTATGATTGTGAAATTTTCTGACAATTATGTTCATAGAAGATGAAATAGTGAAATTTATCTGGAGTTTAAAGTTTGAACTGTAATTTACAGTTCATAGAAGATATAGTTGTAGTTTCAATGTGAATGAACTGTACTTAATGATTAATTGCTTAGTTTAGAATGAACTGTGATTATTGTTTGAGTTTAGATTAAACTGAAATTATAGGAATAGCAATTAAGATGTTAAACTGAGTTTAGATGTGTACTGTAAATGGAAATATCACTTAATTTGTAGATGATGATGATTGATTAAGTATTTGAAGCTTAAATCTGATGCAATCTGTCCTAGATTAAGTGATTAATGCATAGGAAAATATGATCAACCTGTAGTTATTTGGTGGGAAAAATCCCACCAAAAAACAAACACTAAGAAAGTTAATCAAAATGAACATTTTTGGGAGGGAATTCTGAACAAAAAAGTCAAATGAGACTTGACTTTATTCATCTATATTTGGTGGGAATTATCCCACCAAAAGAAACATAAAAAAATAACGGTTTTGTCGGTTTTCGGTTATTTTGGTTCGGTTTTTTGGTTCGGTTCGGTTTTTCGGTTTTGTTTTGCTCACCCCTAACAACAACCACAACCACCACCACCACCACCTACTACTATTAATTCCATCACACACGCGCATCAGTGAATTTTTTTCAAAATCGTCAAAACTAATTCAGAAAAAATCATTTTTTTTTGCATTTTTGGATAAAGCAAATTAATATTTATGTCTATGATTTTTTTTGGATTTAAATAATCATTAAAAAAAAGACTTTTACGACCCAATGTTTCAATTTGGTCCAACTGTTGATACTCACTGTCTATTTCACGTTAAATGTCTATGTGGTAAATATTTTTTGATTAGAAAACAAAAAGGGAAAAGACATGGAGGTACCTAAGAAATAAAAAAAAAGACAATAAGTATCCATACCCTTGTTACATCATCACTTAAAGTTTGAATTGACGGAGAGTACTAACGATTAGACAAAATTTAAACATTGGTACCCACACGTCTTTTTCCATATACAATTTTTTTTGAGTTTGTTAAAAATGTTCATTACGATTATAAAGAAGTAAAAATTTAATTAGAATTATTTTAGCTCAAAATGTTTATATATTTGTTGATTCGTGATTCGTGGTTTCTATAAAGATTTGACTATTGGAATTCTCTGGATGATTATTAGAAAACTCTAAATACGTACCCTATTTGTGACCTTGCTTTATGAGGATCTTATAGTTGCCTAATAAGTTAGCGTGTAGGGGTTGCATCGTAGTTGCTTAATAAGTTAACAGAAAAACAAATATCTAGTCGTGTATTATTAGCAAGATACATTAGTGCACCGATAGCACTCAAATATGGTACTTTTGAACCAAGCAACTCTTCTCCATCTTCTCGGGGACGAAAATGGTCTTTTGTTATATGAAATGATCGTACCACCATTGGGATCGATAATGGATGAGATTTATCTACAAAAGTCGTTTCAAAATTTTCTCAGTATATGTTGATTGAGGAAGAAAGATTCCTTCTGGGAAATGATCTATTTGAAATCTTTCATTTCAAATTCCTTTTTTAAGTATGAAACAGTCTTATCGAGCTCTTCTGGAGTTCCAATAAGATTAAGGTCATATATATATATATATATATATATATATATATATATATATATATATATATATATATATATATATATATATATATATATATATATATATATATATATATATATATATATATATATATATTGCAACGATTGCAAAGCTTGTTTTTCAATTTTTTTTATAAAAATACACGAATATATTTGATCATTAAATTTACCCTGAAAACAGTAAAACAAATGAAAAATTGAGATGAGAGACAACGAATCCCCACACCCCAAGTCAAAAGTGAGTTGTGTCCCCGCGACTCGAAAAAGAATCTAAAACAAAAATAAAACAAGTAAATATGCAAATATTTACTCAAGTATGTTGGAAAAAATATAATACTAACAATCATAACAGTTTTTGAAAAATATGATAATTTATTTTACTATCGATGCGAGAGACTATTCTTCTTGAACTTTGGACCTTTTTTATCGGCAAACAAAAAAAAATCGGACTTCTCAATTGATAATTAACCTTTAAGCCTCTGAAGTGCATAATTGATGATATTGATACCAACAAATATTTTATGGGAATTAGCATTAATTGAATGGACATAAATACATCTCTATGGATTATTCATCATCATCATTATAAAAAAAAATTATCCAAAATACCTTTCTCCAAACAAATTATTTCCATAATTTTTTTTATATAATTAAAAAATTTATGTATTACAAAATTCTAAAATCAGAATATTTCTACCGTTACAATTTCCTTATCCCTAATGTCTTTGGAAACACACGAATTTTGGACGTAAGTAAAAAGAGCACTCTAAAGTGTGCAATCAATAGCTCCTTGGTGAACTGAGTAAAGTTCCTCTCCTTCTTACATTGCGAAGCTAATCTAATCTTGAATTCAAGCCGTGTTCATTGTGGATATGAAAAGTGTGCAGGTATGTAGTATGTAAATATTATTGCATGAAATTTTCTGAGTAATTGCTTTATGTCTATTCTATATATTCTGCTCTCTTCTTTCCCACTGTGCTTAAATGACCTAGGTGTGTATTTAGAGACTTCCCTTTGTTTTTGTCTTTATTGTATCGGGACGATACAACTTTGAGTTGGGGGTCTTGATGTCTCCCTATTTGTCATGAATTAATCCTAGTTGAAGACATCATTTTTAGTATTTTAGTATTGTCATGATTTAATGAATTATTATTTTTAGAGCATATTGTGTTTAATTTATTTATTTAGTGTGATATCTCACATCACAAACAAGGTCACCAATAAGGTGCTATCATAGTAGCCATGGGAAAGAAAAAAAAAAGAATAAATTTTTGAGGATCCACAAGAGAAAGAAAAGCCATGAGAGAAAAAGAAAGAAAAAGATTTCGAAAAAAAAGATGGACAGGAAAGTGAGTTAAGTATTTAATCCAACAGAGGCTAATTTGAATGTATAATAATCCAACAGAGGCGCAGATCTGTAGCAGGCGAAAAGAGAGAGACCGCCATGGCTGCAACCTAACAATTCAAGAACTTTATACATAATTCCCATTATCATACATTATTTGAATTTTGGATAAAGGTAAATCTTGGAAGTACAATACAAATATATAACACATATTTGAATTAGTGAGGTTGTAAAAGACAAAATAAAATCAACTAAATTTTATGAAGTTGAAGGTTTGCACTCTCTTTTTTATCCGTTGTAATACTCTAATACCATCTATGCCCTACTCTATGCACATTGTTCGAGGTTCCTTTTTTTCTTTTTGTTTACATTTTATTTTAATTTGCAAAGTAGGTGAGAGTTTTATTGAAATTTCAAAACCAACGCTAAGAGTGTACAATAAGAGCAAGCCATTGCAAGAAGTAAGTAAATTTTTTGGTGAACCATTGATTGAGCTATAATCAAGCATCAGTGACGGACCATACTAAAGATCACGAAGGTCACGAATATCTTAAAGTTCAATTAGTTTAAGGAGTTTATTGTTGACAGGATAATAAAGCTTGTTGAACATAAGGTATCTGGGGGATCATGAGAGGTGCAATGTAACAAACTCAGAGCTCGAGAGTAACTCTAACCAGGTCTTGGACACACACTGAGAACAAAGGATAGTCTTAATAGGAAGTCTTGAAAGAATATCAATGAGAAGATGTGATGGTAGATTAGACATACAACCATGAGGACTCGTGTTTTGGGCAATATTTGTATTGATGTTTAATTTTCTTTACAAATGCTCAACATATATATATATATTTATTTATACGATGCAGGAACTACTAGTATTAATGCATCTAGATATTTTAAAAGAAATTCGATTACATTCATCGAGATTTAGATTCGTTGTAACTCTTCATTATCATCCTAAGGTAGTTGGAATGGTATACCGTGGTTAATACGCAGATTACTGGACAGATTCACTAGTGGAGTTAATCCGGTCTTTGAATCGATAATATTTGTGCTTAACTGATTTCTCGCAATCGGAAGGTTTTCTTTAAAAATTTAACTTCAATATATGGATCATAAATTACTAGATATAACTTGGGGCATTTCTTTTTAAGAGCCCACACAACTTGTGAAATACTCACAACATCCCCTTGTAACTTAATCAAATAATCCCCAACCAGATACAACAAAGGTCTAAAAAGCCCCCAACCCTTATTACTAGTAAACAACGAAACAAAAAACAAACCCTATTAGGATTTGAGTTGTTTTCATAACCAACCCATCCCCTTCCCATCCCCTTCGACTCTCTCTGGCTTCTTGCTGTACACACCTCCCCACCTTCTCACCCTCTCGCAACCGTAGACATCTGGAGAACCAACCCATCCCCTTCCCTTGCCGCTGCACATCCCCTTCCCTTTCCGCTGCACATCTGGAGAAGAAGTTAAGTTTGGAATATACCAACAATAAATCTGTTTGGAATGTACTAAATAGATTACGTATCAAAATCGATCAAAAGTTATAGTCAATAGTTAAGTTTGGGCATTACCTTTGGACAAAAACGAAGACTTTCTAAGCCTAGAAAATAGTATTAGGGACTCGTTATGCAATTACTCAAAAATAATATCGTACAAAAACTTTAAACGAATATAATAGCGTTTGGAATGTACCAAACTGAAAAAAAATGTGTACATTCCGAACACCTGAACATTGGTTTGTGTTAAAAACAAAAAAAAACGTTGGTATATGCATAACACAAACTAACTAGGGGTATAAGGGTAAAGTTTCTAACTAAAAAATTAAACTTAGGCTTTTTTAACAATGTTTTTTTAGTTGAGATTTTGTGTATAATCTTTGTGAAATATAGGCCTCACAAAGTAATTTCCTCAAATTACTTGGGGTAAATGATAATTTCTCTAATTTCGCAGCAGCTATAACTATAGGAGTGACCTACTCTGATAGCACATGGAGGCTACGGCAGATCAACAGTGCATGGATGCATGAAGTAAGTTTGCAATCTAATATAAATAAATTAATGTAAAAACAACCTTTGTTTTAATATTGGTCTAGCTCCAAATGCCACTAAATATATATGTGTGTGATGCAATCTAGCCTAGTAGATAACAATAGGATGTTTAATATTTAAAGCAAAAAATATACAAAAAGAACACTAAAAAAATAAAAAAAAACTCAAAAAGAGGAACAATTTTTGTTGTTGTTGTAGTTAGTATGATTTGAACCAGGATCAATAGACAAGTGTAGACCTTATGCATAGTGTTTGTAACCATTGTGCTCTACACTTGCCAATTATTTTATGATAAGAGAATTTTAACTTACTATTTTTTCCGATTCCTCTCTAAGTATTAGATTTGGCTAGTATAAGAAACTTGTTCACAACTTACAATTTGTAAGTTAGCAGCGGCGGTGGCGGTGCATAAAACTGAATAAATTGTGTTCCCAACATCATAACTGACTGTGAAGGTTATAAATTGACAACCAAGTTTTTTAGACAATCTCACTAATTCTCTAGACGATTATCAGAAAACCCTAAATACTAAACTAGTTTTGATATAAAATGACTCCAAAATATTCAATATAAACCAGTAGATCTTTTACAATGTTCTGTTGATGTTATAGTCAGACCTTTCATACATTGATGATATAATCAGTCAGTCATTTACCAAAGATATAGCAAGGGTTTCACAAAATGTCTAGTGGTTATATTGAATATTTCGAAGTCATCAATCGATATGAGTTGCTTGATTGATTTCATAGAAGCGTTGATCAATCGAAGAATTCATCTTAGACAACGAGGTTCGTCTAATTATATATCTGTATGGTATTTATAAAATGTGACATACAATTGGAGTTATATGAATAATACCATAACACGTGTGTCATACCACGTGTGCTTTCGACCAGAAGGAAGTGAAGAGTCGATCCATGTCTCTTCATTGTGTGATGTAGGGATGGCAATGGTTAGAATATTAACTGTAACCGATGGATATCCGATCCGATAAAAAATCCGTTAGTGGAACCGATGGTGCATCCATGAGGGTTTGGTTCTCACAAAAGGTAACCGGTGGATAATCCGTTAGGATTTGGTTTTTTACAATAATCCGATGGATAATCCAAAATCCGAATAAAATATAAGAAATAAAAATGAAATATTTGTATTATATATAAAGATATGATATATATACAAAAATCATACATAATATCGACCAAATAAGATTAGTCCATATATAAAATACCTACTTGATTTTATCAAGTTTATTACTATGTTGTCTAGTAGGGGTGTGCATCGGGTTAGAAAACCCGCATAACCCGACCAACCCGATCACACTAACTCGAAATTATACGGGTTAGTTTATAATTGGGTGGGTTGCGGTTTACATTTTCGAAAAAATATACACATTTTTGCGGGTTGTGGATTTTAAACTTGAAACCCGCAAACCCGCATATATACTCGATTCCTTTGTAGTATAAAAATTAGAAAAATTCGTATTGCTCATTTTATTAAAATAAAATAGTGGGGGTCATGTGCTTTTCACTCTACATTTTTTTTAATTCATCCCCCTTTTTTAAAAATATTTTGAAATCCCTCAATATTTCAATAATATTTTATCTAATGAATATGTTTTTCCATTTCAATTATGATATTATCTGTACTATTTGTTCAATTCATATATTTAGTTTCTTAAAATCTCATTTTATATCTTTTAATCATAGATGATTTGAAATGCATATGCGTATCCTAAACAATATTTTTCGTTATAATTTTCATTTGTAATATAAATTTGACTCGCCAAATGAATATGGATACAAATTCGTCTTCTTTATCGAACTAAATCACCCGCAATGCACCCGCAACCCGTCTAACCCGAAGTTCAGTGGTTTAAGTAATGTATTGGGCGGGTGCGGGTCTTATTTTTCAAAATCCGCACAAGAACGGGCGGTTTGTGGGTTGAACATTTTTCATGCAAAACCAACCCGCGCACACCCCTATTGTCTAGTACCTATCTATAGTCACCTAATAATTAAGTAGCTACTTTTTTAGTTTTTACATTATTTTATAAGATTTTTTTATTTAAATCCTATTGAACAGTTACGGATGCGGATTAATCGCGGATAATCCGAATCCGTCGTGGATGCGGGTTTGGTAAATAATTCTAAAATCCGATGGTTAATGGATGCGGATTTGGTTATTATTTTTCTTAATAGATATGGATATGGTTATGCCATTTTTTGAGGATATCCGATCCGTTGCCATCTCTAGTGTGATGCCTTCAAAATTGTGCCTTTATTACTTTTGTGACCCTTAGTACTTCGGAAGAAAAATCTCTTTATAGTCAATAGTGCATGGTAAATTGCTCTAATTAAAAGGAGTTATTTTTTTGGAACAATTACCAATTATGACTTAAATTATTAAACTACTCTTTATAACGAATATACTTAAATTTTACCTTTCTAACTCATCTCTTCGTATTCACATACCACACCTACCCAGCCTCCCTCCTCCACATTGATAGCCGCTGTCTAATTGAAAATCAAGATCATCACCAAGAACACTAAGTATGTATTCTGGAAGCAACTCCACATTTTTACCCACACGAACCAAGAAGCAACGCAAGACACATAATTTCAAAAAACAAGAAGCTGTTATGAAAAAATATCAAACCCTATTAGCGAAGTTGACCCCTATACGTTTTACCCCCTCAGTTCTTGATTTCACAAAACACAAATCGCTTTTGAGCGACTTGGGTTTGTGGGATTTTGTCCGTGTCAATTTCGATGAGAGTATTGAGACTGACTTGATTGCTCAGTTGGTATCAACGTATGATTCGAAGGGTATGTGTAGTTATGTTAACAATGTAAAGATTAAGGTTAATCGAGCCCAATTGGCTAAAGCTTTGAAATTGCCAGTGGAGAAAGGTAAAGGTAAGGATAGAATGAGTGTGATGGAGTCAATGGATGAAAATGCGCTATCTTTAATCAATGATTTCGTTAATCATTGGGTGATTTTGGGCAATCGTACCTGGAAAACTTCTGAAGAGGATGAATGCTTGCGATTGATTAAGGCAGGACATCCTGAGAAGGTAAATTGGGCCGATTTGTTTTGGTCAATGGTGAGTAGAGAGCTGAATAAAGGTCAAAACTTGACATTATGTTATTACGCCTCTCATTTGCAGAAGTTGATCAAATTACGTGATGGTAAAGGTGATGGTGGTTTAAAGGCCCCCAGAGCAAACGAGTGTGTGGAGGAAGAAGAGGTTGAGGCAGCAGAGACTACTACTACAACCCCAGTTGATAATGATAATTAGGGTAGAGCATTGACCGAGTCAACCCGGTCAAGAAAAGGAACCCGAAGTTAACCCGGGACGAGTTAGACTAACCCGGGTAATAGACAAAAGTTTAAGTCGGATTACAAAAATAAAAAGCCAAACCGATTGGGCTTTGACCGGATTAATAAAAAGGAAAAAAACTCCCAACCCAACCCGGTCACCCGTTCAGCCCAATTTGTCTAATATAATACATTATATGTTATCTGTCTAACTTAATACTTTACCTACTCACTAATCCTAAGTCTCCTCATTTCACCGCTATGCCTCCCTCTGTCTCTCATCCTCTTTTCTTTTATTGATATAATCTGGAAATATAACTCACAAATTATATTGATTATCTCATTTTAATTATAATTTTCAGGCTATTGTTGGGTATTTGTTTGGAAGTCTGATGGATTGCATTTATTGTTTCTCGTCGTTTGCTGTGTATGAGACAAATCTGCTGGTTACTTGAGTATATGGGTGTGATGGTGTATCTATTGTTGTTCAGATCGTTTGAGAACTTCATTGTATATACTATTTCAAAAATGGTTTAAGGCAAATGATATTCAGATTCCTTCTCCTTTCTTATTGAGTTATTTCTTAATTTTCTTAATAGTATTTATTTTAATATGGATAATAAATATGAAATTGGTTTTTTCGAGTTGGAAAATGAAAGAGGGTGATTCCGAAATGGATAAATAGATGTGTATATGTGATATTACTTGAATTTAGGATATTAATTGGTTTTCAGAAATTCCGAAATTCTGTTCTGTTTTTGAAATTAGATATTCTCCAATTGGAAAAATGGAATTTGGAGATCCTGAAATGGCTAATATGTGATATTAAATCATTTTACTTGAATTTTGGATGTTAATTGATTATCAGAAACTTGAATTTTATGTGATATTACTTGAATTTGAACGAAAATTGATTTTCAGAAACTTTGAAGTTACATTTTGTTGTTGAAACCATTTTGTTTTCCTTGAAATTTTACATATATTCATTTGTTTCATCAAACCGTTTTGTTTTGATATAACTGTTATCACTCTTTTTGTAGATGTTTGAGGACTGTGATCTTTGATTTATTTTTCACTAAACAATTTTCAATATATTATTGAGCTGAGTTTTGTTAATTCTAGTCCCTATATTATATTTTATTATATAACTAAAATATAAATTCAAAAATATTACATTTTTATTTTTAAAGAAAATCATGCAGATATGGTAGAAACTTCTTGGAGAAGCTTAGAAGCTGATGGGACTTTTGCTTTATCAGTATAAGCTTTATCAGTCATTTTCTCTCTCTCTCTCTCTCTCTAACACGTTTATCAGTATAAGCTGATGGTAGTCACACGTTTATCTCAAGATAAACAACTCTCTCTCTCAACAACTCTCTTCTCTCAACAACTCTCTTCTCTCTCTCACGGTAATAATTTTTTTCTTCCAAGATTTGATAATCAAACTCTTTCTTTCACGGTAATAATCTCTTTCTCTCAATCATTCATTCTTCTTATAACATATTTAATACTACACATTTATTATTTAATTTCTTGTTTTTTTTTTTTTTCTTGTTTCAGCTATGGAAGCTATATACTGGCTTGTCAACTTTTTGATCTCTCTTGCTATGTTTAGCATTTTGTACCTAGTTCTTATTTGCTTGACCAAGCCTTGTATTTTAAGAGGTAAAATTTTCTGGTTCTTGTTATTTTAAGAAGTGTTGTTCTTGTTAAAAGTTGTTAGAAATAGTCATTTAGATAGTGTAATTTATCTACACTGGTTCTTGACACTATCTACACTGTCAAAATTTCGGAAGGACTTATAGGGTAATTTTTATATTATAGGGGCTTATACTGCTTTTTAGATAATATAGGGACCTACAGGGTAATTTCGGAAGGACTTATAGGGTAATTTTTATATTACAGGGGCTACAGATAATATACTGCTTTTTATATTATAAGGACTTGTACAACAATTTTAGATGATTTAGGGCCTAAAGTGTAATTTTCTTTAAAATAGGGACTTGTACTGCAATTTTTAGATAATACAGGGACCTATAGATCAATTGAATATAAAAACCATATGCACCCCACCTCAAATTTTCTAGAATCTACACTGTCAAAATTTATCTCATATGGACCTATAGTGTAATTTTTATATTATATGGGCTTAAACTGCAATTTTTAGATAATATGGGGACCTATAATGCAATGGAATATATTGAATATCTGATACACCTTGAAAGTTTTGAAAAACTTGTGTTTCAGAACTTAGAACTTTTACTAGTTTTCTTCTTACTGTTTATGTTATCTCTAATAATAATTATAATTGTTACTTGTGTAGCTTGGGAGAGTATCTGGAGTCTCAGGAGTCGACCTCGAGTGGCCGATATAGAGCAAGGGGTGGAAGGTGTGGACCCGCCCCTCCCGATGCCCGAGAACCCTTACATGGGTTACTCCTTGAGGCCAAAGCCAACGCCTCTGGTTCTCAAAAAGTTTGGCTTAGATAGCGGCGGAGGGTTTATTAGTGTTTATATTTAGTTTTATTTTATATTTTGGTGTGGGGTGGTGGGGGGGGGGGGGGGGGGGTGTGAAGCGTTTTGGTCCGATCTTTTGAAAGCTTTTGTTAGAAGCTTTATTTTGTATGAATATAAGCTTCTTTTTAAAGCTTTTTAATATTATCTACTTGATTCATGAATTATTGCAAGAATAATAAATATTAAGATAAAGAAAATAAAATATACAACCAAAAATATTAAAGATATTAAGAACAAAAAAAGAAAAAAGAAAGAAGAAAGTAGACGTTGAAAAACAATGGAACATTTTTGTGCCATTGTTCAACACAGAAAAAAGACAGAAACATGAAATGACCCAAAACTTATTTTTTAACACTCGCATTGGAAAAAAAACAAAAAGAAATCTCTTCAACAAGCCCTCTCATGCACAAGAAAACCGAAGCCACTCGTGGACCATTTTTAAAGCTGGCGTGTTCCAAAATTCTAAACTAAAACTTTCTAAATTTTCGAACAAAATTTCTGAAATTTTGAATCAAAAGTTCCGAAATTTTCGAACCAAAGTTCCGGTAAATTCCGAAATTCCGAATTCAGAATATTTTTTCCAATTCCGAAAAATAGGAACGGAATTGGAAAAGATAAATTTTATTCCGAAAAAAATAGGTTATTTTTTGAAATACCATTTTTTCGATCCGTTCCTTCCGATTTCCATCCCTAATCAACACTTCCACTTTTAACAGGAGAATCATTATTAGTTCTATCCACCTGTTGTCTCACATAAATATCTTGTTTTTGGTTTTTCAAATGAGATGGTATTAATTGATTAGCCTAAGAATTTGTTTCTTTTATATAACAGAATTCATCATAAGCTTTAAGGGACTGTTGTAATATATATATATATATATATATATATATATATATATATATAGGGTCAGGGGCATTTCTTTCATAGATACATTTCTTTCTAGCATTCCAGATATGCCAGAGCATATTGATATATATTCTTTCCAGCTATATCTTGTTTATTATTCATTTTTTTCATTACTGTAAACCAATCTTCAAATCTAGCAGTAAATATTGAATTAGATAATAGATGTTCATGTGATATAAGTCAAAGAGCTCTTACCCAAACCAATTAAAGGCCAATGTTCAACAGATTCAACCTCATTACCACATATATTGCATAATGGAGTAGTAACACATTTTCTTTTATATTTCAACTCCTCAGTGGGAATTTTCCTTTTACACATTTTCCACATGAAATTTCTGATCTTAGGGGGCACCTTTAAGTTCCTTACATCCTTCCAAATAGTATTTGGGGTTATATGTGAGCTACAAGGTTGATCCTTTTTAAGATTAAAGGAATCTTTTTAACCTCAATATCTTTAAGATAGCCATACATATCTTTAGATGTGATTTCACCAGTTCTTGAGTGCATCTAGAAGGGCATTATCATCTATGATTTGATAAGGAGTCATAAATACTAGATTTTTTTAAATGTTTTACCTTCATCTGTACAATGTACTGTGGGGGTCCGCTCCTCTGGAGAATGCCCTTTAATTGAAAATCATAATTTCAACATCCGGTCAGACCCATCACTACCAACACTGGTACACCATTACCTAGTCGTAATGTAAAGATATACATCATATTTCAATTGCACAATTAGTCATTCTGTAATGGGAAATTTCCCCTATACTTGTATGAATATTTATATATGTGTTTTAATTGCAAAATTGATCCTATCTTTTATGCGAAAAAGCCCATATACTTCTATATTGTGTATGTGTGTTGATTAACCCAATTGGTCCCTGTATTATGCGAAATAGTTAAGCTCTGCTCTGAGTATGACCGTGCCATTTGATTTATAATTGGTCATTTTGCAATGTAAATTACATTTATACTTGTTGAATCCTTGAGAAGCCAATGAGAGAAAAAGAAAGAAAGAGATTTCAAACAAATAAGAAGAGTTTTTTTTTTTGGGGGACGGGAAAGTGATTTAATATACTTAAAAAGAGACGGTAGAGATAAAACATTTAAAATAGTACTTTTCTAGTCGAATTAATTACTAAATCTATTATGTATTGAAGGAGTTGATTCGATAGTCTGTTTATAACATCAAAAACTTCACATATTTGCATTATAGTCTCTAACACACTGATTGATTAAATCTAATTACAGATTCATACAATACTTTTGTTTGATTCATAATGCTTAAATTAAAAATCATAGTTTCAAAGGCCTAAATTGGAATACATCTTAAATTAACAATTTTTTAAAAAACCTAAAATAGATATTTTTACCTATGAAATATAAACAAAAAAAAAAAACTACTACTATACTACTTACTTTAGGGAGAAAAAATGAAATTAAATTACTAGCCAAGGACTTGATGAAACAAACTAATTGTAGAGGTTAAAACCGAGTCAATGAATAGGAATCCAAAATGACTCTACTAAGAAATATAAACAAAAAAAACTACTACTATACTACTTACTTTAGGGAGAAAAAAGATCCCATCCAAAAGAGAGTAACAATTTTTTTTTTTTTTTTGTAGTTGGTATGATTCAAACCAAGATCAATAGGCAAGTGTATAGCTTATGCATGGTGTTTGTGACCATTGTGCTCAATGAGCTTCCGTTTATGAACATTACAATCAATATACTTATTATGGGGAACATTGTATGAAATCATCTCAATATATTAAAAGTTAAAGTTGTTGTTTAAGTTAAAGGTAGTTGAATGTAGTTGAATGAACAAACTAAACTAGTATCATAGTAGTTAGTTAATCAAAACTGAAATTAAATTACTAGCCAAGGACTTGATGAAACAAACTAATTATAGAGGTTAAAACCGAGTCAATGAATAGGAATCCAAAATGACTCTACTATGAAATAGAAACAAAAAAAAAACTACTACTATACTACTTACTTTAGGGAGAAAAAAGATCCCACCAAAAGAGAGAAACAAATTTTTTTTTTTTTTTTTGTAGTTGGTGTGATTCAAACCAAGATCAATAGGCAGTGTATAGCTTATGCATGGTCTTTGTGACCATTGTGCTTGAAGAGCTTTCGATTATGAACTTTACAATCAATATACTTATTATGGGGAACATTGTATGAAATCATCTCAATATATTAAAAGTTAAAGTTGTTGTTTAAGTTAAAGGTAGTTGAATGTAGTTGAATGAACAAACTAAACTAGTATCATAGTAGTTAGTTAATCAAAAATGAAATTAAATTACTAGCCAAGGACTTGATGAAACAAACTAATTATAGAGGTTAAAACCGAGTCAATGAATAGGAATCCAAAATGACTCTACTATGAAATAGAAACAAAAAAAAACTACTACTATACTACTTACTTTAGGGAGAAAAAAGATCCCACCAAAAGAGAGAAACAAATTTTTTTTTTTTTTTTTTTTTTTGTAGTTGGTGTGATTCGAACCAAGATCAATAGGCAGTGTATAGCTTATGCATGGTCTTTGTGACCATTGTGCTCGAAGAGCTTTCGATTATGAACTTTACAATCAATATACTTATTATGGGGATCATTGTATGAAATCATCTCAATATATTAAAAGTTAAAGTTGTTGTTTAAGTTAAAGGTAGTTGAATGTAGTTGAATGTAGTTGAATGAACAAACTAAACTAGTATCATAGTAGTTAGTTAATCAAAAATGAAATTAAATTACTAGCCAAGGACTTGATGAAACAAACTAATTATAGAGGTTAAAACCGAGTCAATTAATAGGAATCCAAAATGACTCTACTATGAAATAGAAACAAAAAAAAACTACTACTATACTACTTACTTTAGGGAGAAAAAAGATCCCACCAAAAGAGAGAAACAAATATTTTTTTTTACACAACTCTCTAAGTATTAGACTATTCCTCCATTATTTTCTCTTTCAAGCTTCAATCAAGTTGGCCTTGTAAATAAATTTTAAGGATAAGTGAATAAGTTTAAAAAGTATTATATCTGAATTTAATGATCTTATGTTCGTAGTAACGAGTAAGTATCTTGAAGTCACGAGAGGAAATTGAATTTTGTTAAGCGTTTAATCCCGTCGATTTTTCTTTCATAATTCCAAACTCATGATATTCTTTAAAAAACACAGATGTCAAATTTTTCACTTCGCCGAAAACAATAGGTATTTTTTAAGAAAGATTTATTTTGTTTTAAGCAATTCTTATATTAGTCTAAGAGCTTACTTGACCTAATAATATTTTAGGAAAGGAAGTGCTTCAGGTTTTAGAGTTCTAGTTTCCATTTGAGAAGTCGATAATTGGAGTATCAAAATATGTGTATATATATATACTAGGTATGACCCGTGTCTGAAGACACTTCGTAAATAAAAAAATCAAATTACACATTAATGGCAAGAGAAGGGAAGAAGAATGGGGATGAAAACTATTTTTTTATATAATTTGAGGAGTTTCTATATAAATATTTTTTTTTTACTAAAATTTAATAATTTCAATAAATAAATTATATTAGACAACTCACAATTACTAAAATAGAGAGAAATATAATTGGAGATACACACCCCTTTTATTTGTAATTTATTTGTAAAAGTGAAAAACAACTTTTAATATATAGTAATACATTTTGAACCTGTCTTTTTGTTCAAGAACATTATTGTCGTGTAATTTGAATTACAAATCCTACAATAGTTATTCTAGTGTGAGCTTGTGGTTATTCAAGCAGACAAAACAAATCACATAATTATATGATTAACAGAATGTGTGTTATGGTTTTAAAATAGAATTATTTTATGATAAGAGAATTTCAACTTACTTTTTTTTTCTGATTCCCCTCACTCCTGAAAAACAAAGATTTTCTCCTTTATGTTTTCCTTTCATCCAAGTACCTTGTAGTCGGAGTACTTGGGCGAACTCCTTCTTGGTTAGATTTAGGGTGAAGCCCCCGTGAATCCTCTGATCTTTCGCCAAAGTGCAGAAACCGTCCCTTATCTTTTTTTTTTCAAAAACGCCCTTTAGGAAACTTTTTTTGTCACCGTTAGCCCTTTTTTCCATTTTCTGTTAGTTGACCGTTAGTCAATGCCATTTGGCGCCACGTCTGCGCCACATCACAGCCACGTATGATCCACGTCATCGACATTTACACCTTTTTTTTTTACCCATCTTCTTCTTCTTCTTTCTCCCGTTACTCCATCAACACCATTGAAGAACCCAAATCAAAATATGCACTTCTGCTGTCCAGTTAAAGAAATCATAAAACATATTTGTTACAAATTAAACCAATTCCAATAGTTCTATTTTGTTTTTACTTTCAAAAGACAAGCTCCAATCCAAGAAATCATAAAACATAGTCACACAGTTACATATACCAAAGAAAAAAGAGGATAAAACATATGAATAACGTAAAACAAAATACCAAAAATCATGCATATCCTCCACTTTTCGGCTTCTTAAAAACAGACCCATCTTCGGATTCAGATGATTTACGCTTCAAACCCAAAAAATGCTCCACCTGAAACCACACACATCACACATTAGCTAAGAAGAAAAATAATAAATCAAAAAAAAAAACTCTCAGAAACTAACCTTTTTATCCCCAAGCATAGGAGTCAAACCACCAGCAAAATCCTTTTCAACAGTAGCATAACCACTTCTCGGATCACTAGTTTGCCTAAAAAAAACAAAAAAAAACATTAATAATCTAATATGTAATATAACATTGACATAAACATAAACATAAACATACCCAGGTTTAAAATTTCACTTAAAACAAGATAAGGTGTCTTAAGTTGAGCTTGAACTTTTCTTATCCTTCCCACAGATTGTGTGTAGGAGTATCTGCATTATTCATTTGTTTTATCTTCAATTCCTCTTGATATTGTCTCATTCTCTTCTCTAGTTTCATTTTCCCAGTCCCTTTTCCATGAAACTTATGCGAAATTAAACGAAACGCTTCCTTTTGGAGTCAACAACATAACACAAACTCAATTAATAACAAAACTTAATTAATTAATTATAAAAAAGAAAAAATATACTTACGATAATCATATAAGTATCGTACTTAGTAATTCTATGTGATATGCTCGAATCTGTTTCTTAACAAATTGTAAGTTGTGAACAAGTTTGCTATACTAGCCAAATCTAATACTTAGAGAGTTTTGAACATAAGAGCACGATTGTTTATCGGGGTTCCACGTGGAGGAATCCTAAAAACAACATATGTGATGCAAACTAGCATAGCAGATAATGCCATTTATTCCCTACTCTAGTGTGAGCTCGTGGTTATTCAAGCAGACAAAACAAATCACATAATTATATGATTAACAGAATGTGTGTTATGGTTTTAAAATAGAATTATTTTATGATAAGAGAATTTCAACTTACTATTTTTTCCGATTCCCCTCACTCCTGAAAAACAAAGATTTCCTCCTTTATGTTTTCCTTTCATCCAAGTACTTTGTAGTCGGAGTACTTGGGCGAAATCCTTCTTGGTTAGATTTATCATCTATTGAACAAATTTATCTAAAGTAAAGCATTCATAAAATTGTTGTGAAATCCCCTAAAATAGACCAAGCTAAGTTTTGGGGGTTAAGTTTATTTAAAAAATTAAGGCTTAATTCCTTTTTATTATTATAGAGGCTTAAGTACACATAAGTATAAAGTATGGGGTTATTTTTATCATTATATAAAGATATGTGGATAAAAAATTCGTTGCTCTTTAAAACATTAACTTTCAGACTCTTCTTCCCCAATAACGCTAAACCCCCTTCTTTTCACATTGGAATAGAAAACAAAAAGACTCAGGTCTCACCTTCCCACCGCTCTCCTGCACAATAAAACCGCCGCCACTTGTATTTTTAACCATTGAAAAAGTTGTAGGATTTTTGTGTTCTTTACTAAATTAAACCAGGTGCATAGAAGGTTTTTGGTAAAATGGTTGAAGTAAATGACGATTTTTACGTTGTAAGGAAAGGAGACATGATTGGGGTTTACAAGAGTCTCAGTGATCTCCAAGCTGTTGTTCAATCTTCGGTAAGTATTCGTATAATTTCACATTAGTCATTGTAGTTTGTAGTTACTTAAATCTGTATTGAACAATACTCTGAAGTTTTGAGGTTGATCTATATCTAATAAAATTTGATGTGCTTATAAAAAATGTTAGTATTGAGATCCTGACTTGTATGTATAGTGGCGAGGTACCCTTGAATTTTCAGGTGTTTTGCATGAGAACTTGAATGAGGCGTTCAAGTTCATGATTTAATCTTACAAAATGATTTTGTGGTTGGATTTATTTAAAAATCAAGCATCAAGTTTGTTTTTGAATGATTGGAAGTGTAGTAACACAATTAAGCACCATCTGGTAGTCTCGTAGGGATCCTTTATTTTAAAAACAATTCAAGCAATCATGAACCTGTGTTGGAATTTAGAGATTCAATACTTTCTCCCAATTGTTCAGTCATAAAACTCTTATTACAACAAATTGAACAAATCGCATAGAAAAAAAACATAGAACCAATCATTAGTTCATTACCAAAGCAATTAGCAGAAATTTCCCTTTAGGACAGCTGGACAAGGACATTATCAAAATAAGGCAATAGGCTGTCATTTATCACCTTAAAATGATGCAGCAAAACATCAAAGGTTTAATTGCATAATTGGTCCATGTGTTATGAAAATTAGCCAAATGTTCTATTTTCCTAATTATTACTACGTAAACACTCCATTTCTTTTAGGAACCTGATCTATCCAATATCATTCTTTTAGAGATGCTTATGATAACGTGCTAAACTTTACTATATCTTCTCCTACTTTGAGGAATATCACCTTGGATTTTGACACTGTGGATAGATTCCCCGATTGGTTTCACTACAAGCTTGTGATAAATGCTCCTCAACTTTGCTATCTTAAATTGACTGATGATATGTTGAAAGACTTCTCTTTGGAGAACTTATTCTTGTTGGAGAAAGCAGAAATTCGCCTTCGAATTGATGAATATTTGTTTCGAGATGATCAATACTCTAAAGCTATTGAGTAAACCAACATATGTAAAAAAAAACTAGTTTCGGAGTAATTCTTTTACCTTAATTTGGGTTCTTTATCAAAGCGGCTTGGTGGGTGAGAGAGCCTGTTCGATTTCTTTTTTACCGTTGCCTGCTTTTTTTTTTCTTTTTGTTTTGGACAAGTATCTTGCCGCTTAAGAACTTGAAAAATATATAAAAAAAAATTGAAAATATATAAAAAAATTGAAGATATATATTTCACAGAAATTGGAGCCCCTCCACTGCTTGAGGTTGATCTATATCTAATAAAATTTGATGTGCTTATAAAAAAAATAAAAAATCCCAATTTTTGTTCGTGGTGTATTAGTTACTCAAGTTTTATCATTTATGTTTTCAGGGAGATTCTCCTTTAAGTTTGTACAAAGGAAAATCGTTATCTAGATCTGCCGAGGAATATCTTAATAGAATGGGACTCAAAAATCCCATGTATTCTTTAGACATTGGGAGTGTTGATGTCATGGATGCTGTTTTCGGCCAAGTCATACCAACCAACTATTTGGTAATATGCTTTTTTGTGTTAATACTTTCCATGTATTAATGGTTTATTTCCCTCTCAACTTTTCAAAATCGTCACTTAGCCCCCATCTTTTTAAAAGTACCTTGAGGCATTGATTTATTTTGTTTGTACGCATATTTTGATCCACCCCGGGAAGAGAAGGGTGTGTTTGTAGCATCATGGCTGTAATAGAATAAACAGATCGCGTGAAGGTCAAAATCCGCATTTACTTTTCTTTTAAGTAACTGAGTGAAACCCTTCCTTGTTTAGCAGGACCACCCTGGATCATCAACTTCAACATCTTCTTCTTATTGTGTAAGTTATACACTCTACTTTTATTCACTATTGCAAAAATATGGTGGGTTTTCTGTTCATCTTGTCTCCAATCTTTTGTTTTCATTTCTCTGTATGTTCAGTGCTCGTGCGTTCTCAACTTTGGAGGGGTTTCAAAAGGAAATCCTGGAGAATCTGGCGCAGGAGCCGTGTTACGTTCTGATGATGGAAGTAAAGTATGTCGTATGCAACAAATTACATGTCTCTTCTAGTTTCTAAGAATTACATTTCTGCTTGACAGGTTTTCCGATTGCGGGAAGGTGTAGGTGATGCAACTAATAATGTTGCACATTATAGAGCAATCATTTTAGGTTTGAAATTTGCTCTCCAGAAAGGATTTAAGCACATACATGCTCAAGGACACGCTGAACTTGTCGTCAGGCAGGTTGTAACTTGTATCCCTCTTAGAGTGTGGGGATGGGGATGTAAGTGGTTAGCTTAAAAAAAATTAATACCTTTTGGTGCCCCCAGTTTTCGGGATCTTCACTTGGCCTCAGCTTGCTTTCCAGAATCAGCTTTAATAGTTGTGAAATTGTGTCGAGATAATTATCTTCAATGTAAATTTACTGCAATGCATTGTATCTTTTTTCTGGTAAATGTTGTTTCTACACTTTTGCAAATAAAAATCATAAACTCAAAAATATTTAATATAGAGACTAGGGAAATTTATTTAAAAAACTAAAATAGGAACTTATAGTGTAACTAAAGCAAATCAATAGAGGTAAGGGAACTCATTTATGTGCACCATCTTTTGGGAACTTCCTAGCCCCCCATCTTTATTGTCGATAAAGCGTATGAAAATGTGGGATTTGAATTTTTAACATAGATACGTGACGAAAGTATCTTACTTGTATATGTGAATTGTGCTTTTTTTATCAGACCCAGGGACAGTGGAACAAGAGAAACAATAAGATGGTGGAGTTGTCTAAGTTGGTCAAGGAGCTGCAGGATCAATTTTTATCATTTCAGATTAATTACATTAAACAAGTATATGACTAAATATCCTGCTTTTAGTTTTTTTTTTTCAAATATCCATTATATTTTATGCATCAAATTCATGTTTCACCATCCATATTATGGATGTGATAATCGACTAAAATACCTTTGAAAGTATTTTTTTGCTAAGGCTAAGTGCCAAAAGATGACACCATCGTGTGTTCTTTAGTCTTTACGTTCTTGGTTACGAAACATAAATTGCATCCTTTGGACAGGCCTTTAACAGGGAAGCTATTGACCAGGCATATTTGGGCATAGATCTCAAAGGTGAGGCCTCGTAGATTCTACCTTCAGTATTTTTTTAATGATATAAATCCATAAATCATGCTGAATGAATATTGCTTCTTACAGATGGAAGAGTTCAAGTTGAATGTGACACAAAATAGCTGAAAAACTTGAAGTTTTCGCATGAAGGGTTTTCCGAACTAACTAAGTTTTCTTCTTCTTCTTGTAGTCCTAGAAACTAGGGATTTGCATTTAGAGATTAATGGAAGCATTTTGAAATGAATATTGAACAGAAGTAATATTATCTTTTGTTCTTTGTCAATTTTTTTTTTTTTGTCAAAATATATCTTTTGGTGGAGAATTGAATATCTTGTTGAATTTCTATTATCTTTGTAGATTTTGTGGTGAATTAATGAAAATAAGTGTTCGTTAAAAGCATGGTTTTGGAAACGCTAGACCCTAGTAGGGCTAGGATGGCAATGGCAACATATTGGATTATTGTAAAAATAAAATGACTGTCCATACCTATTTAATTTATAGAAAACAAAACCTAACAAATTTAACTATGACAATTTCTGAGGACTTCGTTGATCATTTCTTCTTTGTAAGTTTGACGAGTGCATCTTTGTTTTCAGTTGATTCCTGGCTCGAACAATGGGTGAATGAGAACTCTTAATGCTGCAATTAAAGATTATATATTTATTAATTAATAGACTATTAATAAATATTATATTTTACAAATACAAATCATGATTTAACAAAGTAAAATAAATTTAAGACATAAAAATTGCTTGTAGGATAAATTTTTAATTTATTAAGATTTATCACCAAATGATAGAATATATAAAATTATTCCATCGTCATTAAATGACGATGGACCTGGACACTATGTTGACTTACTATTGGAGCTACTGTGTGGCGACTACTCGGCTTGGTGGGGAGAAGTCAAAATATGAGAAACATGAATGTAAATGGGTGGACAGGAGCTGGTAACATGGATACTAGTTTAATAAATTCTCCAGCTCCTAAAATGGAGCAATTAGTACGAATCCAGCATGCATAAAATCAACTAGAGCCTAGGTAGATGTAGGATTTGATATAAGTAATATTTTAAAAATTAAAAAATAGCTAGAAGGCCACCTGACATCCAAAAATTATATAGAAGAAATTGAATGACATATCACTTTTTACTTGGTATTTCATACCTTGATCCATGTCCAATAAAAGTTATTTTCTAATAAATATCCAAATTTTACTTTAGCGGAATAATTCACTATGTTTCATTAGTGTAAAGAAACTTAAAAGATATAGAAATGAAAACACATAAAAAAGAAATTACCAAATATGTTTTTAAATAGAATATTTTTAAAAATACTATAAATCAAACATATTTTCTAGATTTTTTTTTATTTAAACACGTTTTCTAAAAATAATAAAAAGAAAACTGAAAACCGTTTTCTGAAAAATTTCTTTGAAAATAAAAATGAAAAACTTTTTCACAAACCAAACAAAACCTAACCCTTTCCCTTCTCCCGTTTCCTATTTCATTGACTCTAACCCTGTTCCCTTCTCCCATTCCCACCAAAACTCAACTTATCCCATGAACCACACTTTGCCACATCTGAAATCATATTGAAGCGGCAGACTGATTTCTTCTCACAAGAAAGAAAAAAATATTGAAGTAATTTTTAGACTAATTTAATGAATTTTAACATAAAGGCAAACTTGTAAATATTGCTAGTTTAGGGATATGGTTGTAATTTTATAAAAGTTTAGGGGCCTTTGAATAATTACAGATAAATTTTGTTTAAAGTGAATAAATTACAAAATTGAACTCAATGCTCTCTTCTTTCCCTTGTGTTCGATTTTCTTCTTCTTCTCCTTCTGATTGTTGAATTTCTTCGTGTTTTTTGCTGCAATTCACGCTCGTTATAACTTCATCTGTCTTTGGATTCAGCTTCTGTACTAAATTCCCACCAAAACTTTCTTATTGTAACATTGCTTTAATCCTAAAAGAGAGATGCTCTTCTCATAAATGATTATATCATATATACTAACAAAAGTGGTAAACTAAATCAGATTAATGATAACAAATTAAATAATTAACAAGTATGTAAGATCGGAAAATCGATAATATACCTCTGGCATGTCACCATACAAGGGTAATTAACCATTTCGAGACTAAGGGTTTTAAACTCAACACATTATTGTATGAATTAAGGAAATGAGGAGGCTCAGATCATATATTGATAAGAGTAAGAATCTGATATGTGTAATGGCTGCAACACCTGAAAATTCAAGGGTACCTCGCCACTATACATACAAGTCAGGATCTCAATACTATATATATAGATATATAAATATCATCACTGCCTCTTAACCTTCTTTATATATTCATGAACCAAGATATAGTATTATATATTCATATATTGATAATAGTAAGAATCTGATATGTGTAATGGCTGCAACACCTGAAAATTCAAGGGTACCTCGCCACTATACATACAAGTCAGGATCTCAATACTATATATAGATATATAAATATCATCACTGCCTCTTAACCTTCTTTATATATTCATGAACCAAGATATAGTATTATATATTCATATATTGATAAGAGTAAGAATCTGATATGGGATTTTTTATTTTTTTTATAAGCACATCAAATTTTATTAGATATAGATCAACCTCAAGCAGTGGAGGGGCTCCAATTTCTGTGAAATATATATCTTCAATTTTTTTATATATTTTCAATTTTTTTTTATATATTTTTCAAGTTCTTAAGCGGCAAGATACTTGTCCAAAACAAAAAGAAAAAAAAAAGCAGGCAACGGTAAAAAAGAAATCGAACAGGCTCTCTCACCCACCAAGCCGCTTTGATAAAGAACCCAAATTAAGGTAAAAGAATTACTCCGAAACTAGTTTTTTTTTACATATGTTGGTTTACTCAATAGCTTTAGAGTATTGATCATCTCGAAACAAATATTCATCAATTCGAAGGCGAATTTCTGCTTTCTCCAACAAGAATAAGTTCTCCAAAGAGAAGTCTTTCAACATATCATCAGTCAATTTAAGATAGCAAAGTTGAGGAGCATTTATCACAAGCTTGTAGTGAAACCAATCGGGGAATCTATCCACAGTGTCAAAATCCAAGGTGATATTCCTCAAAGTAGGAGAAGATATAGTAAAGTTTAGCACGTTATCATAAGCATCTCTAAAAGAATGATATTGGATAGATCAGGTTCCTAAAAGAAATGGAGTGTTTACGTAGTAATAATTAGGAAAATAGAACATTTGGCTAATTTTCATAACACATGGACCAATTATGCAATTAAACCTTTGATGTTTTGCTGCATCATTTTAAGGTGATAAATGACAGCCTATTGCCTTATTTTGATAATGTCCTTGTCCAGCTGTCCTAAAGGGAAATTTCTGCTAATTGCTTTGGTAATGAACTAATGATTGGTTCTATGTTTTTTTTCTATGCGATTTGTTCAATTTGTTGTAATAAGAGTTTTATGACTGAACAATTGGGAGAAAGTATTGAATCTCTAAATTCCAACACAGGTTCATGATTGCTTGAATTGTTTTTAAAATAAAGGATCCCTACGAGACTACCAGATGGTGCTTAATTGTGTTACTACACTTCCAATCATTCAAAAACAAACTTGATGCTTGATTTTTAAATAAATCCAACCACAAAATCATTTTGTAAGATTAAATCATGAACTTGAACGCCTCATTCAAGTTCTCATGCAAAACACCTGAAAATTCAAGGGTACCTCGCCACTATACATACAAGTCAGGATCTCAATACTAACATTTTTTATAAGCACATCAAATTTTATTAGATATAGATCAACCTCAAAACTTCAGAGTATTGTTCAATACAGATTTAAGTAACTACAAACTACAATGACTAATGTGAAATTATACGAATACTTACCGAAGATTGAACAACAGCTTGGAGATCACTGAGACTCTTGTAAACCCCAATCATGTCTCCTTTCCTTACAACGTAAAAATCGTCATTTACTTCAACCATTTTACCAAAAACCTTCTATGCACCTGGTTTAATTTAGTAAAGAACACAAAAATCCTACAACTTTTTCAATGGTTAAAAATACAAGTGGCGGCGGTTTTATTGTGCAGGAGAGCGGTGGGAAGGTGAGACCTGAGTCTTTTTGTTTTCTATTCCAATGTGAAAAGAAGGGGGTTTAGCGTTATTGGGGAAGAAGAGTCTGAAAGTTAATGTTTTAAAGAGCAACGAATTTTTTATCCACATATCTTTATATAATGATAAAAATAACCCCATACTTTATACTTATGTGTACTTAAGCCTCTATAATAATAAAAAGGAATTAAGCCTTAATTTTTTAAATAAACTTAACCCCCAAAACTTAGCTTGGTCTATTTTAGGGGATTTCACAACAATTTTATGAATGCTTTACTTTAGATAAATTTGTTCAATAGATGATAAATCTAACCAAGAAGGATTTCGCCCAAGTACTCCGACTACAAAGTACTTGGATGAAAGGAAAACATAAAGGAGGAAATCTTTGTTTTTCAGGAGTGAGGGGAATCGGAAAAAATAGTAAGTTGAAATTCTCTTATCATAAAATAATTCTATTTTAAAACCATAACACACATTCTGTTAATCATATAATTATGTGATTTGTTTTGTCTGCTTGAATAACCACGAGCTCACACTAGAGTAGGGAATAAATGGCATTATCTGCTATGCTAGTTTGCATCACATATGTTGTTTTTAGGATTCCTCCACGTGGAACCCCGATAAACAATCGTGCTCTTATGTTCAAAACTCTCTAAGTATTAGATTTGGCTAGTATAGCAAACTTGTTCACAACTTACAATTTGTTAAGAAACAGATTCGAGCATATCACATAGAATTACTAAGTACGATACTTATATGATTATCGTAAGTATATTTTTTCTTTTTTATAATTAATTAATTAAGTTTTGTTATTAATTGAGTTTGTGTTATGTTGTTGACTCCAAAAGGAAGCGTTTCGTTTAATTTCGCATAAGTTTCATGGAAAAGGGACTGGGAAAATGAAACTAGAGAAGAGAATGAGACAATATCAAGAGGAATTGAAGATAAAACAAATGAATAATGCAGATACTCCTACACACAATCTGTGGGAAGGATGAGAAAAGTTCAAGCTCAACTTAAGACACCTTATCTTGTTTTAAGTGAAATCTTAAACCTGGGTATGTTTATGTTTATGTTTATGTCAATGTTATATTACATATTAGATTATTAATGTTTTTTTTTGTTTGTTTTAGGCAAACTAGTGATCCGAGAAGTGGTTATGCTACTGTTGAAAAGGATTTTGCTGGTGGTTTGACTCCTATGCTTGGGGATAAAAAGGTTAGTTTCTGAGAGTTTTTTTTTTGATTTATTATTTTTCTTCTTAGCTAATGTGTGATGTGTGTGGTTTCAGGTGGAGCATTTTTTGGGTTTGAAGCGTAAATCATCTGAATCCGAAGATGGGTCTGTTTTTAAGAAGCCGAAAAGTGGAGGATATGCATGATTTTTGGTATTTTGTTTTACGTTATTCATATGTTTTATCCTCTTTTTTCTTTGGTATATGTAACTGTGTGACTATGTTTTATGATTTCTTGGATTGGAGCTTGTCTTTTGAAAGTAAAAACAAAATAGAACTATTGGAATTGGTTTAATTTGTAACAAATATGTTTTATGATTTCTTTAACTGGACAGCAGAAGTGCATATTTTGATTTGGGTTCTTCAATGGTGTTCATGGAGTAACGGGAGAAAGAAGAAGAAGAAGATGGGTAAAAAAAAGAGGTGTAAATGTCGATGACGTGGATCATACGTGGCTGTGATGTGGCGCAGACGTGGCGCCAAATGGCATTGACTAACGGTCAACTAACAGAAAATGGAAAAAAGGGCTAACGGTGACAAAAAAAGTTTCCTAAAGGGCGTTTTTGAAAAAAAAAAGATAAGGGACGATTTCTGCACTTTGGCGAAAGATCAGAGGATTCACGGGGGCTTCACCCTAAATCTAACCAAGAAGGAGTTCGCCCAAGTACTCCGACTACAAGGTACTTGGATGAAAGGAAAACATAAAGGAGAAAATCTTTGTTTTTCAGGAGTGAGGGGAATCAGAAAAAAAAAGTTAGTTGAAATTCTCTTATCATAAAATAATTCTATTTTAAAACCATAACACACATTCTGTTAATCATATAATTATGTGATTTGTTTTGTCTGCTTGAATAACCACAAGCTCACACTAGAATAACTATTGTAGGATTTGTAATTCAAATTACACGACAATAATGTTCTTGAACAAAAAGACAGGTTCAATAGTTTAAAAAAAATTAAAACTAAAAACAAACAATCTTAAGCATGTATATCGTTAAGACCAAGGAAACAGTAAGAAACTCTTGAATCCATACATGTCCTATATCTCAATCATTATGCAGAGTAACTAAATATCATATAAGAAAATGCATTCTTCTGATCTAGTTCTCAACTCGTGTAAACAAGGCAAATTTTGGAATTTTAATCATCTAATTTTTTCTTTGACTATTAGTATAGATATGTGTCCCTATATAGACAAATACTTCTGTAGCTAGTATCTCTTAGCGTTGGTTTTGAAATTTCAATAAAACTCTCACCTACTTTGCAAATTAAAATAAAAAGTAAACAAAAAGAAAAAAAGGAACCTCGAAAATTCCATGCAACTGGTGAGTGGTGTAGTTGTAGAAGAACATGGGTAAGTCTTTGGAAAATTCTTCAGTATAATAACGGCTGAAGAAGTTGATTTGCAAGTCAATTGGATGATGCCGTGTGTCAATAGCATCCTCCTGGTTTGCGCCAAGTGGGTATTACATTTAAGTCATTTTCATTGCTTTGTCTTAAATGCGTGGTGTGTATTCATAAAGATACATGTGTCAAGTTTGTCTTTTGGTGGGATCTTTTTTCTCCCTAAAGCAAATTATCACAATTACCAAACACTTAAGATTGACAAGCATGACAAGCATCACTTTATCTCCATATTCAATTACGTAGGAAGCAACAATGGTGTCTGCTCATCATACCTATCTTTTTCCAAGTATTCCTCCTTTCCCAATACAGTACTATCAACAACATCCTCAAACCCTCTTTCCACCGCACCCGACCACCTATTTTATACCTTCACAATCAGTTACGATGCCGGGAACACAGTTTATTCAGTTTTATTTACCGCCACCGTCGCTGCTAACTTACAACAACCCTAACTATGTGATTCAGCCGCCGCTACCGCATTTGCAAGGTTTAACACCTAGACCACTACTAGTCTACAACATTTCTAACCAGCAACAAACCTTTGTCCCTTCACCTGTAGAAACAAATGAACATATTTCTACACCTGAAACTCACGTGAGCCGGGTTAATGCTAACATAAGAGTGGGGCCTCGTTGTAAGGCAACCAACAATTAGACTCAAACTTAAGTGGTTGGTGTATTTGGTCAACTATTAGAGTCAAACTTAAGTTTTTGTCAGGAGGATGCTATTGACACATGGCATCATCCAATTGACTTGCAAATCAACTTCTTCAGCCGTTATTTTACTGAAGAATTTTCCCAGACTTACCCCTGTTCTTCTACAATTACACCACTCACCAGTTTGCAACACATATGTTGTTTTTAGGACTCCTCCACGTCGAACCCCGATTAACTAATCGTGCTCTTATGTTCAAAACTCTCTGAGTATTAGATTTGGCTAGTATAACAAACTTGTTCACAAATTACAATAAAATCCCAGTCGTATTCTGGTTTACAAGCACTTGCACGCCTTAAAAAGAAAGACGATTCATCTACAGAGGATAAAAAAGCTGTAACCGAAGAGTTACTGGAGAATAAAGTTGTGTTTACTGAGATGGAAGAGTTTGTGTGGGGCCTACAACTTAACAAAGGTATTTTATATTATATTATATTGTGTATGTATTTATATGTGTGTGTATTTAAATGTGTGTTTTGGTTTTTTCAGAAGGACAAAAACCAGATAGTGAAGATGTGTTTATGGAAGAAGAAGATGAAGGTGAGGAAGAAAAGAAAGAGGAGAAAAAAGGTGGATGTGAAGAGATTAAAGAAATGGAGATTGAAGAAATGCTTAAACAAGAGAATGGAGATGAAATTATAGTACCTGATAAAACTATACACGAAGCTTCAGTTGGAAAAGGTTTAGCTGGTGCGCTTAAACTTTTAAAAGATCGAGGATCTTTAAAAGAAACATTTGAATGGGGAGGACGAAATATGGATAAGAAGAAAAGTAAGCTAGTGGGAATAAATGATCAGGATGGGAAAAAGGAGATACATATCGGGTAATGGATTTCGACTACGAAGTTTGTTATACTAGCCAAATCTAATACTTAGAGAGTTTTGAACATAAGAGCACGATTGTTTATCGGGGTTCGACATGGAGGAATCCTAAAAACAACATATGTGATGCAAACTATCATAGCAGATAATACCATTTATGCCCTACTTTAAACAAAAAGCCTAAATCCATTACCCAACAAGGCTAGATATGAGATTTTAAGGTGTTTGAACATAGCACGATTGTTTATCGGGGTTCGACGTGGAGGAATCCTAAAAACAACATATGTGTTGCAAACTAGCATAGCAGATAATGCCATTTATTCCCTACTCTTACAAAAGAGGCTAAATCCATTACCCAACATGGCAAGATATGGGATTTTAAGGGGTTTGAACATAAGAATTCACTCTTCTACGTATCTGCAAGGTTTTTAGTATAAACTATATAGGCTTAATGGGACAACTCAATATACTTATTATGGGGAACATTGTATGAAATCATCTCAATATATTAAAAGTTAAAGTTGTTGTTTAAGTTAAAGGTAGTTGAATGTAGTTGAATGAACAAACTAAACTAGTATCATAGTAGTTAGTTAATCAAAAATGAAATTAAATTACTAGCCAAGGACTTGATGAAACAAACTAATTATAGAGGTTAAAACCGAGTCAATGAATAGGAATCCAAAATGACTCTACTATGAAATAGAAACAAAAAAAACTACTACTATACTACTTACTTTAGGGAGAAAAAAGATCCCACCAAAAGAGAGAAACAAATTTTTTTTTTTTTTTTTTTTTTTGTAGTTGGTGTGATTCGAACCAAGATCAATAGGCAGTGTATAGCTTATGCATGGTCTTTGTGACCATTGTGCTCGAAGAGCTTTCGATTATGAACTTTACAATCAATATACTTATTATGGGGATCATTGTATGAAATCATCTCAATATATTAAAAGTTAAAGTTGTTGTTTAAGTTAAAGGTAGTTGAATGAACAAACTAAACTAGTATCATAGTAGTTAGTTAATCAAAAATGAAATTAAATTACTAGCCAAGGACTTGATGAAACAAACTAATTATAGAGGTTAAAACCGAGTCAATGAATAGGAATCCAAAATGACTTTACTATGAAATAGAAACAAAAAAAAAACTACTACTATACTACTTACTTTAGGGAGAAAAAAGATCCCACCAAAAGAGAGAAACAAATTTTTTTTTTTTTTTTTTTTTTTTTTTTTTTTTTTTTTGTAGTTGGTGTGATTTGAACCAAGATCAATAGGCAGTGTATAGCTTATGCATGGTCTTTGTGACAATTGTGCTCGAAAAGCTTTCGATTATGAACTTTACAATCAATATACTTATTATGGGGATCATTGTATGAAATCATCTCAATATATTAAAAGTTAAAGTTGTTGTTTAAGTTAAAAGTAGTTGAATGTAGTTGAATGAACAAACTAAACTAGTATCATAGTAGTTAGTTAATCAAAAATGAAATTAAATTACTAGCCAAGGACTTGATGAAACAAACTAATTATAGAGGTTAAAACCGAGTCAATGAATAGGAATCCAAAATGACTCTACTATGAAATAGAAACAAAAAAAAAACTACTACTATACTACTTACTTTAGGGAGAAAAAAGATCCCACCAAAAGAGAGAAACAAATTTTTTTTTTTTTTTTTTTTTTTTTGTAGTTGGTGTGATTCGAACCAAAATCAATAGGCAGTGTATAGCTTATGCATGGTCTTTGTGACCATTGTGCTCGAAGATCTTTCAATTATGAACTTTACAATCAATATACTTATTATGGGGATCATTGTATGAAATCATCTCAATATATTAAAAGTTAAAGTTGTTGTTTAAGTTAAAGGTAGTTGAATGTAGTTGAATGAACAAACTAAACTAGTATCATAGTAGTTAGTTAATCAAAAATGAAATTAAATTACTAGCCAAGGACTTGATGAAACAAACTAATTATAGAGGTTAAAACCGAGTCAATGAATAGGAATCCAAAATGACTCTACTATGAAATAGAAACAAAAAAAAACTACTACTATACTACTTACTTTAGGGAGAAAAAAGATCCCACCAAAAGAGAGAAACAAATTTTTTTTTTTTTTTTTTTTTTTTTTGTAGTTGGTGTGATTCGAACCAAGATCAATAGGCAGTGTATAGCTTATGCATGGTCTTTGTGACCATTGTGCTCGAAGAGCTTTTGATTATGAACTTTACAATCAATATACTTATTATGGGGAACATTGTATGAAATCATCTCAATATATTAAAAGTTAAAGTTGTTGTTTAAGTTAAAGGTAGTTGAATGTAGTTGAATGAACAAACTAAACTAGTATCATAGTAGTTAGTTAATCAAAAATGAAATTAAATTATTAGCCAAGGACTTGATGAAACAAACTACTTATAGAGGTTAAAACCGAGTCAATGAATAGGAATCCAAAATGACTCTACTATGAAATAGAAACAAAAAAAAACTACTACTATACTACTTACTTTAGGGAGAAAAAAGATCCCACCAAAAGAGAGAAACAATTTTTTTTTTTTTTTTTTTTTTTGTAGTTGGTGTGATTCGAACCAAGATCAATAGGCAGTGTATAGCTTATGCATGGTCTTTGTGACCATTGTGCTCGAAGAGCTTTCGATTATGAACTTTACAATCAATATACTTATTATGGGGATCATTGTATGAAATCATCTCAATATATTAAAAGTTAAAGTTGTTGTTTAAGTTAAAGGTAGTTGAATGTAGTTGAATGAACAAACTAAACTAGTATCATAGTAGTTAGTTAATCAAAAATGAAATTAAATTACTAGCCAAGGACTTGATGAAATAAACTAATTATAGAGGTTAAAACCGAGTCAATGAATAGGAATCCAAAATGACTCTACTATGAAATAGAAACAAAAAAAAACTACTACTATACTACTTACTTTAGGGAGAAAAAAGATCCCACCAAAAGAGAGAAACAAATTTTTTTTTTTTTTTTTTTTTTTGTAGTTGGTGTGATTCGAACCAAGATCAATAGGCAGTGTATAGCTTATGCATGGTCTTTGTGACCATTGTGCTCGAAGAGCTTTCGATTATGAACTTGACAATCAATATACTTATTATGGGGATCATTGTATGAAATCATCTCAATATATTAAAGGTTAAAGTTGTTGTTTAAGTTAAAGGTAGTTGAATGTAGTTGAATGAACAAACTAAACTAGTATCATAGTAGTTAGTTAATCAAAAATGAAATTAAATTACTAGCCAAGGACTTGATGAAACAAACTAATTATAGAGGTTAAAACCGAGTCAATGAATAGGAATCCAAAATGACTCTACTATGAAATAGAAACAAAAAAAAAACTACTACTATACTACTAACTTTAGGGAGAAAAAAGATCCCACCAAAAGAGAGAAACAATTTTTTTTTTTTTTTTTTTTTTTTTTTTTTTTTTTTTTGTAGTTGGTGTGATTCGAAGCAAGATCAATAGGCAGTGTATAGCTTATGCATGGTCTTTGTGACAATTGTGCTCGAAGAGCTTTCGATTATGAACTTTACAATCAATATACTTATTATGGGGATCATTGTATGAAATCATCTCAATATATTAAAAGTTAAAGTTGTTGTTTAAGTTAAAGGTAGTTGAATGAACAAACTAAACTAGTATCATAGTAGTTAGTTAATCAAAAATGAAATTAAATTACTAGCCAAGGACTTGATGAAACAAACTAATTATAGAGGTTAAAACCGAGTCAATGAATAGGAATCCAAAATGACTCTACTATGAAATAGAAACAAAAAAAAACTACTACTATACTACTTACTTTAGGGAGAAAAAAGATCCCACCAAAAGAGAGAAGCAAATTTTTTTTTTTTTTTTTTTTTGTAGTTGGTGTGATTCGAACCGAGACCAATAGGCAGTGTATAGCTTATGCATGGTCTTTGTGACCATTGTGCTCGAAGAGCTTTCGACATTTTCCCCATACGTAGTTCTCGTTATTATGTTCAAAACCCCTTAAGATGTCAGACCTATTTACGACGAGTAATGGATTAAGGCTATTAGATTAGAGTAGGGCATAACTAACATTTTCACCATACGTAGTTCTCGTTATTATGTTCAAAACCCCTTAAGATGTCAGAACTATTTACGACGAGTAATGGATTAAGGCTATTAGATTAGAGTAGGGCATAACTAACATTTTCACCATACGTAGTTCTCGTTATTATGTTCAAAACCCCTTAAGATGTCAGACCTATTTACGACGAGTAATGGATTACGGCTATTAGATTAGAGTAGGGCATAACTAACATTTTCACCATACGTAGTTCTCGTTATTATGTTCAAAACCCCTTAAGATGTCAGACTTATTTACGACGAGTAATGGATTAAGGCTATTAGATTAGAGTAGGGCATAACTAACATTTTCACCATACGTAGTTCTCGTTATTATGTTCAAAACCCCTTAAGATGTCAGACCTATTTACGATGAGTAATGGACTAAGGCTATTAGATTAGAGTAGGGCATAACTAACATTTTCACCATACGTAGTTCTCGTTATTATGTTCAAAACCCCTTAAGATGTCAGACCTATTTACAACGAGTAATGTATTAAGGCTATTAGATTAGAGTAGGGCATACTAACATTTTCACCATACGTAGTTCTCGTTATTATGTACAAAACCCCTTAAGATGTCAGACCTATTTACGGCGAGTAATGGACTAAGGCTATTAGATTAGAGTAGGGCATAACTAACATTTTCACCATACGTAGTTCTCGTTATTATGTTCAAAACCCCTTAAGATGTCAGACCTATTTACGACGAGTAATGGACTAAGGCTATTAGATTAGAGTAGGGCATAACTAACATTTTCACCATACGTAGTTCTCGTTATTATGTTCAAAACCCCTTACCATACGTAGTTCTCGTTATTATGTTCAAAACCCCTTAAGATGTCAGACCTATTTACGACGAGTAATGGACTAAGGCTATTAGATTAGAGTAGGGCATAACTAACATTTTCACCATACGTAGTTCTCGTTATTATGTTCAAAACCCCTTAAGATGTCAGACCTATTTACGACGAGTAATGGAATAAGGCTATTAGATTAGAGTAGGGCATAACTAACATTTTCACCATACGTAGTTCTCGTTATTATTTTCAAAACCCCTTAAGATGTCAGACCTATTTACGACGAGTAATGGATTAAGGCTATTAGATTAGAGTAGGGCATAACTAACATTTTCACCATACGTAGTTCTCGTTATTATGTTCAAAACCCCTTAAGATGTCAGACCTATTTACGACGAGTAATGGACTAAGGCTATTAGATTAGAGTAGGGCATAACTAACATTTTCACCATACGTAGTTCTCGTTATTATGTTCAAAACCCCTTAAGATGTCAGACCTATTTACGACGACTAATGGACTAAGGCTATTAGATTAGAGTAGGGCATAGCTAACATTTTCACCATACGTAGTTCTCGTTATTATGTTCAAAACCCCTTAAGATGTCAGACTTATTTACGACGAGTAATGGATTAAGGCTATTAGATTAGAGTAGGGCATAATTAACATTTTCACCATACGTAGTTCTCGTTATTATGTTCAAAACCCCTTAAGATATCAGACCTATTTACGACGAGTAATGGACTAAGGCTATTAGATTAGAGTAGGGCATAACTAACATTTTCACCATACGTAGTTCTCGTTATTATGTTCAAAACCCCTTAAGATGTCAGACCTATTTACAACGAGTAATGGATTAAGGCTATTAGATTAGAGTAGGGCATACTAACATTTTCACCATACGTAGTTCTCGTTATTATGTACAAAACCCCTTAAGATGTCAGACCTATTTACGGCGAGTAATGGACTAAGGCTATTAGATTAGAGTAGGACATAACTAACATTTTCACCATACGTAGTTCTCGTTATTATGTTCAAAACCCCTTAAGATGTCAGACCTATTTACGACGAGTAATGGACTAAGGCTATTAGATTAGAGTAGGGCATAACTAACATTTTCACCATACGTAGTTCTCGTTATTATGTTCAAAACCCCTTACCATACGTAGTTCTCGTTATTATGTTCAAAACCCCTTAAGATGTCAGACCTATTTACGACGAGTAATGGACTAAGGCTATTAGATTAGAGTAGGGCATAACTAACATTTTCACCATACGTAGTTCTCGTTATTATGTTCAAAACCCCTTAAGATGTCAGACCTATTTACGACAAGTAATGGAATAAGGTTATTAGATTAGAGTAGGGCATAACTAACATTTTCACCATACGTAGTTCTCGTTATTATGTTCAAAACCCCTTAAGATGTCAGACCTATTTACGACGAGTAATGGATTAAGGCTATTAGATTAGAGTAGGGCATAACTAACATTTTCACCATACGTAGTTCTCGTTATTATGTTCAAAACCCCTTAAGATGTCAGACCTATTTACAACGAGTAATGGACTAAGGCTATTAGATTAGAGTACGACATAACTAACATTTTCACCATACGTAGTTCTCGTTATTATGTTCAAAACCCCTTAAGATGTCAGACCTATTTACGACGAGTAATGGACTAAGGCTATTAGATTAGAGTAGGGCATAACTAACATTTTCACCATACGTAGTTCTCGTTATTATGTTCAAAACCCCTTACCATACGTAGTTCTCGTTATTATGTTCAAAACCCTTTAAGATGTCAGACCTATTTACGACGAGTAATGGACTAAGGCTATTAGATTAGAGTAGGGCATAACTAACATTTTCACCATACGTAGTTCTCGTTATTATGTTCAAAACCCCTTAAGATGTCAGACCTATTTACGACAAGTAATGGAATAAGGTTATTAGATTAGAGTAGGGCATAACTAACATTTTCACCATACGTAGTTCTCGTTATTATGTTCAAAACCCCTTAAGATGTCAGACCTATTTACGACGAGTAATGGATTAAGGCTATTAGATTAGAGTAGGGCATAGCTAACATTTTCACCATACGTAGTTCTCGTTATTATGTTCAAAACCCCTTAAGATGTCAGACCTATTTACGACGAGTAATGGACTAAGGCTATTAGATTAGAGTAGGGCATAACTAACATTTTCACCATACGTAGTTCTCGTTATTATGTTCAAAACCCCTTAAGATGTCAGACCTATTTACGACGAGTAATGGACTAAGGCTATTAGATTAGAGTAGGGCATAACTAACATTTTCACCATACGTAGTTCTCGTTATTATGTTCAAAACCCCTTAAAATGTCAGACTTATTTACGATGAGTAATGGATTAAGGCTATTAGATTAGAGTAGGGCATAACTAACATTTTCACCATACGTAGTTCTCGTTATTATGTTCAAAACCCCTTAAGATGTCAGACCTATTTACGACGAGTAATGGACTAAGGCTATTAGATTAGAGTAGGGCATAACTAACATTTTCACCATACGTAGTTCTCGTTATTATGTTCAAAACCCCTTAAGATGTCAGACCTATTTACAACGAGTAATGGATTAAGGCTATTAGATTAGAGTAGGGCATACTAACATTTTCACCATACGTAGTTCTCGTTATTATGTACAAAACCCCTTAAGATGTCAGACCTATTTACGGCGAGTAATGGACTAAGGCTATTAGATTAGAGTAGGGCATAACTAACATTTTCACCATACGTAATTCTCGTTATTATGTTCAAAACCCCTTAAGATGTCAGACCTATTTACGACGAGTAATGGACTAAGACTATTAGATTAGAGTAGGGCATAACTAACATTTTCACCATACGTAGTTCTCGTTATTATGTTCAAAACCCCTTACCATACGTAGTTCTCGTTATTATGTTCAAAACCCCTTAAGATGTCAGACCTATTTACGACGAGTAATGGACTAAGGCTATTAGATTAGAGTAGGGCATAACTAACATTTTCACCATACGTAGTTCTCGTTATTATGTTCAAAACCCCTTAAGATGTCAGACCTATTTACGACAAGTAATGGAATAAGGTTATTAGATTAGAGTAGGGCATAACTAACATTTTCACCATACGTAATTCTCGTTATTATGTTCAAAACCCCTTAAGATGTCAGACCTATTTACGACGACTAATGGACTAAGGCTATTAGATTAGAGTATGGCATAACTAACATTTTCACCATACGTAGTTCTCGTTATTATGTTTAAAACCCCTTAAGATGTCAGACCTATTTACGACGACTAATGGACTAAGGCTATTAGATTAGAGTATGGCATAACTAACATTTTCACCATACGTAGTTCTCGTTATTATGTTCAAAACCCCTTAAGATGTCAGACCTATTTACGACAAGTAATGGATTAAGGCTATTAGATTAGAGTAGGGCATAACTAACATTTTCACCATACGTAGTTCTCGTTATTATGTTCAAAACCCCTTAAGATGTCAGACCTATTTACGACGAGTAATGGATTAAGGCTATTAGATTAGAGTAGGGCATAACTAACATTTTCACCATACGTAGTTCTCGTTATTATGTTCAAAACCCCTTAAGATGTCAGACCTATTTACGACGAGTAATGGACTAAGGCTATTAGATTAGAGTAGGGCATAACTAACATTTTCACCATACGTAGTTCTCGTTATTATGTTCAAAACCCCTTAAGATGTCAGACCTATTTACGACGACTAATGGATTAAGGCTATTAGATTAGAGTAGGGCATAGCTAACATTTTCACCATACGTAGTTCTCGTTATTATGTTCAAAACCCCTTAAGATGTCAGACTTATTTACGACGAGTAATGGATTAAGACTATTAGATTAGAGTAGGGCATAACTAACATTTTCACCATACGTAGTTCTCGTTATTATGTTCAAAACCCCTTAAGATGTCAGACTTATTTACGACGAGTAATGGATTAAGACTATTAGATTAGAGTAGGGCATAACTAACATTTTCACCATACGTAGTTCTCGTTATTATGTTCAAAACCCCTTAAGATGTCAGACCAATTTACGACGAGTAATGGATTAAGGCTATTAGATTAGAGTAGGGCATAACTAACATTTTCACCATACGTAGTTCTCGTTATTATGTTCAAAACCCCTTAAGATGTCAGACCTATTTACGACGAGTAATGGACTAAGGCTATTAGATTAGAGTAGGGCATAACTAACATTTTCACCATACGTAGTTCTCGTTATTATGTTCAAAACCCCTTAAGATGTCAGACCTATTTACGACGAGTAATGGACTAAGGCTATTAGATAAGAGTAGGGCATAACTAACATTTTCACCATACGTAGTTCTCGTTATTATGTTCAAAACCCTTTAAGATGTCAGACCTATTTACGACGAGTAATGGATTACGGCTATTAGATTAGAGTAGGGCATAACTAACATTTTCACCATACGTAGTTCTCGTTATTATGTTCAAAACCCCTTAAGATGTCAGACCTATTTACGACGACTAATGGACTAAGGCTATTAGATTAGAGTATGGCATAACTAACATTTTCACCATACGTAGTTCTCGTTATTATGTTCAAAACCCTTAAGATGTCAGACCTATTTACGACGAGTAATGGACTAAGGCTATTAGATTAGAGTAGGGCATAACTAACATTTTCACCATACGTAGTTCTCGTTATTATGTTCAAAACCCCTTAAGATGTCAGACCTATTTACGACGACTAATGGATTAAGGCTATTAGATTAGAGTAGGGCATAGCTAACATTTTCACCATACGTAGTTCTCGTTATTATGTTCAAAACCCCTTAAGATGTCAGACTTATTTACGACGAGTAATGGATTAAGGCTATTAGATTAGAGTAGGGCATAACTAACATTTTCACCATACGTAGTTCTCGTTATTATGTTCAAAACCCCTTAAGATGTCAGACCTATTTACGACGAGTAATGGACTAATAAGGCTATTAGATTAGAGTAGGGCATAACTAACATTTTCACCATACGTAGTTCTCGTTATTATGTTCAAAACCCCTTAAGATGTCAGACCTATTTACGACGAGTAATGGACTAAGGCTATTAGATTAGAGTAGGGCATAACTAACATTTTCACCATACGTAGTTCTCGTTATTATGTTCAAAACCCCTTAAGATGTCAGACTTATTTACGACGAGTAATGGATTAAGGCTATTAGATTAGAGTAGGGCATAATTAACATTTTCACCATACGTAGTTCTCGTTATTATGTTCAAAACCCCTTAAGATGTCAGACCTATTTACGACGAGTAATGGACTAAGGCTATTAGATTAGAGTAGGACATAACTAACATTTTCACCATACGTAGTTCTCGTTATTATGTTCAAAACCCCTTAAGATGTCAGACCTATTTACAACGAGTAATGGATTAAGGCTATTAGATTAGAGTAGGGCATACTAACATTTTCACCATACGTAGTTCTCGTTATTATGTACAAAACCCCTTAAGATGTCAGACCTATTTACGGCGAGTAATGGACTAAGGCTATTAGATTAGAGTAGGACATAACTAACATTTTCACCATACGTAGTTCTTGTTATTATGTTCAAAACCCCTTAAGATGTCAGACCTATTTACGACGAGTAATGGACTAAGGCTATTAGATTAGAGTAGGGCATAACTAACATTTTCACCATACGTAGTTCTCGTTATTATGTTCAAAACCCCTTACCATACGTAGTTCTCGTTATTATGTTCAAAACCCTTTAAGATGTCAGACCTATTTACGACGAGTAATGGACTAAGGCTATTAGATTAGAGTAGGGCATAACTAACATTTTCACCATACGTAGTTCTCGTTATTATGTTCAAAACCCCTTAAGATGTCAGACCTATTTACGACAAGTAATGGAATAAGGTTATTAGATTAGAGTAGGGCATAACTAACATTTTCACCATACGTAGTTCTCGTTATTATGTTCAAAACCCCTTAAGATGTCAGACCTATTTACGACGAGTAATGGATTAAGGCTATTAGATTAGAGTAGGGCATAACTAACATTTTCACCATACGTAGTTCTCGTTATTATGTTCAAAACCCCTTAAGATGTCAGACCTATTTACAACGAGTAATGGACTAAGGCTATTAGATTAGAGTACGACATAACTAACATTTTCACCATACGTAGTTCTCGTTATTATGTTCAAAACCCCTTAAGATGTCAGACCTATTTACGACGAGTAATGGACTAAGGCTATTAGATTAGAGTAGGGCATAACTAACATTTTCACCATACGTAGTTCTCGTTATTATGTTCAAAACCCCTTACCATACGTAGTTCTCGTTATTATGTTCAAAACCCCTTAAGATGTCAGACCTATTTACGACGAGTAATGGACTAAGGCTATTAGATTAGAGTAGGGCATAACTAACATTTTCACCATACGTAGTTCTCGTTATTATGTTCAAAACCCCTTAAGATGTCAGACCTATTTACGACAAGTAATGGAATAAGGTTATTAGATTAGAGTAGGGCATAACTAACATTTTCACCATACGTAGTTCTCGTTATTATGTTCAAAACCCCTTAAGATGTCAGACCTATTTACGACGAGTAATGGATTAAGGCTATTAGATTAGAGTAGGGCATAACTAACATTTTCACCATACGTAGTTCTCGTTATTATGTTCAAAACCCCTTAAGATGTCAGACCTATTTACGACGAGTAATGGATTAAGGCTATTAGATTAGAGTAGGGCATAACTAACATTTTCACCATACGTAGTTCTCGTTATTATGTTCAAAACCCCTTAAGATGTCAGACCTATTTACGACGACTAATGGATTAAGGCTATTAGATTAGAGTAGGGCATAGCTAACATTTTCACCATACGTAGTTCTCGTTATTATGTTCAAAACCCCTTAAGATGTCAGACCTATTTACGACGAGTAATGGACTAAGGCTATTAGATTAGAGTAGGGCATAACTAACATTTTCACCATACGTAGTTCTCGTTATTATGTTCAAAACCCCTTAAGATGTCAGACCTATTTACGACGAGTAATGGATTAAGGCTATTAGATTAGAGTAGGGCATAACTAACATTTTCACCATACGTAGTTCTCGTTATTATGTTCAAAACCCCTTAAGATAACAGACCTATTTACGACGAGTAATGGACTAAGGCTATTAGATTAGAGTAGGGCATAACTAACATTTTCACCATACGTAGTTCTCGTTATTATGTTCAAAACCCCTTAAGATGTCAGACCTATTTACGACGAGTAATGGACTAAGGCAAATAGCTAAGAGTAGGGCATAACTAACATTTTCACCATACGTAGTTCTCGTTATTATGTTCAAAACCTTTAAGATGTCAGACCTATTTACGACGAGTAATGGATTACGGCTATTAGATTAGAGTAGGGCATAACTAACATTTTCACCATACGTAGTTCTCGTTATTATGTTCAAAACCCCTTAAGATGTCAGACCTATTTACGACGAGTAATGGATTAAGGCTATTAGATTAGAGTAGGGCATAACTAACATTTTCACCATACGTAGTTCTCGTTATTATGTTCAAAACCCCTTAAGATGTCAGACCTATTTACGACGAGTAATGGAATAAGGTTATTAGATTAGAGTAGGGCATAACTAACATTTTCACCATACGTAGTTCTCGTTATTATGTTCAAAACCCCTTAAGATGTCAGACCTATTTACGACGAGTAATGGATTAAGGCTATTAGATTAGAGTAGGGCATAACTAACATTTTCACCATACGTAGTTCTCGTTATTATGTTCAAATCCCATTAAGATGTCAGACCTATTTACGACGAGTAATGGACTAAGGCTATTAGATTAGAGTAGGGCATAACTAACATTTTCACCATACGTAGTTCTCGTTATTATGTTCAAAACCCCTTAAGATGTCAGACCTATTTACGACGAGTAATGGACTAAGGCTATTAGATTAGAGTAGGGCATAACTAACATTTTCACCATACGTAGTTCTCGTTATTATGTTCAAAACCCCTTAAGATGTCAGACCTATTTACGACAAGTAATGGAATAAGGTTATTAGATTAGAGTAGGGCATAACTAACATTTTCACCATACGTAGTTCTCGTTATTATGTACAAAACCCCTTAAGATGTCAGACCTATTTACGACGAGTAATGGACTAAGGCTATTAGATAAGAGTAGGGCATAACTAACATTTTCACCATACGTAATTCTCGTTATTATGTTCAAAACCCCTTAAGATGTCAGACCTATTTACGACGACTAATGGACTAAGGCTATTAGATTAGAGTATGGCATAACTAACATTTTCACCATACGTAGTTCTCGTTATTATGTTCAAAACCCCTTAAGATGTCAGACCTATTTACGACGAGTAATGGACTAAGGCTATTAGATTAGAGTAGGGCATAACTAACATTTTCACCATACGTAGTTCTCGTTATTATGTTCAAAACCCCTTACCATACGTAGTTCTCGTTATTATGTTCAAAACCCCTTAAGATGTCAGACCTATTTACGACGAGTAATGGACTAAGGCTATTAGATTAGAGTAGGGCATAACTAACATTTTCACCATACGTAGTTCTCGTTATTATGTTCAAAACCCCTTAAGATGTCAGACCTATTTACAACGAGAACTACGTATGGTGAAAATGTTAGTTATGCCCTACTCTAATCTAATAGCCTTAGTCCATTACTCGTCGTAAATAGGTCTGACATCTTAAGGGGTTTTGAACATAATAACGAGAACTACGTATGGTGAAAATGTTAGTTATGCCCTACTCTAATCTAATAACCTTATTCCATTACTCGTCGTAAATAGGTCTGACATCTTAAGGGGTTTTGAACATAATAACGAGAACTACGTATGGTGAAAATGTTAGTTATGCCCTACTCTAATCTAATAGCCTTAATCCATTACTCGTCGTAAATAGGTCTGACATCTTAAGGGGTTTTGAACATAATAACGAGAACTACGTATGGTGAAAATGTTAGTTATGCCCTACTCTAATCTAATAGCCTTAGTCCATTACTCGTCGTAAATAGGTCTGACATCTTAAGGGGTTTTGAACATAATAACGAGAACTACGTATGGTGAAAATGTTAGTTATGCCCTACTCTAATCTAATAGCCTTAATCCATTACTCGTCGTAAATAAGTCTGACATCTTAAGGGGTTTTGAACATAATAACGAGAACTACGTATGGTGAAAATGTTAGTTATGCCCTACTCTAATCTAATAGCCTTAATCCATTACTCGTCGTAAATAAGTCTGACATCTTAAGGGGTTTTGAACATAATAACGAGAACTAAGTATGGTGAAAATGTTAGTTATGCCCTACTCTAATCTAATAGCCTTAGTCCATTACTCGTCGTAAATAGGTCTGACATCTTAAGGGGATTTGAACATAATAACGAGAACTACGTATGGTGAAAATGTTAGTTATGCCCTACTCTAATCTAAATACGTAGTTCTCGTTATTATGTTTAAAACCCCTTAAGATGTCAGACCTATTTACGACGAGTAATGGACTAAGGCTATTAGATTAGAGTAGGGCATAACTAACATTTTCACCATACGTAGTTCTCGTTATTATGTTCAAAACCACTTACCATACGTAGTTCTCGTTATTATGTTCAAAACCCCTTAAGATGTCAGACCTATTTACGACAAGTAATGGAATAAGGCTATTAGATTAGAGTAGGACATAACTAACATTTTCACCATACGTAGTTCTCGTTATTATGTTCAAAACCGCTTACCATACGTAGTTCTCGTTATTATGTTCAAAACCCCTTAAGATGTCAGACCTATTTACGACGAGTAATGGACTAAGGCTATTAGATTAGAGTAGGGCATAACTAACATTTTCACCATACGTAGTTCTCGTTATTATGTTCAAAACCCCTTACCATACGTAGTTCTCGTTATTATGTTCAAAACCCCTTAAGATGTCAGACCTATTTACGACGAGTAATGGACTAAGGCTATTAGATTAGAGTAGGGCATAACTAACATTTTCACCATACGTAGTTCTCGTTATTATGTTCAAAACCCCTTAAGATGTCAGACCTATTTACGACAAGTAATGGAATAAGGTTATTTGATTAGAGTAGGGCATAACTAACATTTTCACCATACGTAGTTCTCGTTATTATGTTCAAAACCCCTTAAGATGTCAGACCTATTTACGACGAGTAATGGATTAAGGCTATTAGATTAGAGTAGGGCATAACTAACATTTTCACCATACGTAGTTCTCGTTATTATGTTCAAAACCCCTTAAGATGTCAGACCTATTTACAACGAGTAATGGACTAAGGCTATTAGATTAGAGTACGACATAACTAACATTTTCACCATACGTAGTTCTCGTTATTATGTTCAAAACCCCTTAAGATGTCAGACCTATTTACGACGAGTAATGGACTAAGGCTATTAGATTAGAGTAGGGCATAACTAACATTTTCACCATACGTAGTTCTCGTTATTATGTTCAAAACCCCTTACCATACGTAGTTCTCGTTATTATGTTCAAAACCCCTTAAGATGTCAGACCTATTTACGACGAGTAATGGACTAAGGCTATTAGATTAGAGTAGGGCATAACTAACATTTTCACCATACGTAGTTCTCGTTATTATGTTCAAAACCCCTTAAGATGTCAGACCTATTTACGACGAGTAATGGACTACGGCTATTAGATTAGAGTAGGGCATAACTAACATTTTCACCATACGTAGTTCTCGTTATTATGTTCAAAACCCCTTAAGATGTCAGACCTATTTACGACGAGTAATGGACTAAGGCTATTAGATTAGAGTAGGGCATAACTAACATTTTCACCATACGTAGTTCTCGTTATTATGTTCAAAACCCCTTAAGATGTCAGACCTATTTACGACGAGTAATGGATTACGGCTATTAGATTAGAGTAGGGCATAACTAACATTTTCACCATACGTAGTTCTCGTTATTATGTTCAAAACCCCTTAAGATGTCAGACCTATTTACGACGAGTAATGGACTACGGCTATTAGATTAGAGTAGGGCATAACTAACATTTTCACCATACGTAGTTCTCGTTATTATGTTCAAAACCCCTTAAGATGTCAGACCTATTTACGACGAGTAATGGACTACGGCTATTAGATTAGAGTAGGGCATAACTAACATTTTCACCATACGTAGTTCTCGTTATTATGTTCAAAACCCCTTAAGATGTCAGACCTATTTACGACGAGTAATGGATTATGGCTATTAGGTTAGAGTAGGGCATAACTAACATTTTCACCATACGTAGTTATCGTTATTATGTTCAAAACCCCTTAAGATGTCAGACCTATTTACGACGAGTAATGGATTACGGCTATTAGGTTAGAGTAGGGCATAACTAACATTTTCACCATACGTAGTTCTCGTTATTATGTTCAAAACCCCTTAAGATGTCAGACCTATTTACGACGAGTAATGGATTACGGCTATTAGATTAGAGTAGGGCATAACTAACATTTTCACCATACGTAGTTCTCGTTATTATGTTCAAAACCCTTTAAGATGTCAGACCTATTTACGACGACTAATGGACTAAGGCTATTAGATTAGAGTATGGCATAACTAACATTTTCACCATACGTAGTTCTCGTTATTATGTTCAAAACCCCATAAGATGTCAGACCTATTTACGACGAGTAATGGAATAAGGTTATTAGATTAGAGTAGGGCATAACTAACATTTTCACCATACGTAGTTCTCGTTATTATGTTCAAAACCCCTTAAGATGTCAGACCTATTTACGACGAGTAATGGACTACGGCTATTAGATTAGAGTAGGGCATAACTAACATTTTCACCATACGTAGTTCTCGTTATTATGTTCAAAACCCCTTAAGATGTCAGACCTATTAACGACGAGTAATGGACTAAGGCTATTAGATTAGAGTAGGGCATAACTAACATTTTCACCATACGTAGTTCTCGTTATTATGTTCAAAACCCCTTAAGATGTCAGACCTATTTACGACGAGTAATGGACTACGGCTATTAGATTAGAGTAGGGCATAACTAACATTTTCACCATACGTAGTTCTCGTTATTATGTTCAAAAC
>JARWIR010000219.1:0-140993 GCA_029959085.1 Nemophila menziesii
TTGATAATTCTCTCTCTCTCTCTCTCTCTCTCTCTCTCTCTCTCTCTCTCTCTCTCTCTCTCTCTCTCTATCTATCTATCTATCTATATCTATATATATATATATATATATATATATATATATATATATATATATACACATATAATATTTTGGTTTTTAATGGTTTCATAAGTGAAATTGGGGTAAGCTGCAATCTACCAGTTTATGAGACAACCGTATAATTTAGTTTTTTTTTCTTAAAATAAGTAAAATCATGAATAAAAAAAATCCAATATCCTTAATTGAAAAAGTAGCACTTTTAAACTCAAAAACTAATTATTGAATAATAACCCTTTCTAATTCAACATTCTAGATTCGTCCCTGGTTTTTATGTTTGAATACTTCAAAGTCTGTTTTGTTTTTATGATAACCTTTTTTATGATTTAAATAAGAAAATGTAAAGGTAAAAAGTAATATTTGAATCTTTAAATAATACCCCTATTTTATATGTGAATATTGAAATGAATTATAAATTAAATATGATTATTAAGTTATTTACAAATTAAAATATTTTAACGATATTTGATAATATATTGAGTAGTTTTATATGAGATTTTTCTTTTTCATTTCCTTTATATAAGATAATAAAGGGAATTCATAGTTTTTTTTGTCAATTATATTTGTTCTTTTTTTTTTCTTAAAAGGTAATGAATTTAATTTTTGAAAAAAAAAATCAGATAACCTCTCTTTCTCTCTCAATATTTATAAAAACTAACTAATTCTCTCTTGCCAATAATTGTGTTAATATATGATTGGTTTATTATTTTACTTCAATGATGTCTCTATATTTGTGATATATTAATGTAGGTTTGAGACATCATTTTAGGTGTATTTGATTAAGTGTTAAGGATTTTTCCCTGTTATTAGATAATTTCTTAATTTGTGTCTTTATTTGATGATTTATTACTTTTAGAGCATATTTGGTTTAATTTGTGTGTTAATGTGAAAATCTTAAGGTTTAGGAATATAATAAGATGCAAAATCAATTATAAGGAGATATGGAAAGAAGATACAGGAGAAATCAAGAGATAAAAGGAAGCAAATTTTAAATAAGAAAGGAAAAGCTGCCAAATAAATATGTCGGTTCTACAGCTACGTCCATTATAGTAAAGATAACTACAAATCAACTGCGATTTTGGATGAGTCTTTAAGGATATAGATAGATATTTTTGATGTGGTCGTTTTGATATAAAGTGGGAAAAAATTGGCCCAGGTACGTAGGAGATATGACCAAAACAGTGAACAGTGTTAATCATGTCCTATATTTTAGGAAATGAATTTGAATTGGACTTGGACTCCAATTACTTGTCTTCCACTCCAAAATGTAGACCTAGAATTAGAATACACCTATAAATACACCCGCTTATCATTGTAAACATGTCCTTGCTTAATTATTAGTACTTAGTCTTAAGAAACATCATCAAGAGAAGCAAGTTGACAGTATGTATTTTTATTTTATTTTATTTCTCGTTAGCATGAACTAAATTTCCCATAGCTTATGTTTTAAATATGTATAATATTTGAATTATATTTTCTTCTATCTAAGATTGTTTGGGGAAAACCTTTTTAAATCGATTGAGCTTCTTAACTTATATATTTGTTATATGTGCTTTGATGTATTGACTGTAGTTCTTACTAGTGCATGAGTATAGACTACCCTATTAATAGAAGTTGGATGGTCACCCGGAAGGGGTGTCTAATTGTTGAAATACCACATAAATGTCTAGTATGATGTAGTGATCCTGACGGGCTTGCCTAACTAGATAGTCATTAGGGTTTGAGATTAACCACTGATCATCGCGTAGGGTCCCCTTACCCAAGTTCCCTGGTAATTGTTAGATCGCCACCTAAGTCCACCCGGAACGGGGTTAGGAGGAATATAGAATCATGGCTACGTACTTTAAGAGCTTCGATCGGTCTTGTAAGTAGTTGAAGAAATAGAAGGATAAGTGCATACACGCAAACCTGAGCTATATCTCTTATCTTATTCTTACATCTTTATTTTAATTGTATTAGTCTTTAGTTATTAGTTAATCATTCTCTCCACAATTACTCATATTTAATTTTATTGTATTTTAATTCCTTAAACTAATTCTTACTACGCTTTATTCTAATTCATACATGTAACACACTAAGGGGGTGTTTGTTTTTACTGACCAATTCAGATCTGAATACCTCTTAATTTGTCTGTTTCATTAAGATTTCACAATAAGTCTGAATCATTCAGACACTGCCTCTTAACAGAATAAGTTCTATTCAGCTATTCATTCAGCATTCAGCACTTATTACTTAAAAAAACAAACGACACCTAAGTCCCTGAGAACGAATCTTACTTATCATTAAAACTTGCATACAATCTGTGATACTTGCAGTGAGTAACATGATTGGTTTGGGTGATAGTTGCATCTTTATTTATCATTAATTTATTACACCCTACCAGCCACTTGTTAAGTAAAATCTCTATATATGGAAAGGCGGTCATTCAATGATCATCTTTGATTAAAATACGAATGAGTGAAAGACAGACTATCTTTCTTTCATTAATCTATTATTAAGGAAAGACGGTCATTCAATGACCGATTAGAGTGTTGAAGTCCAAATTATTTTGATAAGGGTGTTTATTTGTCAATTTTTTTATCCAAATAGTGTTATAGTTAAGAAAAACTTAAACTTGTTGATAGTTAAGATGATTTTAAACAATTTTAAATAAAAAATGAAGACAATACACAACATTATTCTACTTTTGTATATGTGAGTGCCTATGAACATTTAAGAGATCATTCACAAGAGAGAATTAGTAAGTGTAATTCTGGGAACTCACCATGAAATTTAATTGGTGATTTTAATAGCATAATTGACATGAAAAAATGAGGGATGGGGTATATTTTCTCATAATAAATCAATATATTTTTTTGTTACATATGAGGTCAAAAAGACCCTGAAGAATTACTCTTCGAAAAGTAAAATACACTTAAACGCCTATGACTATCCTAGGTACTGCCCAACCGCATCGGTCACGCGCTAGGAGTCTCCATAAGCCGTCTGGCGGCTCCGCATAAACCACCGGACCATCCTTATTCCGCAACCCAAATTTGGCTAACCAATCAGCGCAACTATTAGCCTCTTGAAAGTTCCAAGTTAGATCAAAGTGCACATTATTACGCAAAATATCCACACACTCACGAGGATACCACTTAAACGTCCCCTTGAGTTCGCACCGCCCTTCACTAGCGCGTGCAACTCACTCGAGTCCCTATCAATGATGACATTATTATCACCTCGTGAAACTGCTAGGCGTAGTCCAAAATGAAGCGCTAAACTTTCCGCCTCAAGTGGTGTACCTGCCACACAACTACCCGCAAAACCCGCTACATAATCTCTGGTACTATTACGAATAATCCCACCTATGCTTGCTAATTCACTCCTAGGATCAAGCGCCCCATTGATATTAAGCTTTAACCCTACTTCCGGCTTAGACCACTTGACAATAATACTTTGAGATGACGTAATTAGACCGCCTTCCCGCTCTAATCCGATGCCCTTACATAATCTCTAGCCGCATTCTTTATAATGGCAACTAGTTTGGTTTTAGCTTTAGTTCGTGCTTGATAGTCAAAAAGCTTGGTGTTCCGATTTGTCTAAACGACCCAAACGAAAGAAGCTAACCAAGTACGCTGCTCAATTCCGTTGACCGCTGCTGTTCCGGAAAGCATCGAAGTCCACCACCTATCTACTCCTTCCCATTCCAGCGCTTGAAGACCCGTTCCACCTCGGTTCTGCTGCAAAAGCTGCTGCCACGCCTCCTGTTGCTGTTGTCCCCTCGCCGGAAAGAGTCCCTGCTGCCGCGGCTGATCGGTGGTGTGTGGTAATATCACGGCGGAGTGCTGTCCTGCTGCTGCTCCAGGCCGTGGTCTTGTCTCATCCCCAGCTGCAGCGCGCACATCAGCTCCTGCAAACAAACCACAAGTATCATTTTCTAAAATTTGCAAATCAGCCCCTGTACACATTTTTAACACTTCCTTGTACAAGTTACATTCTTGGAACAGGTGTTTTGTGGATTCGACACCAGCGCCACATTCCGGACAACTAGCATCCTCAATCACCCCCTTTTAACTAGATTTCTACGCGTAGGAAGCCTATCCCAAATACATATCCACAACAACACCTTGTTCTTTTGCGGACACTTAAGCTTCCATACCAAATCCCAATTAAAATTAGGCCTCCCATCCACTCGATTTAAATCATTATAAGCCGATTTCACGGAAAAAATCCCTGAGGGATCCAATCTCCACTTATATATTTTCTCCTCTCCGTTCATGACCTCCAAAATCCCGCGCTTTAGCACCTCATACCCCTCTAGAATATTTTTGCACATTCTTGAGTGCGAAGGTTTAACTTCCTTCTCAAGTATCCCTTCGCGAAAATATTTCTGATTCAAAGCTAACACCCACAACGCCGAATCCCCTTGAAGAACTAAGGTGGTTGGAGTTGCTTCCCACTCCTCAGAGCCATTGTGTTGCAATATTCTTTTCTTTATAGTGTCTCATTATTGTGAAGAAATTGGCTTTTTACGCTCACGTTCAATTAGTTAGTAATTTGAGAAACTCGACTCTCAAGCGATTTCAACGCCATTGAATTCTCATTCATCTTTCAATTATTGTGCTTCCATGCGTCTTGACTTGATTTCAAATTTTCTTGAGTAATCATCATAAATGAACTTAACACTTGTTGCAATACACCAGTATTACCTTCTTGTGGATGTGATGGGATTGCATTTTGAACAAAACCTTCATTATAAGCTTTTTTCACATGACCTTGATCTGTTTAATATTGATTTTTAGGTCTAGCTTGGAAGTTATTTCCCTGGGGCGTGATTGATAGTTATTTTGATTTATATCCTTATTAGGAATTTACCTTTGAAATCTAGGTTGAAAACAATTTGTTTGACTAAAACTTTGACCATTGGAAAATTGATTACCTCTAGTGGACACAAAGAACACAGATTCTGGGTTATTTAAGCGTTCTACCCAAGCGTGATCATCAACTCCGCAATTAGCACATCCATAAGATTCTTGCACCACTTTCACTTCTTGATGCTTACTCTTCAATCCTTATTGCACAACCAATGCCAATTGCGTCATTTATTCAACCAATGTAGAGAACTTGGCCTCTAGTGTTGCTTCACCATTAGTATGTGATATATCCCCTTGGGCATGTGATGTAGGCCAACTTCTTTAGGTGTCAATAATTTTATCCATACAATTTGCGGCTTGAAGAGGATTCATTGATACAAAACCACCTCCTCCAAGATTACCGACTCTTATCCTTGAATTTCCATCAACTCCCTTGTAAAACAAGGAAAGTTGCATCATAAGAGTGTAACCATGAAGTGGCCACCTTGTTAATTATTGTTAGAATCTTGTCCATGTTGCTCCTAGATCTTCGTCGTCTTCCTGATTGAAGTTAGCAAGCTCTACTTGATCTTTCATCGTCATGCTCTGAGGGTAGTAACGGTCTAAGGATCGTACTTGAAGTGCATCCCTATTAGGGATTTCTTTGGATGGTTGAAGGTTTAGCCACTCTCTTGCATCCCTGGTCAAAAAGAATTGTAATATAAAGTAATACATTTGTTCCCTTGTAACGCCGTGAGTCATTTAGGCGTCACAAATTTGCATGAACTTTTAAACGGCTCGTACCGGGTCTTGGTGTATGGCTCCTCTTTAATTCCTGTAACTAATGCCTTAATCGGGCCGAATCTCGCGGCTTGAATGATCGTAGAGCGAATCCCTAACATTGAACACAAAAAGGCATTCCCAAATCAGGGATATCTTGAACAGGATTAATAGGTAGATATGCTCCATTCAAATTCACCTTCATCTCTCTCTTTGGGTTGATTAGTATTAAAATGTATACTTTGTAGAGACAAAAACTAAAAAACTCGTAAAACAAACTAAGCAATTAAACACTAAACTAAAAACTAAAATATAAAAATATAACGTTATAGTCCCCGACAGCAGTGCCATTTACTTGTTGGGTTCCCAGGTGTAATAATAAATCGCTACCCAAGAACTGTAACTTCTCGCAAGCGTACGGGTCATCGCCAGGTAAGAATTTGATAAGCTTAAGTGCTTTTGTATCCTTAGGGACTACAAAAGTTGTATAACTGTGTTTCGAATGTAATATAAGGTAAAGTTGCAGTAAAAATAATAATAAATGGTATTTGTTGGGTTTTTAGTTAAGTATTAAATTGAAATTAAAGTAAATAATATAATTAACTAAGAGTCAATTATAGATTAATACCTATTAAAAAACTTATTTAAAAAAGGTACATTAAATAAGTCTCTTTATTAAAAAATGCCTCAACCTAAAATACCCCTACAAATAGTAATTAAAAAAAAGAAAAAAGAAATAAAAAACCAAAACAAAAACTAATAAACACGCGCGCGCGTCCCGTAGCCCTTTGTGTCTGTATTAATTTCTGACCGCGCGGAATCGAAATTTTTTTTAAATCGTCATAACTAATACTAAAGAAATCAAAAAAAAATAAAAAAATTTATATATTTGGATAAATTAAATTAATATTTATGTCTATGATTTTTTTTAGATTTTTTTTAAAAAAATTCGCAAACACGGTATTTCATGTTTTAAACATGAAAATCCGTGTCTGCAAAAAAAAAAAACACTATTTCAAATAGTGAATTTCATGTTTTGAACATGTAATTTCATGTTTTAAACATGGAAATCCGTGTCTACGAAAAAACAACTAAAAAAACAAAAAACTATAAAAAAAATCCAAAAAAATCATAGACGTAAGTATTAATTTGCTTTATCCAAAAATGCAAATTTTTTATTTTCCTGATTTTGTTTTGAATTAGTTATGACGATTTTAAAAAACATTCACAGACGTGCGCGTGTGTGATTGAATTAATAGTAGTAGGTGGTGGTTGTGGTTGTGGTTGTTGTGGTGGTGGTGCTTGTTGTGTTGGTGGTGGTGGTGGTTGTGGTGGATGTAGTGGTGGTTAAATACATGGTTGTGGTAGTGGTTGTGTGGTGGTGGTGGTGGAAGTACCCTATTATTTGTTTAATATTTAAAAATTAATATTGTATTAAAATAAAATAATATATTTAATAATAAGGATAGTAAAGATATGAAAAATATAAAGGGGATGTTTTCATAAATAATTGCTTCATTAGACATTTTTTTATAAAATAAATTATTGAAGGCTTAAATTGAATATTAGACTACTCTATGAGGATGTTTTCTCTAATAACCTCATTAACTAAAGGACAAAAATCAAAATGTTAAAGATGAGAAGAGGTGAGAAGTATTGCTTGATTCTTGCGGGTAATCCTTCTAGTCAACTATTATCTTGTTATTGGTATAAGGGCGGATTGGGTGATTCTCAATAGCCGGGGTTCAAAAGTTTTTCTAACTCCCGCCAGGGAAGACTTAGAGAGAAATACTACCCACCAGTTTTGATTTGGAATGAAAACTCCTACCCTATTGACTACCTAGTAGGCAAGACCGCCAGGTTCAATACCTCGCACTCACACTATGTCCGAAATCTAACCCCCCCCCCCTTCTTTGGGTGTTAGCCAAAAGTCTCAATCTACCCAATACGTGATCAAATCATGAATAAGAAAAAAGGATAAATATATAAAACAGAGGAATAAATAAAACCTTAATTCATTTCAATAGAATAATATCTTAAATATCCAAAAGAAATGTGATAGTCAATTAGGGTTCATACACATTGCAAGTTTCAAGTAAATTAAGTTTAGCTCATACTAAATAAATGAAAATACAGTAAAACTAATGATAAAATCATGTTCAGAAGATAAAATGCACTCGAATTAACCTAAACTACCGAATGATTCGGTTGTGAAATGATGGAGAATGATGAATTTTGGGTGGAAACCCCCCCTTCCTTCTTCTCCAGGCGTGTTAGCTCCTTTATTTGCTGAAAAATGCAATATCTCTAGATGGATTATATAAATAGGAGCTCTAATATGCTTATATACTTAGTAAAAAAAATGTTCTGGACCTAATGGGCTCACTTAAGTGGCTAAAAAATGGCCCAACTCGTTCCGGACCAATGTTGTACAGGTTCGAGTCATGTTGGAAAAACTGACATAACTTTCTCGTCTCAACTCCGAATTGACTTCCGTCATGTCCCACGCGACACTGACTTCAAGATACATCTTAATAAAAATAAATTACTTCAAAATATCTGGCCAATTTGTCGTGGTGACAAAATAATATGACGTCAAGATAACGCTCTAGCTTTCCAAAAGTGACTTTAAGCTCTCTTTACATCTTGGCTTGGGTTTGGACTTCGATTATTGACTTCTCATTATATCCTTGGGCTCAAGTGTCAGTCATGTACCTAAAAGCTACACAGTAAACACACAATTGAAGCACAAAAACTCTATAAATAGCATAATGTCCAAAAGAATGTAAAAAAATAAGATACGGAAAATATAAGGGAAATATACCTCACTTAGGTCCTATTAACCCTGATGTCTCCTCATTTTTGATAGATTTATATTAGTATGAGACATAATTTTTAGTGATTTAGAAGTCTTTTTAATTGTTTTTCTTGAGAAATAGTGCACTTTCCTATTTTGAGTCTTGATTTAGTAAAATAATGTTATTAGAGCATATTGGGTTTAATTATTTATTTAGTGTGAAGCTTTAAAGATAATTATGGAGATTAATTAGAGTCCAAGTCAAAGACTACAAGATATGGAAAGAGATAAGCATGGAAATTGGAGATAAGGAAACAAAAGCTAAAAACATGGAAAAGGAAAAGCTGCCTTAATCCTGAATTTCTGCACCTACGACCACAAATCAGCTTATATCTCAAAAATGGTGTGGAATTTGTAGAAACGGTCAAGAGAAAAGTTGAAGATCTTTCCGAGACGATGAATTTGGTGTACTCATACGCGTCAAACGGATGAGTATTGAAGCTGCTAGGACCAAATGAAAAACGGGCCTGATTTCATGTTTTAGGGTTACGAATTTGAGTTGGGCTTGGAGTCCATTACTTACCTTCTCCTTCAAGAAAACGAATTAGGTCTTCTAAACACCTATAAATACACCCTTATATCACTTGTAAATCATCCTTGCCTCATAGTAATTAGTTCTTAAGGTTTTATTCTTCCAAGTTATTGTAGAGAGCAAGATGATGTCTTTTATTATTTCTTTTAGTTTATTTCCTTCAGGTATGAACTAAACTTCCAATAGCTTGGGTTTTGCATCATGTATAATCTATGAATTCTAATTTCTTTCTATCTAAGTTTCTTTGGGAATTACATGTTTTAATCTGATATTAGCTTCTTACATTTATATTTGTTTATGTGTTTTGATTTATTACCTGTCCTAGAACTGATCACTTTAGGCTTAGGGTATAATTAGATGATTACCTTAACTGGGTGTCTAATTATTGAAACACCACATAACGTCTAGTGTCGATATTAGTCCTGAAAACACTGATTCTAACTAGATAGTCATTAGGGTATAATTTAATCACTATCACCATGTATGGAAATTGATTGATTAGGTCCTTGGTAGCGCTTGATAGTCCTATTTGAACCAGCCTCGTGGCGTGTCTGTAGCCCCCTTAGTCGCTCTCAAGGTCTAAGGTATGGGAATTTAGAATCCTGACCAAGTATACAAGAGCTAATTATCTCCCTTATTAACTAGATCTAATATAAATAATTAGAAGGATTAGTGCATACTAGCAAACCCTAAGCTATATTTCTCATCTCATATTCTTCGTATTTAATTTATTGTCTTTAATTTTCTTAGTTTAATATAGATATTTCGAATTTATTCTCTATTTTATTTTCCTGCCTTTTAATTATTTACTTCTTACTCGTTATTTCTACCCATTCGATTAGCACACTAAGTCCCTGAGAACGAACTTTCTTATCATTAAAACTTGCATACGTCCTGTAATACTTGCAGTATTGTGCCTGTCTAGGGTGAGAGTGCGTAGTTTTCTGACTTATTATTTATCTTATTTTATCACACCCTAGGCGACACCAAGTTTTTGGCGCCGCTGCCGGGAACTTGTGTCTCGTTAGCGTGTGGGTTATCTATTTCGAGTAGTAGTTTTTAATTAATTTTTATTTTTCAGTATTTAATTTTTATTTTTCCGGATTTACGCTTGTGGTTTGCTTTAGTCTTTTTCAGGTTTCACAGTGTTTAGTTCTTGGCCTCCGTTATCGGAGCCTGAGAGGAGCTTCAGACCTTACAATAAACGTGTTCGTGAGGAAAGAGCCTTAAGAAGAACTATGGCAGGAGCACAAGAGCAGTTAGATCCACTTGGAATCCCACCTGAGGGGTTCCAATGTTATGCACCAGGAGGACCACTACTATTCATTCCACCTGGTGTACAACAACAAGGAAAAGGTAACGCGCAGACTCAAGTTTAGAAAGACCTTCCTGGTCTCCACGTGCCGTTCCATTTTCAACCAATAGGTTACCGTCCTCCAGAGATCAAGAATATTAAATTTCGACCCGATCCGGGTATGCTCAGTCAATTTCAAAGTTATGGACTCCACAGTGGTACAACAATTCAAGATCCGGTAAGAGCGATTCAGAAGTTTATGCAGATTTGTGATGCTTATGTTACTCCAGGCATTACACGCGAGCAACTGTATTGTCATATGTTTTCGTTCTTCCTGACCGGTAGAGCTAGTGAGTGGCTAGATAGGCAGCCACCAGGGACAATTAATTCATGGACAAAACTTCAAGCTGCTTTCTTTAATCGTTTTTATCCGAAGAGTATGAGACTCAAAGACCAAAGCGAGCTTGCAAGGTTTTGTCAAGAAGATGGAGAAACAGTAGGAGAAACATGGACAAGGTTTCAACATAAATTAGCTAGATGTCCGCTCCATGGTTATACCCCCTCTTTACAATTAGCAATATTCTATGAAGGTCTCAACGATAGAGGTAGAGAGAAGGTGGATAACATAGGAAAGGGAAATTTCGTGTCCATGAATCATAATGAAGCTTCCGAGGTTTTGGAAAATATTATTGAACAAGAAAGGAGTTGGCCTTCTACGCGAGCTCCTGTTGTAAAGACCCGAGGTACGCTTTGATTAGATGCAGAAACTGCAAACTCAGCTCAAATATCCGCATTAGAAAATCAAATCAAAGAACTTAAGCTAGAGTCCGATAGTTCTTCTTAAGGCTCTTTCCTCACGAACTCGTTTGTTGTAAGGTCTGAAGCTCCTCTCAGGCTCCGATAAAGGAGGCCAAGAATTAAACACCGTGAAACCTGAAAAAGACTAAAGCAAACCACAAGCGTAAATCTGAAAAATAAAAACTAAAAACTGAAAAGTAAAAACTAATTAAAAACTAATACTCGAAATAGATAACCCACACGCTAACGAGACACAAGTCCCCGGCAGCGGCGCCAAAAACTTGGTGTCGCCTAGGGTGTGATAATAATAAGATAAAATTAAGCCAAGAAACTACGCACTCTCACCCTAGACAGGCACAGTACTGCAAGTATTACAGGACGTATGCAAGTTTTAATGATAAGTTGAGTTCGTTCTCAGGGACTTAAGTGTGTTATACGCGTGAGTAGGAATATCGAGTAAAAGTAAATAATTAGAAAACAGTAAATTAAAGGGAACAGATTTTGAAATTAATTAACTAAAACTAAGAAAATAAAGACAATAAAATAAAAGATAAGAATATGAGATGAGAAGTATAACTCAGGTTTTGCTAGTATGCACTAATCCTTCTAATTCTATCTATGAATCTAGTTAATAAGTGAGAATATTAGCTCTTGGTATACTTAGTCAGGATTCTAAATTCCCATACCTTAGACCTTGAGAGCGACTAAGGGGGCTACGGCACAACCAAGACGTGGTTTAGAATAGGGTTATCAAACGCTACTAAGGCCCTAAGCAATCGCAACAATCAATTGGTGATATGGTGGTTAAAACAAACCCTAATGACTATCTAGTTAGAATCATGTTTTGTCAGAACTAATATCGACACTAGACATTATGTGGTGGTTCAATAGTTAAACACCCTGTCAAGGAGACCATCTAACTACTATTAAAACAATCCTAAAGTGATCAGTTCTAGAAAAGACATTAAATCAAAACACATAAACAAATATTAAGTAAGAAGCTAATATCAGATTAAAACATATAATTTCCAAAGAAACTTAGATAGAAGAATTAGAATTCATAGATTATACATTATGCAAAACCCAAGCTATGGGGAGTTTAGTTCATACCTGATGGAAATAAACTAAAAGAAATTACAAAAGACATCATCTTGCTCTCTACATAAACTGGAATAATAAAACTCTAAGAACTAATTACTATGAGGCAAGGATGATTTTACAAGTGATATAAGGGTGTATTTATAGGTGTTTAGAAGACCTAATTCGTTTTCTTGAGGAAGAGATAAAGTATTGGACTACTAGCCCAACTCAAATTCGTATGGAAATAAAGATAAACACTGCTGGACCGTTTTGAGCATATCTTCTTCGTTATTGGTCGGTTTGAGCTCCATAAGATACCAAAAGAATCGTAACAGAATTATCTTTGTCCCTATGAAAGGAAATTACCAAAATCGGCCTATTTCTTGGGTAAAATAGCACTTCTTTAAGCGTGTACTGCAGAATCCTAGATTAGGCAGCTTTTCCTTTTCCATCTTTTTAGCTTTTGTTTCCTTATCTCCAATTACCATGCTAATATCTTTCCATATCTTGTAGTCTTTGACTTGGACTCTAATTAAGCTCCATAATTATCTTTAAAGCTACACACTAAATAAATAATTAAACCCAATATGCTCAAAAAATATTATTTTACTAAATCAAGACTCAAAATAGGAAAGTGCACTATTTCTCAAGAAAATCGACATTTATGATTTCTAAATCACTAAAAATGATGTCTCATCCTAACATTAATCTATCACAAATGAGGAGACATCACATACTTGGGAAGAGTTCGAAGGAAATCCACAATCTGCTTACTTCATATCCAACCGAGGAGGTTATCAATTTGGTAACCGAAACCATTCGGGTATGCAGTATTCAAATCCACAGGGGGCTGCTAATCCTGGTCATTATCAACCGCGTCCCCAGAACAACTTTTTCCAACCAAGAGGTCAATATCATAATAGACCGATTCATTAGATCTGAAAGCTTTACCACAGTAGATCAGAAAGCTGTTCAACCTGTTCAAGATGCCTACACCGATTCATTAGATCAGAAAGCTTTACCACAGTATCCGCAAGAGGGATATATGGATAATCAACAATTAGTAAAAGTCTTGGACCGTTTGACCACGAATATGAAAGCTCGAGATTAAAAGTTAAGGGGACAAGATGCCGCAATTCAGATTTTAGGTACTCAAGTAGAACAATTAAACAAAGTTCTAACAAATTTAACGGAACAAAAAGAATTGAAGGCTATCAAAGGAGGTGATGCCAATGTTGGGTTCGAAGCTTGTAAGGCTATTTGCCTTGAAATTGAAGAAGAAAAGAAGGAAGTACCACATGCTGCCATTAGTGCCGTGGAAACTTCGAGTACCGAAGAAGAACCAACCAAGTCTAGCCCCGTGGAATCTGACTGTTCTGAGGTTGATGTGGAGGACGATTCAGAAAAATCCGAATTTATACAGCTTCTGAAAGATATGCAAGAGGAGATTGGATCGGTTATGGATTACCAAGCTGAGCTGGCTAAAGAGAAAGAGCAAGAAGCCTCCAAGGAGGAACCAAGAGTTGAAGTTGAAGTTGCACCTGCTGTGCAAATAGAGAAAGAGAAAGAGAAGGTGGAACCATCACCTGTTGTTCAAACAGTGTCACCAACTATACCTGATACAAATCCTAAGGATGACACTGAACTCAAGACATTTGTAGAGGCGTACACACCTGAAAATATCAACTCCCAAATGCTTGAGATTGCAAAGAAAGGACTTACACCGCAACAATTTTTTACGCAAGTTATTCCTGAGAAAGAAGAAAGTGTAGAGATCCCAAGAGAGAACCTGAGAGTCTCAAGAAGAAGTGAAAGTGAGTTACAAACGAAGCTCAAAGATCCGGGAAGTTTTAACCTTCCTATTCAGAAATGGTATGCTCAAAGTGAAAGTTATGTATGATGTGGGTTCTGGTGTGAATCTTTTGCCTAAGTCCGTGTTCGAGAGACTTGGACTTCAGAAATCAGAGAAAACTCCAGTGAAGTTGCAGTTCGCTGACAACTCAGTTACCAGGACATGGGGAACAGTGGAGGACGTCTTAGTCCGTGCAGGTAGTATCGCCATCCCTACTGACTTTGTTATACTTGAGTTTGATGCAGATAAGCAGGTTCCAATCATACTTGGACGGCCTTTCATGGCCACAAGTCAAAGTGTCATCAACTTCCAAGAAGGGAACATTACCCTTCATGCAAAGAACGTATCCGAGACCTTCTATGTCTTAGGAAAGAAACCAAGGAAGTTAGATCCCACCGTTCCTGTCATCCACAGCCTTTCACATCACAAAGTCCCTCCTGAGAAGATCCACTTAAAACCTGTGGATACTGAGCCAAACATTGAGTTTGGGGTTGGCCATGAAGTACTATGGAAATCTCACAAACGCGAAAATAGGCCACGTAGTTTCAAAGACTCGTGGATGGGACAGTTCATTGTCACTAAGGTTGTTTCAGCCAAGGTGATAGAAATTCGACCCAAGAAGGGGATCAAGCGCAGATTAGTTGACGTTCATAGCCTAACTCATTGTTGGGGAGGCTATATTCGCAAATCATGATAGAGGTAACGCGTCTAACTTTGAAAGACGTTAAATAAAAGTGTTGTACGGGAGACAACCCGCGATTTTTTAAGTTTTTATGTCTTTTACGTTTTTAGTTTATGTTTAGTTTAGTTGTTTTTAGTTGATATTGCATATTTGAGAAAGGTATTAGTGTTTTTGATGCTTAGGTATTGGAGAAGTCGAGTTTGGGAGGAGAAAACGAAGTTTTTCGGAAAATTTTGACCATCAGTCCGGTACACCGCAGAGGAGAAAACCCGTACTACGGGTAAGTGACTCGGGTTTCTTGCCGAGAAGAAAAAAATCCGGATTTCAGGTCCGGTATACCGGACCATAACCCCGGTGTACCGCTGGGACCAAAAACCCGTAACACGGGTAAGGGAGTTCGGGTTTTTTAACGAGAAGAAGAATTTCAAAGAGCAGAAGTTGCGGTATACCGCATCGAAACTTTCGGTGCACCGCAGGTAGCTGCTGGAGAGAGAAAGTTGCGGTTTAAAGCTTATAAAAGAGGAATATTAGGTATTATTCCGAATTTACAAAACCTTAAGCCTCCCTTTCTTCTCCAAACCTCTCCCAACTCCATTAAAGCTCAGTCAAACTTTCCCCAATCATCAAAACACTACCCAATCATCATAAAAACACATCAAATCTTCTCTCCACATCATTACAAAGGAGATTCAAGCACCCAATTCTCACCAAACACATCAAATTGAAGAATCAAAAGCTTAAATTTTCAAAATTCATCCTACAATTTTTTAGATCCATACCAGTCCATCAAGAATTCACCTTACCCATATAGAGATTCATCATCAGTTCACCTTTCCTAAACCAAATCAAGCTTGTTCAACCAAAAATTCAAAAGTTCAAATTCCAAGAGTTGTTAAAGCTTTGAGTTGGGGGTCAATTGAAGATGACTAAAAGAACAAAAGTATTATCTAACAAGAGGGAGGTGAAGAAAAGCAAGGTATTGGGTTCAATCGAGAAGAAATCAAATAGCAAAGGTTCTAGTTCTAAAGCTAAGGGTAAAAACGATGTTGAAGATGGAGGTAAGCTAGCTATGTTTGATCGTAATGGAAAAAGGCTTTACTTTTATTCAAAGGAGAAAACATAACCTCTACCCTGCAAAGGTCCTACACCCATGGATAAAGAGGAAGCTTCAAAGGCCTTGATAGCTTCTGCAGAAAAACAATTGAAGGAACTACCTTTTTCTTATAAGAAAGTATTCAATGAAGAAGTTGGTACAGGAGAATACAAGAGATTCTTGGAGCTTGGTGCAAAATTGGGTTGGTCTACGTTCATGGTAAGACGTTCTGAATTATGTCATGAGTTGGTTTTAGAATTCTATTTAGGACTCTTTAGCCGAGATAGTAAAGGTTGTATTCCGATTAGAGGAAAGTTAGTTCCTTTCACAGTTCATGAGATTAGAAATCACTTCAAGATTAAGAAATTAATTAGATATTGCAAGTATAGTGAAGCGGTTGCTAAACGAAAAATCTTTGATGAGGAATTACAGTTTGAGCATGTTTTAGACAAGGAGAAAGTGCAATCACATAAGGGAGAATTGAAGGCACCTTGGCCTTACAAATATCTTCAACCGGATGCGAGAGTTTGGCACAATTTCCTTATTCCTAATGTCTTTGGAAACACACGAACTTGGGATGTGACTAAAAAAACGCTCTACTTTTGAATTGTATTTTGAGAGGAGAAGAAGTGGATGTGGCATAGTTGATCTATGAGGAGGTGATGCGATTTTCGGTCTCTCCTAAATCAGTTTATAATGTTAAATTTCCTACTATGATCACGTGTCTTGTGCGAAAAGCGAATGTTACGTTGGGTGAAGAAGAGAAACTCGAATTTAAGAAGAATGATATTGATAATGCTTGGATCATGGAAGTTTTGAGAAGAGCGGATTCTACGCAAATCTCAAAAGAAGAAAAGGAGCAAAGTTGGCAAGAGAAGATGGAGGAACGTTTAACCAAATTCGAAGCAGCTCAAACTTTCTTAGCCAATGATGTGGCACAAATCAATGCTAATCAAGTGCACATCATGAAACTCCTTGAGCAATTAACGAAAGATCGAGAAAATCCTACCTTGGATGTCAATAATGCGAGGCAATAAGCCTCGAGAGTATGTTCTCTTTCTTCCTTACCATTTTTGTAAATGCCTTTATCTGCTAATTTTAATTTCTTTTTCGAGTCTTTTTCGAGTCGTGGGGACACGGATCATTTTTGAGTTGGGGGTGTGAGGATTCGTTGTCTCTCATCTCCATATTTCTATTTTCAGGTAGAAATTAAAATTTTTGATACATGGGAATTAGATGTAGAGTGTGTTTAATAGCTTGAAAGCATAAGCTCAGTGAATTAATGATAGTAAGTAGTATTTTTATGAGCTATGTTATTTGTATGCTTTGAGTATTTGCAGGAAAACACGCGTTGATAGTAAAGAAAAGATTAGTGAGCAATGCGATAGAAAGTATGTTCGATCTCAGGGAACCTTGAAAGTGTGTAGGCCGTGAGAGCTGAGCTAGTTGACAAAACCATTTGATGAAAGTGCTAAAGGTAAGAAAATAACGAAATTACATAGTGTAGAAAGTGATTAAGGCGGTTCTTTCATAGTTGAAGCCTTTGAAGCCTTTTTATACCTTCTCACCTTTTGATTTTTTATTTTATATGATATATCCTTCTCAGCCCCTTCTAGCCTTTCTAAAGCTTTTTATTGAAACACGTTATAAGCCATATCCTTTAGATTATAAGACTTTTCCATATGACCCGCACTCGAATCGCGATGCATAGACAGTTGTTTTAGAGCTTGAGTTTGGGGTGCTGGGTCCACCATTATGGGAATTGTTATAGGGGTTGGGATTTTTTAGCTTATTAATTGTGCTTTGTGCTTTATATTGATGATGATTCACAGATTTGTATTGTAACCCTTTGCCGGGGTAATTTTGAATGAAAAAGAAGCTACGAGCTAAATTTGCCAATAAGGGCATTAAAAGAAAAAATATATATGAGAAAATAGCGTGGTATCTCAACATTAAAAGAGAATCATAGCTTGAGAAATTGATTTGAAATGAAAGAAAATATATATATTCGGACCGGCAAAGAGGAATTTTTATGTGAACATCTTATGCTTTAATTGGGTTATTGGGGATGCTAAATTGTGCATCAAGGAATTCATTGGGTTGAGTGAGAAACATTGTATGAGAGTAACTCAAGATCTAGGGCGATTCGTTGATGGCTAGTGAGGAGAGAGCCAAAAGCTCACTCTAAATTATCCAAATATACTATCATACCGTCCCTAAGCCTAAATTACAACCTTAAAGACCTTTTGATTCTTTGCTATGTAATCGAGAAGTGATTGAGCCATTAGAGAGTAGTTAAGTGGATCTTTGAATACTAGTGAAGTTCGATGAACTATCTATAGCTTTCTTGGAGAACTGAGTAAAGTTCCAATCCCTCTTACATTGCGAAACTAATCTGATCTTGAATTCAAGCCGTGTTGACTATGGATATGAGAAGTGTATAGGTATGTAGTTTATGAATATTATTGCATGAAATTTTCTGAGTTGTTGCTTTATGTCTATTCTATATATTCTGCTATGTTCTTCCCATTGTATTGAAAATTCCATAAGTGTGTATTTATAGACTTCCCTTTGTTTTTATCTTTATTGTATCGGAACGATACAACTTTGAGTTGGGGGTCTTGATGTCTCCTCATTTGTGATAGATTTATATTAGGATGAGACATCATTTTTAGTGATTTAGAAGTCTTTCTAATCGTTTTTCTTGAGAAATAGTGAACTTTCCTATTTTGAGTCTTGATTTAGTAAAATAATGTTTTTAGAGCATATTGGGTTTAATCATTTATTTAGTGTGAAGCTTTAAATATAATTATGAAGATTAATTAGAGTCCAAGTCAAATACTACAAGATATGGAAAGAGATAAGCATGGAAATTGGAGATAAGGAAACAAAAGCTAAAAACATGGAAAAGGAAAAACTGCCTTAATCCTGAATTTCTGCACCTACGACCACAAATCAGATTATATCTTAAAAAAGGTGTGGAATTTGGAGAAACAGTCAAGATAAAAGTTGAAGATCTTTCCGAGACTATAAATTTGGTGTACTCATACGCGTCAAACGGATGAGTATTGAAACTGCTAGGACCAAAACAAAAACGGGTCTGATTTCATGTTTTAGGGTTACAAATTTGAGTTGGGCTTGGAGTCCATTACTTACCTTCTCCTTCAAGAAAACGAATTAGGTCTTCTAAACACCTATAAATACACCCTTATATCACTTGTAAATCATCCTTGCCTCATAGTAATTAGTTCTTAAGGTTTTATTCTTCCAAGTTATTGTAGAGAACAAGATGATGTCTTTTATTATTTCTTTTAGTTTATTTCCTTCAGGTATGAACTAAACTTCCCATAGCTTGGGTTTTGCATCATGTATAATCTATGAATTCTAATATCTTTCTATCTAAGTTTCTTTGGGAATTACATGTTTTTTTTTTGATCGGCAAATCAAAACTTTTTATTAAATGAAGATCAAAACTGTCAAAACATTACAACTTTACCCAATTATTATGAGCAAACACCTAAACACCTGTTAATAAACTATTACAACTTTCATGAATGAAATAGAGACATTACAATAACTTTTAAATTAAAAGAGAAATAATGCCTAACTATTACATAAATCTTCAATTACTTTCTTCACTTTGCTATTCTTGAACCTCCTCTCCTTAAGTTTAACAGCCACATATGTTATAATTTTGTTGTAAAGTCTTTCTTCACTAGCTGCATATTCTCCATGTTCTCGCCTATTCCTTTCATTCCATACAAAATAAATGTAAGTTGTTAAGTATACACCAATAACATTAATAACTTCCAAATTAGCTCCAAATTTTAATTTCACTAACAGGTCCTCCACATTACTAATATTTGTATTAAAGCCACAAACTGCCAATAAGCGGCTAAGTATAGCACTTGAAAATTTACAGTTAACAAACAAATGCTCATTATTTTCAGCCTCTTTATCACATAACAGACAAATAGGATTAATATTTAATCCCCTATCCAACATCCTATCTTTAGTAGGAATCCTGTTCATTGCAACTTGCTAAGAGACAAATGAACATCTTGGAATACAAGCTTTTGCCCATATAATATCAAACCACTCAACCTGAGGCTCATGTATTGATATTTTAATAAGAGTTTTCTTAAAAGAAAACTTGTTCTTTATACTCTCAGTCCAGATAATTTTATCACTAGCATCATTGAGTATAATTCCTTGTATTTTAGGGACAATTTGCGCAATATTAGGTGGTATTCTCCACCTTCCTCTACCATAACAGCCCTTCACTTTTTTATTACAGCTAATATTAGCTTCATCCATTTTAACCCCTAAAATTTCCTGAATATCCTTTTTATCCACCCATTTGTCCCACATAATGTAAGTTAATTCACCATTTCCCACTTCATGATATATAAGGTCAAAGGCAAATTTTCTTACTTTTAACACCTGCTTCCACATCCAAGAGTGATACTGTTTTTGACTAATACTCCAAATACATCTGTTTTTTAGAATGTTCACATTAACCCATTTACTCCATAGGTTTTGTTCATGGGAATAAAACCTCCAAAAGTTATATAATAAACAAACTCTATTCAGATTTTCAATATTAGGTATATTGAGCCCTCCTTCTTCCTTTGGACTACAAATTTTAGCCCAAGATACTCTCGCACCATGGGCATTATTACTAGAGCCCCAAAGGAACATTGATAATTTTTTATTTAATTTTTTTTTTTGATGACGAGGGTTCCCGGGCTTACACCCGACTAGTCCCCCGGGAGATATGACTGCCTCCCCAACCATACCTCCAGGCAATCAGAACTAGGTTGCCCATGTTCTGGGGAGGGTTTCGGACCTTGGAAACTTTCCAAACATAATAACTTTTTTCCGCTTGCGAGATTTGAACCATGTACCTCTCACTTGAGAGACAGAGCCCTGGCCAGATGAGCTAGCTCACCTGGTTTTGATTTAATTTATATATAACTTGTTTAGGAAGCAAGAATACTCTGCACCAAAACATTATCTTACTTATAAGTACAACCCTTATTAACTCAACTCTACCTGCATAAGAGAGCATTTTAGAGCTCCATTATGTAATACTTTGCCAAATCCTCTCAATTAAAACATTCCCATCAGATACTCTCATTTTCTTAGAATTTAAAGGAATGCCCAAGTATCTAACAGGCAAACTGCCTATTTTAATGTTAAGAATCTGAGAAATATCTCTTTTACTTTTTTCATTTACTCCCCCACTAAAATATAATTCACTTTTAGTGAAATTTATGTTTAAACCAGAGCATCTAGAGAATAAATTCAGGGCCTCCTTTACCACGCCAGCAGATTCACTATTGCTCTTCATAAATATTAAAACATCATCAGCAAATACCAGGTGATTCAGGTTAATTTCTTTACATTTTGGATGAAATGTAAATTCTTTGTTCTGAGCAACCTTATGGAATAACATAGAGAATACCTCCATACATATTGCAAACAAATAAGGTGAGAGAGGATCTCCCTGCCTCAACCCTCTCTTCCCTTTAAAAAAAACCACAAGAATCTCCATTTACGCATATAGAGTAGTAAGGGGTACTTATACACATATGTATCCAATTTATAAATTTACCAGGAAACTTTAAGGCATGAAGAGTATTAATTAAGAACTGCCAGTTTACACTATCATAGGCTTTTTGCAAGTCCAAGTTAATGGTACAAGAAGAGTTAATAGATTTCTTCTCATAACCAGTAACAATTTCTTGCGCAACAAGAATATTATCATTTATATTCCTCCCACTAACATAGGCACCTTGATTTAAAGATATTATGGAACTCATCACTTTCTTAAGCCTATTCATAATAACTCTAGAAATGGTTTTATATGTGATATTAGTGCATGATATAGGCCTGAACTTCCTCACACGGGATGGGTTCTTTTCTTTAGGAATCAAAACAATATTTGTCGCATTAATTTGTCTAAGTATTTTACCTGATTCAAAGGTCTGTTTAATAGCTGAACAGAAGCTATCACCAATTATGTCCCATGATTGTTTAAAAAAGCAAGCAGTGAAACCATCAGGTCCCGGGCTTTTCGCATCACCCATAGCAAACAAAGAATTTTTTATTTCTTTATCTGTTATTAGGGCAATCAAGCCTTCAATAAGATTTCCAGGGACTACTTTATTTAATATAGCTTTAATAGTATCAACAGAGCATAATTCTTCATTGCATTCCTCCATACCAAGTAAAGACTTATAATAGCTCACAAATTCATTTTTTATCTCATCTTGCTGAGTTAAAATCTTTCCATCATCACAAGTGATAGTAGAAACAAAATTTTTTGCTACCCTCCCTTTAATCATTCTGTAATAATAAGCAGAACTAATATCATAGTCTTTAATAAACAAGGCTCTAGATTTTTGTTTCAGAACCTCATGATGAGTAATTACAGATTCCTCTAGTTGTTTGATAAGAATTTTTTCCTCAGATATATCAGTATCACTAGCAATACCTTTCATTATTTTTACTTGCACAACCTCAAGCTGAGACTTTAAGTTTTCAATATCATCAGAATTCCTTCTGAAATATTTGATATTAAACTTTTTAAGCTCACTTTTTACCAATCTCAGTTTCATACAAAGCTGAAACATCTTATTGCCATTAATCTCTGTATCCCACATATTCTTAATAATATCTTTAAACCCCTCATGTTTAGTCCATATGTTAAAAAATTTAAAGGAACAAGGCCCAGCTTTTTCCTTTTCATCAATAAGTATCTTTATTGCACAGTGGTCAGAAGTAGAGGGAGGCACAATAATAGCATTAGATTGATGTGTTCATCCATTTCGTATTGACAAACACTTTATCAATCTTACTTGCGCGCAATTGCACTCTATCATTCTTATTTGTCCATTTGAAATATTGACCTGCGTATTGGTGTTCATATATATTAGCATTCTCAATACAGTTTGCTAAAAAAATAGAACTAGTAGGAATAGTGTCACAGTTCAATCTATCCTCAATTTTAAGAATCTCATTGAAATCTCCAGTGTAGCATATACACTGATCCTCATAATCATTACTCAATTTAACTATATCATTCCATAAACCTTTTCTTTCATCATCATCATTACTCGCATACACATATCCCACACAGAAAGAAATATTTAATTGTAATATTTTGACTTTAATAAACATAATTTGAGAAGTTTCAAACAGCCTCAGTACCTCAACACAGTTTTTATCCCACATTATCCAAATCCTTCCACTATCACATTTATTATAGTTGTGAATCATTTCCAAGTGAGAGAAATGATCACTTATTATCCTTAAGCTATTATGGATCCTTACTTTTGTTTCCAGGAGGCCAATAAGCTTAATTTTATTTCTAATCATAAAATCTTTAACATCTAACTGTATAAGAAGGCTGTTAAACCCTCTTACATTCCATGAAGCTATACTCATATATTAGGTGGTCTAGTAATTTCTCCTTCACCACCTTGATTAATAAATTTCAGAACATCCTTATCTATATCAGTAACCACAGTTTCCTGTAGCTTTTCATATGAGTTAGAGCAAGATACTCTATTAGAGGATTGATCATAATGTTTCCTGTCCTGAGACTTACTTCCCACAATTTTCCATTCCTTATCATTAACTTTTTCTTTCCCTTTATCCCTCTTTTCATTAATACCAGCTTTTGGAACCCACACTTTAATAATATTATTACATTTGTTTTCTAAGTGCCCAATTTTATTGCACTTAGTACATATTTTAGGCTTCCAATCATACACAACATTAAAAATTTGTAACTCTTCTAACCCAATATCAACATACAATTCATCAGGTAACTCTTCCTTAGTATCAATTTCCACACAAACCATCGCATAACCCAATCTAGTCATAGATTCAGTCATACTATCCATCTGTAATGGCTTTCCAATACCACTTGCCATATAACCTAAGCCTTTCTTAGTCCACATAACCATAGGTATGTTGACTAATTCAGCCCAGATTGGGATTTTAGACACATCAAGTTTCTCAAACTGCATACCAACTTTCCAAGGTCTTAATAACAGAGGTGAGCCATTAATATGCCACATCTGCTCTAAAACTTTAGCATACATCTGTTCATTCTCAAATTTAAAGATAAACGTAACATTACTACTAGATTTAACATCAATTTTACCAAACTTTGACCATTGAAACTTAACAAAGTTAACAACATTATAGAACAACGGCGGAGAGTCAAGAAATTGACCGATTAAACAATTTTCCCACTGAGCATAGCCCTCATTTAAGACATCCTTATCAGGAGTTATGATTCTTTTACCTTCCTTACGCATCGGGACATGATACTCCAGATTCAGCGCTGGATTATCATTTTTACCAAATAATTTTGACCATTCTTTAGGTTTCGGTGCTACCTCAGTTAGATTTTCATCAATCTGGGCAACTACTACCGAAACTTCACCTTGGGTAACCGATTTTCGCGATTCATCCTCCTCACTACATGAATCCTTATTATCAGGACTCATCGGAGGAGTGACCACGCTACTTTCACTTTGGGGCGAGAACATCATCTTTGTAATATCAGTGTATTTAGTTTTTGTTCTCGAATTGGTATTTGTACCGCTAACTCGGTTTGAGTTTATCATTTTAGTCATTACCGATCTAAGATTTAACCTAGAAAGAGAAAATCGAAAGGAAAAAGGTCGGAAATGAGATGAAAGGTTAAGAAATGGGTGGGCTAGGGTTTTTTAAGACTGGTGCTAAGAAAAATCAGATGAATATTAGATCCCAGATTTGGGAAATAACACTCAATCTCAGTAAAAGAAAAGCAAAAAACGTAAAAAAAAAGGGTTAAGTGGTTCGAGTAGTGGATTTTTAGGATGGAATAATATTAGAGGCTAAGAATAAGTTGAGAGAGAATTTTTAATTGTTGACTCTCATTTGACCGGTTGGGAATTACATGTTTTAATCTGATATTAGTTTCTTACCTTTATATTTGTTTATGTGTTTTGATTTATTACCTGTCCTAGAACTGACCACTTTAGGCTTTCTCAATAGTAATTAGATGATCACCTTAGCTGAGTGTCTAATTATTGAAACACCACATAACGTCTAGTGTCGATATTAGTCCTGACAACACTGATTCTAACTAGATAGTCATTAGGGTATAATTTAATCACTATCACCATGTACGGAAATTGATTGCTTAGGGCCTTGGTAGCGCTTGATAACCCTATTTGAACCAGTCTCGTGGTGTGTCTGTAGCCCCCTTAGTCGCTCTCAAGGTCTAAGGTATGGGAATTAGAATCCTGACTAAGTATACAAGAGCTAATTATCTCCCTTATTAACTAGATCTAATAGAAAGAATTAGAAGGATTAGTGCATACTAGCAAAACCTAAGCTATATTTCTCATCTCATATTCTTCATATTTAATTTATTGTCTTTATTTTTCTTAGTTTAATTTAGATATTTCGAATTTATTCTCTATTTTATTTTCCTGCCTTTTAATTATTTACTTCTTACTCGTTATTTCTACCCATTTGATTAGCACACTAAGTCCCTGAGAACGAACTTTCTTATCATTAAAACTTGCATATGTCATGTAATACTTGCAGTACTGTGCCTGTCTAGGGTGAGAGTGCGTAGTTTTCTGACTTATTATTTATCTTATTTTATCACACCCTAGGCGACACCAAGTTTTTGTTGGTGTCGCCTAGGGTGAGAGTGCGTAGTTTTCTGACTTATTATTTATCTTATTTTATCACACCCTAGGCGACACCAAGTTTTTGAAAACTTGGTGTGGCCTAGGGTGTGATAAAAAGATATAATAATTAGATGCAAATAAACACCCTAAGTTGAGCACGGTTCTGCAAGTATACAGATTGTATGTAAGTTTTAATGATTAAGTAAGATTCGTTCCGCTGAGACTACGAAGGTTAGGGGAATCTTATGCAATAATCAGGTGCAAATATTAAAAAGCTAGAACAAATAAAACGCAGAAAAAGTAAAGACAAATAGATTTTTATTTGATTTTCAATTAACTAAATTAAATAAGAAAGTAAAGACAGAAATTTAAATGCAAGAGAAGAATTAGTATGAGAATATAGCTTGAGTAAATAGCATGTAATCCCCACTAGTTTTGCCGTTCTAAACATGTAAGGGTGAATTATGTAGTATTTCAATAATCGGTTCCAATTGCGCTAGGTAGTTTTAAATAAGATTTACCTGTGTCAATAAGGAGTCCTAAGCAAACTGTTCCTGCAATTGGTAAATAGCAATACACTAAACCATGGTGATTATCTAGTTAGGTTGATTTGTCAGATCTAAACCGAATACTAGACGTTATGTGCTAAACATGTAATTAAACACCGTTGTCAATGGTGACCTAACTACTAGATGGTAATTCTATATGGGCGCGCTTCCACAAGAACACAGAATATAAATCCAAACACATAAACAGGGAATAAGAACAATAATTCAATTTAAAACATAGAATTCCCAAATTATATAGATGTCAACCAAAACTAGGGTTCATACATATATGCTAAAAACTCAAGCTAATAGAAATTTAGTTCATACTAAGAGAAGAAAAGAAACAAATTCAAAGGTTGAAGATGACATATTTGATGAACAGCTCCTTCCAGACTTCTTTCCTTGTGTTGTAAGCTTCCTCTTGGTTTAAGGTTTTACCAAGCATGATTTTCTAATGTTAAGAGGATGTATTTATAGTGTATAGGTTGACCTACACGTTTTCTTGAAGGAAAAGGTAAATATGGGCTCCAAGCCCAACTCAAATTCGTAACCCAAAAACATGCAATCAGCCCCGTTTTTGTTTTGGTCCTAGGGATGGCAACGGATCAGATTATTGCAAAAAAATCCAAAACCATGTCCATATCCATTTAATTTATCAAAAACCAAACCCTAACGGATTTAACCATCGGATTTACGTTTCAAAACCATATCCGAATAATTCGGATTCGGTTTTTTAAACGGTTTTCCGGATTTTTACCATAACCCGGCTCGCGAGGCGTCCCTCTCGCAATAGGATTCCTAACCTCGCCTTGCTCTTGTGACATACCAAACTATAACTCTCTAAATATATTGAAAATATTGAAACAAGATCACAAATACATGATGAATATCCAATATATAAAATATTTTGTTGATCTTTAATTTTTTTTTTTGGACATTCTTTATCTTTGATTAAATAACGTTTTTGTTACTTCTTTTGTTAATTCTAATATTTAGATTTTAATCTTGAGATATGAAAATATTTTTTTATCTATAGTACTATAAAATATACAAAAATAGATGATAGTAAACAGGTTTTTGGTTATTCGGTTTTATTTTTATCTAAAATTTTAACCCAGAGGATTTAACCATCGGTTGCATTTTTCAGAACCATAACCTAACGGTTTTATCCATGGTTGCATAATCGATTTTTAATCGGTTCAAATTTTCATCGATTTTGATTTTAAACCATAACCATTTCCATCCTTATCTATAGTAGGGTTGAAACATTTGGCCTTTTGGTAATTAAAAATCAAAAAAATATAAGAAAGATGGACTTCAAAATATAAAAATACATGGATTTCATCCTTTAGTAGGTAAAATAAAATCATATATATATATATATATATATATAAACGGATTTCGGTTTTCGGGTTTTTTTTTAATCTAGAACAATAACCTAACGGTTTTAACCATCGGTTTCACTTTTTAAAACCAAACCCTAACGGATTTAACCACGGTTACATAATCAGTTTTTATTTGGTTCGGTAATCCGTCGGTTTCAGATTAAAATCGTAACCACTGCCATCCCTATTTGGTCCTAACAGCTTCAATATTTATCTGTTTGACGCGTATGAGTATACCAAATTCATCCTCTCGGAAAGATATTTAACTTTGATCTTGACCGTTTCTCCAGATTCCTAACCGTTTTTAAGATATAAGCTGATTTGTGGTCGTAGGTGCAGAAATTCAGAATTAAGGCAGCTTTTCCTTTTCCATGTTTTTAGCTTTTACTTCCTTATCTTCAATTCCCATGTTTATCTTCTTTCCTTTAGCTCTTTTTACCAACTTGGACTTTAATTAATTACCATATATCTCTAAAGCTTCACACTAAATAAATAATTAAACCCAATATGCTCTAAAAAATAATAATTAATTAATTCAAGACCCCAAATAGGAAAGTGTACTAATTCAAGCTAAAATCGACCTATAAACTAATAAATACGCCTAAAATGATGTCTCGGAAATAGATTTTACTATCACAAATGAGGAGACATCATAACCCCTCATAAATATGTCTCGTGAGTATATTAATCTATCACAAAATAGGAGACATCAGGAGCGCACCTCCCTTTGGTCCTGACCTAGTTTTGGTTTCAGGAAGGTTGTGTAAAGCTTTTAGACCCCCAAAGTTTCATATAGATCCAGATATAATACTATAAAAAAAATCTCCTTGCTCAGCATCCAGATGAAGGTACTAAGTTCTCCCATTATTCTTCGCATATAATTCAATGCTCTAATCCCTCCTGTCCTTCTACCTACTCTTACGGTTATATATCGTCATTCTGAGTCTTTTATATCCTCGGGCAGGAATGGTGCCGAGGTTGATGGTAGTGTGAATTTCATGATTTATCAAATGGGGAATTGGATAGATGAAAAAATTGAAGGGATGCTTTTAGTCCTCAAAATTGACTGCAAAAAGGGAAATAACGGGGTGCGTATGGAATTGTCAAGGAATTCAGTTCCCCTAACTCGTATGATAATCAAATACAATATGAATAGGTATAAAACGGTTACTATGTGACTTTTAAAAAATGGTAAGAACCAAAGACTCATATGTGGTTATTCGACGTTTTTACTATGACCAATATTTTGTTCAAGACCCCACGGGTAGTGCATTGAAATTCGGGGGGATTTTGATGTTGTGGAAGTCCACCATTAATTTATATATTATAAATGTGCACATATTTTTTAATTTCACATATTAATGATTATCATTTTACGTGGCATCTTGTATGATTAATAGAGAATTTAATGTGATTGTCTCTGATAATAAAATACTTACTCATAACCTAGAAGATCATAATCAATCATTTTGGGTTAACAAATTAATTCTTCTAATGGATTACTTGAATTAAAATATATCAGTGATGTTTCTACACTTAGTCAAACTGGCAACGTGATAACAATCTCGTCATGGAAAAACTTGATCGGGCCCTTGTTTATATTCATTAAACTGACAGCTAGATGAGATACAAGTAACAAGTCATCATTATTTCAATTTGAGTCGTTATGGACGGACAATTTAGAGTGTTATGGGGTTGTGGTGGTCCTTTGTGTGTTCTAAAATAAATGCAAATGATAATCGAACCACAACCGCAAGTGTACGGTTGTCCCAAGTAGTATAACTGATAAATCAGATTCGTTCCAAGGACGGAATGGTTGATCACAATGTCTAGCAAATAGTGATTGACCATTCCGTCCTTGGAACGAATCTGATATATCAGTTATACTACTTGGGACAACCGTACACTTGCGGTTGTGGTTCGATTATCATTTGCATTTATTTTAGAACACACAAAGGACCACCAAGTTTTTGGCGCCGCTGCCGGGGACGGTAGCGTGTGACCACGGTGTTTATCCTTTAGTGATAGTTGCATTTATTTTTATTTTTCAGTTTTATGCTTGTGTTTGTTTTGTTTTGTTTTTACAGGTGTTTTATTCAGGTAATGATCAAGAAATTTAATTAAAGATGTATAGAGAACATTACCCAAATCCTGGTCCATTTGACTATTGGGAAGATTCTTCGGGACAACAACAATGGGGTATAAATTCTTACCAACAACCATATCAATACCCGCAAGAGCAAGGATGGAACAATCAATGGATCAGGAATAATCAACAACAAACGCCATATCACTATCAACAAGAACAAGTATGGAACCACCATTGGGTTGAGAATAATCAACATTATCCATCTCATAACTATCAACAAGAACAACACGAGCATGAATGGAACAACCAGTGGGTTGAAAACATTCAACAGTATCCACCTCATCAAGATCAACAAGATACACTACTAGAGAAAGTCAATCGCCTACTCGAGGAATTTCAGGCAAGAGAACCAGAGCGTAAGGCAAGAGACGAGGAATTCAAAGCCACCCATGCACACATACAACAGATGCTAGATGAAAGGGATGCCCGAAACAACTCTCCTAACTTAGCTGAAAGTGGTAGTAAGTCTTATGAAGGTCCCACTCCCTCGAGGGATGGAACAGATCAATTGGAAGAAGTTGTTGAGGAGGAGGTGTTGAAAGAAGGTGAGAATCTTGTTAGCATAGTGGAAGAAGGAGTAGCAACGCAAACCCTAGAAATGAACACAGAGATTGCTATTCCTAAGGTGTATACACATGACCAAGATATAGAGCGCAAACAAGAAGAGGTGGTGATCGAGGTTATAGAAAATCCAAATAAAGAATATTATGAGGTAATAGTGGAAGATTGGGTTGAAAGCGAAGATGAATATGAAATGGTTGGAGAATCAATTGAAGAATTAAAGGTTAAAGATAAAATAGAAATTGAATATCCGCCACAAAAAGTTCACCAATCACCATCTCTACCACGAATCATTATTAAAGATGAAAAATCAGAATCACCTCGACTACCACAAATGATCAATATGTGTTATACAAGCAAGGTGCCACACCGCGAGAGCAAAAAGGCAAGGAGAAGCACCTACCCACCACATTTTAAAGAAAAATCCGAGATTGAAACAAGGAATAAAAATGATCTTATACCGTTGAAAACGGTTATCTACTCTAATGTGGTGGAAAATGAGTTTCGTCATGAAAATAAAAAGGCGAAACGAAGTACTTACCCACCTCCTTTTAGAGATCGATTGAATTATATTCAAAGGGGGAGGTTCTTAAGCTTTTACATCAAGGAAGAGGCGAGTTTAAGCGGAGGAACACCTTAAGGGCCTCAATACCATATTCATGGAAGGTAACGCGTCGAACTTAAACACGTAATAAACAAAAGTGCTTCTTGGGAGACAACCCATGTTTTAAATTGCTTTCATGTCTTTTAAATTCTTAGTGTAAATTAGAGTAATGGTTCTTTATTTAGTGTTTATTTTTAAGAAATGAGGAAGGGTAGTTGTTTTTGATGATTGCAGGGGTAAAAGGGTCATGAGTTTGGGGTCAAAACGATGAGAAAACGAAAAATTATGGAGTCAACAGCAGGTTTGACCGGCTAGCCGGCGAGCTGGCCGGCATACCGGCCAAAACGAGCTGAAGACCCCAAACTCTCTGACCACTGCGTCAGCGAGGACGCAGCATTGCCGCGTCACCATTCGCGCCAGCGAGAATCCACCGGCATACCGGTCAGATGACCGGCTAGCCGGCCAACTGGAGGAAAAGTTTCTGGTCCTTGCGTCAGCGACGACGCAAGGATGCTGCGTCTCGAAATGCGCCATCGACATTTCACCGGCATGCCGGCGAATCCGCCGGCTAGCCGGCCGATAACGAACGAGGTTCTGATCACTGCGTCAGCGACGACGCAAGAGGCTTGCGTCAGAGGTAAAAAAAAAGTACAAATTTTTTGAAAATTTATTTTTCGCCGACGCACTTGCCGGCATGCCGGTCAACCGCCGGCTAGCCGGTCAACTGCTGTGATCGGCAGATTTAAGGGTTCAAACCCTATATTTTTACCCTCTTTCCCAAGCCAACCTCTTATGACGAATCCTAGCCTCTTACCACTCCAAGAATCATCATCAAAACAACATTACACCACAAATCCTTACCTCTAAACATCATCCAAGATCACAATCAAACCATTAAACTTCCAAAATACCAAAGCTTCATACTTTAATCCGAAGTTTTCTTTCACCAAAGCTAAAGTTTATCCACTAAACCTTTCCCAAACCTTGAAATATCCATGACCCAGCTCTAAACAATCCATAATTCAAACCCAAACCTTCAAGAACACTAAAATCACAATTTTATCCAAACCTTTTGAGGGTCTTGAAGCTTTGAGTTTGGGGTCATCGGAGATAACCATGAAGGTTAGGAAAGGTACAAAGAACATGGTGAAGAAAGAGAATTGGGTATTGAGGAAGATTTTGATAGAAGAGATGATGCTTAGAGGGAAAGTAATAAATGAAAACGTGGGAAATTTGGAGAAGTTCGAGGTAATGAAGAGCAATTTAAACGCAACCATTGATGAAGAAGAATTCAAAACCTCAACTTGGACGAAACACCGACACCAGCCTCGCGCTGGTTAAGATACGTTTTCTTTCCCTTCTCATTTAGTGTAAATTATTTTATTGCTTTGAGTCTTTTCGAGTCGTGGGGACACGACTCATTTTTGAGTTTGGGGTGGGGTTCGTTGCCTCATCCCAGTTTTTATGTGTTTATTTGTTTTAATTGCTTTCAATAAAATAATTTTCGGAGTTGCGTTTGACTATAGAAGATTTTAAATGTCCCTTTAAGCATAATTTTGATGAATCAATGATAGTAAATAGTGGACTTTAGGGATTGACATAGAACGCACTTACAATTGCATGCGAACATAGGTAATTAAGATTGAAAATAATTTTGTAAGAAACTATCGAGTATGATTGAAAATATTTGGCGGAATTTGGCAGAGTGAAACCGATTCCAATAGGTTGCATGGGAAAACTATATGTGAGTAATATTGTTGGGGATTGTGATCCACAAAGTTAGATGAATGAATATCACTCTATTAGAAGGTCAGGAATGAAGGGTTATTCAACGTTCAGATTCTATGGAAAATTAACTTATGAAAGGTATATACTTCCCAAAAATGGATTTTTTGAATATGAAGTTAAGACAGGGTCTTTCATGGACATGGGCTAGTATACTAGAATACCGGTACTTACTTCTCAGTCATGAACAGATTCAGATTGGCAGCTGGGAAGAAACTAATGTTTGGAAATAGAGGTGATTAAATCTTCCTTTTCATTTGGAAAAGCATAATCGACAACTATACAACATGTTTCCTAGTTCATGCACGAGGAGAGGGATGAATGGAACACAAAGATATTAAATGACATCTTTCCTAGTCTGGTGATCTCTGAAATTTTAAGATTGCACATTTTACAGAGGTAGCAGAAGGACAAGTTTATATGGCCTCATACAAGGATGAGTATATACTCAAATAAATTGGTATATTATGTATTATCAATATAAGAAATGGAAAAAACGACCTAGACAACAACTGCCAACTAGAAATTTGATACGGAACATTGTAAATTGGTTTGGCAGACAAATTGTTCCAACAAAGGTACAAATTTCGATGGAAATGATGTAAGAATTTTATTCACATGGTACTAAATTTGAGAAAATATAAGTGTGATAGAGAGGAAATGTGTTATTGGTTTCCAGACGATACAAAGTCAGTGGAACATTTGCTCTTATTCTACCATGTTAGTACTTAAATCTTGCTAGATCAACATTACAAGTTCGGGTGGTCAACAATTTGGGTGAAGGTATAGGGAAATGGATGACTCAGATTGTTCATTCCTACACTTCATGGGAAGGGGCTAGAATGTAAATGTTGTCAAAGCATACATTTTTTTATTGATTTAAAACATTTTGACAACTAAAATGAAAGCATATCATAAGGAGCACTCTATAGACTTTGAATTGGTAATCTTTACATCAGAGAAAATGGTTACGAATTGTTCGGGACATAGTGGTTGAAAAAGGTAGTGGTACAAACAGAAGACGTTGGGAACTATTCAGTCTCGGGTCCATGACCACTAGAGGATATCTCTTTCATGTGTGATGCGCCGTTTATAAAATGGTGGCATCCGACTAGAATGTGTGTGGTGGAAATTCATAAGGAGGATGAAATCAGTGTTAATCACTCCCTTACGATGCAATGTTCGACAACACTCAAAAGAGAAGACATGTGATGCTCCATGTATTGGACTCTGCGAACATTTTGGTAGTGTAGGGAAGACTGTCTTCTCTAATAACTTTGATCTCGTTTAAGGTATTAGGAAACCGCCAACGTCAAGATGGTATATCCAACTAGTTTTAAGAAGGCTTACAGATATGGCAGAACGTTTCAGGCATTTCACTACATTTCAAGAACCTTTAACAGTAAGGCCGAAACCTTGCTAAATTGTCTAGACGGATAGGCGCCTCACGTGGTAACTCGATAAATACCATTCACATCTTCTCTCGGCTAGCGATTTGTTAAGAGGTGAAAATTGTGGATGTTATAATGTTGGAATGTTGTTTTTCGATTAAAAAAATAGTATATAAGAGACACCCCCCCCACACACACACACACATATATATATATATATATATATAAACTATAAAATTACATTTTCTTAAGAGATAATAGCAAATCTCGTAAAAGAAAAGAGAGGCAATAGCAAATAAAATCGTAACTTCACGTGGGGCGCGCAAACTGGACCGGATTAGGTGTCGTTTGATTTTTTAAGTGATAAGTACTTAATGCTGAATAACAGTTGAATAAGACTTATTCTGTTAAGAGGCAGTGTCTGAATGAATCAGACTTGGTTTGAAATCGTAATGAAACAGGCCAGTTAAGAGATATTTAGATCTGAATTAGTCAAGAAAAACAAACAGTCTTATTGATCTAGTGACTTAATGAACTAGATTAAGAGTTCATTACGTGCAAACAAACACCCCTTAGTCGTGATATGACCTGAACATAGGTAACTTAGTTATGATTTACCTGGGAATATGAATGGAGAGCGTATATATTTTTGATGGGATAAGTCGCAATGTGCAAAAACTGGCCCGGACACTCATGTATTAAAAAAATTGGCCCAGATCAACTACGTAAAAAAACTAACAAAAACAAAAAATCGTAACTTCAACTTATCATATCAATTTAGTGGCCCTTTTTTTTTAAGGTAATTCCAAATTTAATTGTTTTGATTTCAATATTACAAATTCTTTTCGAGAAGCCAAATAATTGGACATTTCAACATACTGTATATGGAGACTAAACCATCACGACAATATTCTTTCGCTTCTCTCACTAAAATAAACGCTCTCTCCTCTCTCTACTTCTAGGGTACGATTTCTTGCCGAACATCTTCGATCTTCTCTTGATATTCATCACCTTAGGGTGTCGATCTCTTGAGTGGGTTTGTCACACGCTTCTCCTTCACCTCATCTTGGGATGGGGTTTCATCAGATGGTATGCTAGGTTTCCAAATAGGCTTCCTTTTTTTCAATTTGGGGAAGAACAATCCTAATTGGAAGATTAGAAAAACCAAAGAACAAGCATTAGTCTGCAGGATGGTTGTAGAAATCGAAATCAATTATGAGAAGCTTCAAACAAAACGGAAGCCGACGTTTAATCTCTTCGAAGCCAATATCTCTGCTAACACGTTTGGGCAAAAGTACACAAGCCACTTTCTATGCTCGTTGGAAATGGGTGTTTCATCGAACAGTCAAATTTGGGCTACAAGGGTTCCCTACGCCATCGATCTTCGAAATCTCCCCATGAATGCTTGCTCTGCTATTATTATCAAATCTAGGTTTTGGAGTATTAGGGCTTGCTTCCATCTTATAAGGGATAAACCCTATTTCTCCAAAAAGTATCAGCTAGGGTTTCAAAGGCCATCGAACATGGGAAATCCAAAGATCCAGGCCCATCGTCTTCACCATCGATCTGAAAGTTCTGGGCTAACACGTTTGGGCAAAAGTTCCCAAGCTACCTTCACATCGGCAAGTCAGATTTGGGCTACAAAGGTTTCCTACGCCATCGATCTCCGAAATCTTTCTCCTATATATGTTTGCTCTGCTGTTGTTATTAAATCTAGGGTTTGGATTATTGGGCCTTTCTATTTCTCCAAAAATAATCATCTAGGGTTTCGAAGGCCATCGAACATAAGAAATCCAAAGATCCAGGTATACAAATTTATCCCTAATATTTGTTCTTTATTGCTATCGAATGTGAAATGCAGGAAAACTACAGAAATAAAAATCACTATTAGGACAGAGAAGAAAGAAACATGGCACTACAGGGCAATTTCGCCTAAGATGTCTTTTGCAATCATTGAATTTATCAGACCAAATTTTGGAAAAAAGCAAGAAGGGACTCATTGCAGCTATACAAAAGAAAAATCACAAGAAATAAACAGACTACCAAGTTTAGAAATCAATCCAATGCAATCCAGCAGGTTTTTTTTCCCTATATAACAACTAACGGAGCATTAGTGCTTTATTGTGAGTACAGGGAAATATCTAACATGGAAAAGAGGAACAAAAATAAATTTAGCATCCCAGGAAATAAGAGAGAGAGAGAGGACAGAGTCAAGTTTGTAAAAGAAGTGAAGAAGGACCTAGACAATGTAACAAAAATGATTGATGATTATGACTCACAGCTTAAACCAGAAGAAGAAAAAGAAGGGAGTTTCGAAAACAACACGGAGGAAGGAAAAGAAGAACACTTCGAGGAAAATAATGGAGGCGGCAACTCCAAAAAAGCCGTGAAGTTCAAATGACGACATTATTTTGGAATGTTCAGGGAATTCGAGCGCCCTTAACATTATCAAGAATTAGCTCGATGATAGCTCAATTTCGTCCTAGTGTGGTCGCGTTTTGTGAAACTATGCTGCGAGAGGTGGACTCTCGTGAGGTGGTGGCTCGTTTTGGTTACAACAACTCCTTTTTTGTCGAACCCTCTGGAGTTTCTTTCCACTCTGGGGGGTTCTTGGTTCTGTGGCACTCTAATGTGCAACTTAGTATCGTTTTTAGTTGTAATTTCTTTGTAGTTGCTTTAATTAATGAATTGTCATTTTCGTATTATATGGTTTTCGTACATGCCCCTAATGATTTTAATCAAAGAATAGAAATTTGGAAAGATATAACAAGATGGAGTGAAGGAATTAACGGACCATGGATGATTTTAGGAGACTTTAACGAGATATTGAACATCAACGAAAAACAGAGCAAGAATCAAGCTAATATCAACCACATTAATGCTTTTTTAGAATTTACACATACTAACTCCTTAGCGGAAATAAATTCTAACGGATGTTTTTTTACTTGGACTAACAGGATAGAAGGTGAGAAGAATGTCAAAACAAGAATTGATCGAGGAATGGCAACGTACGAATGGATGGAAAAGTTCCCGAGATCTCATATCTTCATTCCTCCTGCTATAGGGTCGGATCACTCCCCCCTTATACTCCATTTTGATTTGAACATGAGAATAGGGATAAAACACTTTAAATTCGAGACTAGGTGGTTAGATAATAACAACTGTAGAGATGTCATCGATAATAGTTGGAAAATTCCCCATGACCTAATCCCCGTACCAAACTATATTAAGAAAAGGGAATATACTAAAAGAGAACTTACTAAGTGGAGTTCGAAAAACTTTAGAAATCATGAAAAAGCTATAAAAAACCTACAAAATAGACTTATTAAAATAAATAGCGCTAATAATGATAGAGATACCACTAAAGAAGAGAATGATATTAAAGAGCAAATAAAAATAGAATATGACAAAGAAGAAAAATATTGGTGTGATAGAGCTAGGCAGAATTGGTTAGTCTATGGAGATAAAAACACGAAATTTTTTCACTTAGCAACTATTAAGCGTAGAAAACAGAATCGAATCACAAGGATTAAGAATAAGGATGGTGAATGGACTGATGATTCTGAAAATATTAAAAGTTGTTTTCAAAATTTCTATAGAAACCTTTTTAAAGAAAATAGTGGCACAGATGAAAATATGCAGAAAGCGATAGAATATATTAAACCACGAGTAACCGACAATATGAACGAAGAACTGACAAAGAAGCCTACCATGGAAGAAATAGAAAGAGCTGTAACAGAATTATCAGCCTCAAAAGCACCGGGACCCGATGGACTTAACGGTAAGTTTTATAAAGAGTTCTGGGATATCATTAAGATGGATGTTTTAAAAATTATAGAAGATTTTTTTGATAATAATTGTTCTATGGAAACGATTAATGACACACTTATCACTTTAATCCCGAAAGGAACTACACAAGAGAATCTAGGAGACTTTAGACCGATATCTTGTGTCAATTTCATTTATAAAATTATTACTAAAATTCTCTCTAACCGTTTAAGGGAAATTATGAATAATATAATTTCACCTACGCAATCGGCTTTCATCAAAGGTAGGGCTATTCAAGATAATATTATCATAGCGCAGGAGATATCATTTTTTATGAGCAGGAAACGGAAGAACAAAAAACATATGGCAGCAATAAAAATTGATATGGCAAAGGCGTACGATCAGGTAAGATGGAATTTCCTTTTTAATGTTCTGGATAAACTGGGCTTTTGTGAAACCTGGATTAACTGGATAAGAAATTGTATCACATCCGTTTCGTTTAATATTAATTTGAATGGAGAAAGACTCGAAAACTTTAAACCAGGTAGGGGACTCAGACAAGGTGACCCCCTCTCACCTTTTCTTTTTTCTATAATGACGGAATCCCTTATTAGCATTATCGACCATTATATAGATAATAATTTGATCAAAGGTATAAAAATCAATAGAAACTGCCCGAAGATTTCTCACCTTCTATTTGCAGATGATTCTCTTTTTTTTCTAGAATTGGATGACATGAATATTGAACATTTTAAGGAATGCTTGGATATCTATTGTATGGGGTCAGGACAGCAAATCAATTTACACAAATCAGCCATTCTTTTCAGCAAAGAAACACCGGAGGATATAAAGAATGAGATAACTACAAAAATGGATATCACAGAAACAGAGGATCTAGGATACTATCTAGGGATTCCACTATGCCACAAAAGATCAAAGATAGAATCCCTGGATTGGATAGCAAAAAAGGTATTCAAAAACACGGAAGGATGGAAGGCGAAATTACTTTCAGAAGGCGGCAAAGAAGTACTTATTAAAGCTATTCTTCAAGCCATACCGAATTACTACATGTCTATTTTCTCTTTTCCAATTAGTTTTTGTAATAAACTTGTCTCGGCCATTTCTAATTTTTGGTGGAGTTCAGGTGAAAGAAACAGGATACATTGGGTCGCTTGGGAAAAGATCGCAGTAAGCAAATTAATAGGTGGATTGGGATTCAAAGACTTCAAAAAAATGAACACTGTTCTACTAGCAGCTCAAGCTTGGAGATTAATGAACAACCCTAATAACTTAGCAACGAGATTGCTCAAAGGTATTTATTTTAATAAATCTAACTTAATGAATTGTAAACTCAGACAAAGTAGGACATGGAGCTGGGCAAGTATTATAGAGGGTAGAGACTTTATCAAGAAATATGGAATAAAAATGATAGGAGATGGCAAAGATACGAATATATGGGATGAAAAATGGATAGATACTGAATGGAAACTAGAAAAACCAGAAGGAACTACTATCACAAAGGTCAACGAACTAATGAAGGACAACAAGGATGAATGGGACTTTGAGAAATTGGATGACATTTTTCCTGAACCTATCATACATCTTATAAAGAAAACAAAGATTAAAGAAATAGATACTAAAGATAGGCTAATCTGGTCGTTCTCAAAAGACGGCAATTTCAATACAAAGACGGGATATAAGGTTATAACAGAAGAGCAAATTATGAACAAGGCAACAACAATGGGAACTAAGGCAATGCAAGACTCACCAATCTGGAAGATGATATGGAGCTCCAACATCCCAAAAAAAATCAAGTTATTTATGTGGAGATTAGTAAACAATGCAATACCGACTAGAGACAATTTATATAAAAGGAAATGTGCGGATGCTTCAAACTGTTTATGGTGTAACCATAGTACTGAGGATGTAGAGCATCTACTCCTCCATTGCAACATGTGTAAAGACATCTGGGCTGGATCAATCCTTCAAATAAAAATCCAAGACATTTGGGAGGGAAATATAGAGAATTGGTTCCTGAAGATCATTCAAAGTTTTTCGAAGGGAGGATGGGAAGAAAATGTAGTACGAGACTTTATTATGATTAACCTGTGGAACATTTGGAAAGCAAAAATGAAAGCTATACACGAGGGGGTTACAGTATGTGGCACAGGAATCAATATTGCATCAAAAAAATTAATGCAAGAAATTCACGGAATTAACTGGACAACAGATAATTACAAAGGTTTCAAGAAAACAGGGGAAGAGAACGCTGACACGAACAGGGAGGAGCAAAACCAAGATTTGTCGTTCTTTTGTGATGCGTCGTTTAACAACAAATGGGAACCTACGGGGGTAGCAATAATCGGAGTGAACAACAATAGAATACATCTTTTGAACACAGCTACAACCTTGATTGTAATTCGGCCTTGGAAGGTGAAGCAAACGCGGTTCTTAAAGCTACGCAATTAGGCGCAAATTTTCCAAGGAAAAAAATCGTAATCTACTCAGATAACCTTGAGGTTATTCAAGGTACGAAGCAGGTGTCAGCAGCACGTTGGAATATCCAACCCATCCTGCGTAAGATTATCCACAATGCTGAGGAGCTCGGGCAGATCACGTTCCACCACATCAATAGGAAGCTCAACAGTAAGGCGGACAAGCTTGCAAAGGAAGCTAGACACGGGGCAACATTTTTTCGTCGAAATTCACTTAGCATTTTCGACTTGTCATCTAGGTTTGGAAAATTAGGAATAGGTTGATAGTCTTAGTTATGATTCGGTGCCAAGGCACCTCCAAATGTCCAAAAAAAAAAAAAAAAAAAAAAAACATACTGTATATGGGGTGGACCATTTCATAGACACACATGGATATATATGGAGACTTATCATTCCAGATAGCAATTTATCACATGGTTGACTTTCCTTGTGGAGGAAAAAAACCTTATTTTGCACAATCAACTTCCTATAGAATTAAGTTTGCTCAAATTTAGGGTCAATCAATTATGTTCGTATAGTTAATAAATGGGAAGAAAGCAAATTAACATGTGATAGAGGATAAACTCTAATTTTACATGTTATGAAAAATTGTTTTTTAAATAACATTTATATACAAGAGACAAGAAACAAGTGTAGAAAATAAAATAAATGGGACAATTCTATTTTTAGATCGAATATTTCAAAAATCATATTTTTAGATTAAACATATTCAAAACGATTATTTTTACGTCATTTCACTAATTTCGTGAGATATTTCATTTATTGTAAGAACAATTTAGTCATTTCAAATAAACTATATGTTTATTTGGTCGTATCACAAACTGAGAACTCTATCTAAAGTGTCCAAAATATCCTTAAAATTTATGAAATATCTCACAAAATTAGTGAAATGACTTAAAAATGGGCGTTTTGAATATGTTTGGCCTAAAAATGTAACTTTTGAAACGTCTGGCCTAAAATATTTTTAGGCATAGGTAATGGTCTAAAAATGGGATTTTCTTAAATAAATATAATCAATCTATAAACTAATAAATTTTAAGGCGAAAAAATTTCTCGCTAAAATCAAAAAGAACCTAACTCTAAACCTGCTTGTCGTAATTGATCTAGCGATGACATCAACACTACCCTTATAGCTCCGAGAATATGGTGTAACGATACAAAGGCGTGTCACTTCTCTAATTCGCCGATTTACTAAAGTATGGGTCGAATCCACCACCTAAGTGCTAACAACTACTGAATACCCTTGAATTTTTTTATTAAGAAAAGTGATTTTACTCAAAATATCAAATATTATCTGTATGGGTAACTTAATCCTGATTTATCTGGGAATATACATAGGGAGACGTGTATATCCCTGTGGGATTGGCCGTGGTGTGTGCAAGTTGGCAGGGATCACACACGTACCAAAAAAACATCAAGTATTGTACGGAAGGATAAATAACAGAGTTCACGAAAAGCAGATAAATAGACATATCATTAACAACAACATTACATAAAAAACCAACTGTTGATTCGCCAACTCAACTAAAAGGTCAAACCGTTTCAACACGCCCACTCACGAGCAGGCTCACGTGTAAATTTCGAGTGGGTGGCGATGAAGGGGCTCGAACCCAGGACCTCAAGTACTTGAAACTCTGATACCATGTTGAATTTCTAACTGGACTACAAGTTTGAACAATTAGTAGAAGACGAGTTACACATTATATGAGATTTATACTCAAACACCAACAAAATAAAGTATTCATTATTTGTCACCAGTAAGGATCCAAGTAAATAACCATGCATTCGAGACCACCATCGATGAAAATTCAACTGAGATGAAAGATCTCAGAACCGAGCAAAGGATCCTAATCATTATTAACAAACAAAAACCACGACATACTTCAGTAAATAACACAACAATTTCTCCAAGATACCCAACATCAAAGTGATTATGTCCATGGATAACTCAAGTAGTGGAAATAAACCCGAATAACACAAAATCTAAAAAAAAAGCACCTTCTGCACTTCCCAACTACCTAAACACAACAAAATATTTTACAGGGTACCGCATCTCTGAGTCCATACCAAACCAAGTTGCAGGGTCGGTTCTGACATTCCGGGGGCCTAAGGCAAACTTTAACAAAGAGGCCCCTAAAAGAAGTTACAAGTTTTGTAAAAAAAAAAAATTAAATAAATTTTAAAAGAAAAAAAAAATACTATCTTGATCTCTTTTTAGTAAATAAGTTATATTTCTTAAAAAATCAACAAATAATAACTTGACTAAATATTTTTTCAACTAAAAATACAGTCTAACATCTTTTTTATTTCAAATAGGCCAAAAATTGGCCTTTTTAATAAAAAAACGTATGCTTCAAAGAGGCCCTAAAATTATAAGAGTTAGGGAAGGGCCTATTCAAATGAGGCCTTAAATTTATATGAGTTGGGGAGGGGCTCAAGGCCATGGCCTCCTTGGCCTCTCCCCAGGACCGGCCCTACCAAGTTGGACAAAAGTCAAGATAATAGTTTAATATAAATTGATCTACGACAAACATATCTACTGAAACCAAGAAAAGAGTTTATTTTAATGAAGATTTTGGAGAAGAAGTTATGTATAACATGTTTGGAGAAGAAATTATTTTAGAAAGAATATCTTGAATAAATTCAAGATTATTAGGGGAGATTTTCTTCCTTTTATGAATAAAAAACTTGTACACATCTACTAAAACTTTGAGATTTGGTACCCGTTTGGAAATGTTTTTCTAAAACGCTTAAAGTGATTTTAGATCGTTAAAAGTGTTTTAGACCCTGAAAATATTTTTAGAAGAAGTATCAGATATGTGATTTTTTAAAAAAGCACCTAATGCAATTCTAGATTTCAAAAATATTTTAAATATTTTTTATAAATATTATATATTATCCTTAAAGTGATCTTTACTCTAAAATATGCACCTTCACCCTAAAAGTGTTGGTTAGGGTGTGATAAAATAATGATAAATAAGGATGCAACTATCACCCTAACCAAGACACGTTACTCACTGCAAGTATTACAGATCGTTCGCAAGTTTTAATGATAAGTAGATTTTGTCCTCAAAGACTACGAAAATTAGGAGAACTTATGCAAAGATAAAGTGCAAATAAAGAAACTAAAAGAATAATATGTTGAAAAGAAAAGACTCTGAAATATATGTTTGAGTTTTCTGAGTCTCTAACAATTAACTAAATAAAATAAAGACATGAAAGTAAATAAAGAGAAAGAAGTAGTATGAGAGTTTAGCTCGAGATCTAGCAAGTAATCCCTACTAGCCTTGTGTTATAACCTATTTATGTAAGAGAGAATTGTGTGATATGTAATAGCCAAGATTCTGTATTCCTCCTAACCCCTTTCTGGTTAGGAATTGTCACGCCCCGAAAAACACGACTATTCTATCGAATTTAAAATAAATAAATGTACATTTTATTATAATAATTGACTATTAATTACATTACATAATTTAAAATAAATAATTACAAGTTAAATACAAAAATCTATTCTTCTTCTTCAACTTACTCCTAGGCTACTGACCACTACCCAAATCATTAAGTTATCTAGCACCTGAAAGGGTGGAGGAAAGAGGGGTGAGCTTCCACTAGCTCAGTGAGAAAGTAAATAATGGTCATATGTAAACTTTAACCTAGGGGCATTAATTATATTTAAAACGTTGTCATTGAACCGGTATAAGTCGAATATATAAATTAAACATTCATGAAACGATAAATAAATAAATCAGATAAATGTATATATCAAACTAGGCAGCCCATACTACCCCGCAAGTCATATACACTAGCAAGTAATATACACGTTGCAAAGGATACTGTGGTCTTGCCCTTATGACTCCCGCCGCAACTCACAATCCCTTATCACTCCCACTGGTAATACCCCGGGTAAACCGAACCTACGACCCACTGGCCAAGGAACTCTCCGTCTCATGCGCCAGGTGGGAATAGATCATGATAGTCGTGTTAACCCTGGCAAGCCCGCTGCCGCCCAGTGCAACACGATTGTATCATGTCGAACAATCGATCGATAGATATATCAAATATCAAAGATGAAACGACTAAGTAGGCCGATTCAACAATAATAGCAATTAACAATTATTGGATAGACGGCGAAGTAGGCTGTGCTATCCTAATTATATAATAAATCATATGATAACGAATAATACAATTAATCCAATAATAACACGATAATATAATTCAGATAACTGATCGAGTCCAAAATCACCAAATAAAATATATTACTGAATAATTTAAAATAAGGTTAAAGATAAACATATTAAAGATTATTTAAACCCTCACCTTAGCAAAGCTATTTACGAATATTTATCAAGTGACCGCCCTCCTATCCGGAATTGCCATAAGTCCTATCTTTATCCGAGATTGCTAATATATTTTATAGTAATATATATTATATTAAATATCTAATAATATATAATCTTTATCAAATTACACTTAACTAACTGTATGACTTTTATATATAAATAATTATATCTCTATTAGATACTCCCTCCGTTTCAAAATGTTTGTCCACTTTGCTTTTCACACGAATTAAGAAATATAATTATTACACTCCCTATTACAAAAGTACCCCTCATAAAGTGTCTTGATATCTTAAATGTGTATTGGAAACATAAATTTTAATTTTTTAATGGGGGTAATAGTGGAAAAAAGAGGGAAAAAGTGTCTTGATATCCTAAGTGGACAAATATTTTGAAACTACATTTTTAGTAAGTGGACAAACATTATGAAACGGAGGGAGTACATACATTAGACATATATAGGAGAAGAAGTGGTGTTCGGTCAAAACAAGAAGAAAAGGATAGATGGGAGGCTGCCACTTGGTAGGTCTTTTAAGAATGCCTATTTGACTCATCAACTAAAAACATACGTGCAGTAAAATAAAGAGTAGAAAGGAAGAATGAGGTGAATTGTGGGGAGAGTGTGGAAAAGATTAATGAGAGTGGGGAGAGAGTGAGGTAAATGTGTGGAGAACACACTCCCTTTATTCAGGCAAGAAAATTAAAAATTAATAAATGGGTATATATTGAGAAGGTTGACCGAAACATAAAGAAGAATGTGGTGTTATTACTTTCTTTTATTTTTATTTTTATCTAATCAATTCATTTTTTATTCCTTTTTTTTCTTTTTTAATCTCCTAATTTACTTCTTTAATTTATTTATTTAATTCCTTTTATTTTATTTAATTACCTACATCAAATTTCTATTTTAATTCTTATAAAACTTTTACAATTTAATACTGATCAAAATAATTAAACTTAATTAGTTTTACGAGACTTCATAGGAATGACAATGGTTCAAATATTAACCGTAATCGATGGATATCCGATCCGATAAAAAATCCGTTAGTGGAACCGATGGATTATCCATGAGTGTTTGGTTCTCACAAAAGGTAACCGGTGGATTATCCGTTAGGATTTGGTCTTTTACAATAATTTGACAGATAATCCAAAATCCGAATAAAAATATAAAAAATAAAATATTAAAATATATACTATATATAAAGATATTCTATATATGTAAATTTCATACGTAATATTTATTAAATATAATTATTCCATACATAAACTAGACAATCGATTATTATCTATTTTATTATTATATTGACTAATATCATTTTATGGTCTTCCAATAATTTTGTAGCTAATTTTAGAATTTTAAAAAAATATAATAATTTATTTTATTTAAATCATTTTAAATGATTGCGGATACGGATTAACGGCGGATAAACCGCATCCGTCGCCGCGGATGCGGATTTTGTAAATAATTCTAAAATCCGATGGTTAATGGATGCGGATTTGGTTATCGTTTTTCTTAATGGATGTGGACGTGGTTATGCAATTTTTCAAGGATATTCGACCCGTTGCCATCCCTACTTCTGGTGGACTTAGGTGGCGACCTAACAATTATCAGGGGACTTGGGTAAGGGGATCCTGCGAATTGGTCGGTGGTTAATCTCAAACCCTAGTGACTATCTAGTTAGGCAAGCCCTTCCGGATCACTACCGCACACTAGACATTTATGTGGTGTTTCAATAATTAGACACCCCTTTCGGGTGACCATCTAACTACTATTAGGGTTATCCTACACGTTGTACACCAATAACTACAAACAATAAATCAAAGCACATAAAAGCAGAGATAGCAACACTAATTTCAATTATATGTAAAGACATCCCAAAGTAAAATAGATATAAAACAAGTCTAGGGTTCATGCTCATATGCTAATATCAAGCTAAAATAGAATTAGTTCATACTAGAGAAAGAAAGAAAATAAATTACAAATCTGAAGGGTTGGAAAGGCATGAATAGTTGTCCAATTCCTTCTAGTCTTCTCTTCTCTTGATGTAAGCTTCCTCTTGGTCTTTTGATGATTAAGGACTGGCCAAAGGATGATTTCTATAAAGTAGGAATGGATATATATAGGCCCTTGGTCGAAATTAGACACCCCTTTCGGGTGACCATCTTGAGTGTCTTCGGACACGGGTTTTACTTAGTATCACAAATAGAGAGACATCAAATATGCTATGCTTTAGGATCGATACACAGATGATCGAGGATGAGAGCGATTAAATCTCATTCTTGTGTCAGTTTCACGAAAAATGAGTTATGGGTGAAAGCATCATGAGGCTATATGACGCAGCAACAAGGTAGGTCCGCCCATGCTTATCCTGGGCACCCACCTTATGATTAAACTATGCCATGCAACCTTTAGTGTATCTATCGACATCTATATATACCTCCTATTCTAGCAGAATCGAGAACTCTGATTACTCTATCTAAAAACTCTCAATTTCTCTCTCTAAAATGGTTGTGGTTAATATATAGCCGGTTTAAGTCTTCTTAACTCCTCGGATTAAGTAATCTGATAGCAAAAATGTTAATGTTGAGCGTCAGAGTGCCATCGGGATCGCACTTCCCTTTGTTCACTCCAAGTGTCTGGTTTCAGGATGCCTGTGAGAAGTTAGCAGAGACCCACACCTTCATCGAGTCCATATAAGGACTAAGAAGAAACTTCTCGCTCAGTTATAAGGAATAAGGTACTGCATTACCAGCTCTCCTCCTTGTATAATTCGATATTTCAAACTCTTCTCTCCTTTGCCTACACATATGCATATATGTCCTTGCATTTTGGTTAAATTCATTCTTCGGATCGGGTGTGGTCCCGAGATTGATGGTAGTGTGATTTTTAATACTCTATCAACAGCTATAACCATTATGTTACTTGGATTAATTTTTAGTATAATTATTTTAACTATTGAAAACAAAAAATTAGATATAGTGATTAAGTTTTGACTAACTGGATACGAATTCTACCTGACTTTGATCATGACTTTTTTTCTGACAAAAAAAAAAGATCACGACTCTTAATTCGACTGGTAAAGATTTTAAACAGAAAGAATGGATGTTTATTTCTTTAAACCGGTCAAAAAAGTGTGTTAAATTTGAATAGTGAAGGGTTAGGTACCTGCTCGTCACTGGTTTCGACCAAAAAAAAAAGAAGAATTGAAATGAAAGAATTCTAATAAACCCAAATATAAAACCCTTATTGAAATATAGTGGAAAAACGCAGTGACACTCAAAGATAAGGAACCACACCACCTGAAATGGCGAATCTTCGAACAGCAATGGACGCTGCATTTTGGGATAACAGCTTATCCACTCCACAAACATTGAACGGTGTAGCTCGGTCAGTCCTGGAGAACCCATTCCGTTAGACGGCGCTAAAGCTAGCCGAGGTCTCAGAATCCAGCAGCTTTCTCTACTCGGCAATGGTTTCCCATTAGGGATAATTCCATCTTATTGTCCTACTTCTCAGAAGGACTTGGGCTCTTCAATCTCTCTTCCTCAAAACCGCCACTTCAAACTGGTAACTCTTTTACATTCATATAGTCTCGTTGTTTCGAAGATAAAGATAAAAATAGCTTATTGTTTTGTGTGTTTAGGTGGGTTGGACTAATTGGACAATTTCGACCAAAGAAATTGATTTCCGCCATTAAATCAGAAATATATGGTGGAGATGAATGGGAGTTACCTAATTTTAAAGATTTAGCAGGACATATCTTAGACAAATCACTTTATTCACTTGGTAGTTACTCACAGTTATCACTCACTCCTTCATCTTCCGTATTATTAAGCGCAGACAAACATGGTGAAAAGAAGGAACCTCGCTATAAAGCAATGCTCTATCACCAGGCAAACATTCATAACCCTAATAATAATAATAACTTCTTTTTCTTCTTGTGTTGAATGCTTGAACATAATTGCAGCTTCCTGAGCATGATATAACAATGGAAGCAGCTTGGCCTGAATTATTTCTAGATCATAAAGGAAAATATTGGGATGTTCCAGAATCAATATCTTTAGACTGTTCATCTCTAGTTTCCGAAACTGGATTTCGCTACAGATTTGGCTTACATAAAAGCCGTGGCTTGCCTAAAGGCTTCAATTCGAGTGAGCCTGAGACTGAGACTGAGTTACCACTTAATTTAATGCCAGGGTTATGTGCAAAAGCTGCTTTTTCTTATGAAAAGAGCAAAGATATTTGGAGGGTAAAAGAGACAAAAGAGGATGTTATTATAGAGACAGAGAAAGGACGTTTTTATAGACCTTCATATGATCTTCGTCTTAGAGAACCTCATGCAGCAATATCTGGAATTATCGGTATTCTTAGAGATCTCTTTATTCTTATCAATTAATAAACTTTGTTAATTATTATTAAATGTTTCTGTTAGGTGGTACTTGTAAGGCATGGCTTAGTGGTAAAGAAGGTACAAGAAGTCCTTTAGGTGCTGATTTATTTGGATCATTTTGTTATACATTCCAACACGGAAAATTCAGAAAGTTATATGGAGATCTCACAAGAATAGATGCTCGACTCGATATTTCTTCACTTTCAGATATAGCAAAACGCACTTTCAGTAATGCATCAAAGCAGACTCTCTCTTTGCCCAGGCTATCTTTTATTTTTCAACAACAGGTATATTGGTAATTTTATAAAGGGTAAAAAAGGAATGATATGTTAAATGCTCATTTGTGTGTATTTATATAGGTTGCAGGACCAATTACTTTCCGTGTAGATTCAAAGTTTTCACTTGGTTCATCATCAGAGAAAAAAGGGTCTCATTTGGAGGATTTAATATACAGCTTAAATTACTCGTTAAGGCTTCTTCAATCAGGGAAAGTTGTAGCATGGTATTCTCCTAAGAGAAAAGAGGGGATGATTGAGTTACGAGTATTTGAATTCTAACTTGCTATTTCATCTCTTGTAAACCTTTTGTATTTCTACTTCGTAGATTTTAATAATCACTTAAATGTGCTCCCATTTATCTTTAATGATTTTGATTTACTGCAAAATTATCTTGCTTTATTCTAAACAAATTGATAGTTTTCTGAGAAATTTCATCAAAGCTTTGGATCACTCATAGGGTAAAATGAAGGAAATTGCTCCATGTTATTTTTTAGTTGAAAAATTGGGGATATATGATGAAATTGTTTGAAACCCATTAGCAAATATACAATGTAGGGAAAAGTTATTTTCTATCCAACATCACCACAGATAAGTGATATATATAGCCACTCTACAAACTGATTCAGTGGAAGATTATTTAGGATTGCTTAATATATAGCCAATTAGTATAAAATGCACCATAATTATCTCAAAAGGATGTTTCTCTCCACCAAGAAAATATGCAGAAAATCTACCTTGATGTAATTTACAAAACTCTCATTGCAGGTGAACAAAATCTATGTACATACATATACATACATTGTTATACACCAAAAGTGTGTAAAACTGATGGATTTCATTCCATTCCACTCCTATTTCCTAGTAATAGAAGAGAACAGTTCACCTAGTAGTCAATACAATCCATCACAAACACAAAAATCAATTGCACTCCATTTTATGTTTGGAATAATTGCACTAATTCTCCCTATGTTATACAAATTAGCCAATTATACCTTTCACAAATCATAAAGCAACCTATTGAAGATCAGTCCCATTGCTTTAGGACTCGCTCTTACTTCTTAAAGTCCGCAAAGCATGCCTGGAAATACGTATATACAATTGTTTAGTCAACGATTAATTGTAAAAGAGTATAAGATAATCAATCACTTACCAAGCATACCAGAACCATCTGACTACTCATCCCACTACTTAGTTAGGGCAGTTTTGTTTCCATGGAGAACAATTAAAGATGGAAATTTACAAACAAGAATAAACAAGTAGAATCAATTAAGGGGGTTTATGATTACCTTGTGATGTAATTCCAATAACCATTTTACCCAGCAATAAGGACCGCCATCAAGTTCCATCGCCGTTATAGCTCTTCCGATTGGACACTAAACCCTTATTGAAATATAGTGGCAAAACGCAGTGATACTCAAAGATAAGGAACCACACCACCTGAAAATGGCGAATCTTCGAACAGCAATGGACGCTGCATTTTGGGATAACAGCTTATCCACTCCACAAACATTGAACGGTGTAGCTCGGTCAGTCCCTGGAGAACCCATTCCGTTGGACGGCGCTAAAGCCAGTCGAGGTCTCAGAATCCAGCAGCTTTCTCTACTCGGAAATGGTTTCCCGTTAGGGATAATTCCATCTTATTGTCCTACTTCTCAGAAGGACTTGGGCTCCTTTGCTCTTCAATCTCTCTTCCTCAAAACCGCCACTTCTAACTGGTAACTCTTTCACATTTATATAGTCTCGTTGTTTCAAAGATAAAGATAAAAATAGCTTAATGTTTTGTGTTTGTTTTGTGTGTTTAGGTGGGTTGGACTAATTGGACAATTTCGACCAAAGAAATTAATTTCCGCCATTAAATCAGAAATATATGGTGGAGATGAATGGGAGTTACCTAATTTTAAAGATTTAGCAGGACATATCTTAGACAAATCACTTTATTCACTTGGTAGTTACTCACAGTTATCACTCACTCCTTCATCTTCCGTATTATTAAGCGCAGACAAACATGGTGAAAAGAAGGAACCTCGCTATAAAGCAATGCTCAGATAGAGATTGAGAGAGAGGCGGCGAAGTGAGACAGTGCACGGGTTGGACCCGATGGTAATTTTGGGCCTAGATTACCTGGGTTTGGACCGGGTTTACCAATACCCGCTCAGCCCTACAGTGAGAGGAATTATTGACGTGAGTCCTCCTTGCCATATTCATAATGAACATAATTGCAGGTATGTCACCTTCATGCATACTAAAAAAGAAAGGTCTCCTCCTCCATCTACTAGTCTTCACCTCATTAATCACATTTGATTCCACCAACAAATTTTACTCCTTCCCTAAACAAAAATCTTTCATCCTCCATTGTTGCAGCAGCTTAGCATTCTTATACCGACAAATCTTTCATCCTCCATCGTTCAAAGGGCTTCGCTTGAGGTAAAACTTCTTTATTTTATCAATTATGAAATCTGTTTCTCAATATTAGGGTTGCCACACACATTAAAAAACATACACATAGTTTAATTTAACACATCCATAACACATACACATACTCGATCTGTTCGGAGTACATGGGAAGAAGATGGACTGTTAAATGGTAGTCAGTCGTAGCCCCTAATTGTCAATGTAGTCCATCTTGATCAATTGAAAACTTGATCTTGATTATTTTATCAAAGAAGATGGATTGTTAATTGTCAATGTTAAACTCTTTTTGGGTGATATTATTGCCTTTAAAGTTTATTTCAGTTTGTTGATCAAGATGTATATATTTTAGTTTTCTCTTAATTTATGAGCTCCAAATATCGGACCATAATTAATATTTAAGATTAGGTATAATATTTAAGATTAGGTCTTTCTACTACTAGTTACTCTTGTAATAATTAGTAGGTGTGAATTTCCCTTTTTAACTCATATTTAATCTATCTTCTTTCTCTTCTTGTTATTCATTCCATTCTTGTTTTTAGAGTGGTGGATTTGAACATTTACTATTCGAACATTTTTGGATATATTCAAATGGATCTAAACCAACTTTTTTTCTTTTTCCTGTCAACTTTTCTTTCTTTTTTTCGTCAACTGATACTTCAACATCCATATATACTGAAAAGTAGAAGCAATGCTTTAAATATTATTACTTTTTTTTAAAAATTATAATATATAAATAGATAAAACGGACGATTAAAGATTAGCCTATCCCTAAAGGTTCGTTATCAACACATAGAATACAAGACAACTGGAAAGGAATAAATATTACAAAATAAGTTATGAATAAAATGACATGAAATAGTTTGTCTTGAAAATAGGGTCTTTATGATCGTCTCATTGTCATGCTTCCAAAGGAAAACTTCGATTCCAACTCAGTTGCTTTCAAGACTCCCGTTTCTTCTGCCTCAGTCATCGACTCCGCTTCTACTTTCCAATGTTGTCATGTTATGAAATCACCTTTAGTGTTTTTTACAGTACAAGCAACAACTGCTCCTTTATAAGAGAAAGCAACATCGCAGTTTATTTTAAATTTATTAAGGGGTGGTTTGTCTTTATATTTTATTATTATTATTATTATTATTATTATTATTATTATTATTATTATTATTATTTTCATCTTTGTTGTTACCTTTGTTATTATTATTATTATCAATAACTCCCTTATCCATATCAAGGAAGTTAAGGTCATTAGGGTTTGAGACTTTATAATATTCGTTCCAATTTCGTATGGCTTTATCACAAGTTATTAAAGGGTCTAGTTTTTTTATTATTAAAGATAAAACTATTTTTATCTTTCCAAATATGCTAGCATATTGTACATATTAGTTCAAGGATCCTAGTTTTTTTTTTTTTTTAAAATTGTTTAAAATTTCTTGAATATGGTCAAGGATCCAAAAGTCAATTCTTAAAATAGTATTATCATCCGTTTTAATAACTTTAAATATTATTACTTGCTGCTTGACCCAAAGAAAGAAAAATACTTTAGATATTATTAGTATATTACTACTTGGTAGGTATGATTGAGAGTTTTTTTAAATTTAATGTTTTTTATAAATGATTGGCGATTTGGCAAAATAAGAAAGAATTGCGGATTTTCCACAAGGACGGTGTCTCGTTCACGGCTCTTACTTAATTATTTGATTAAATTCAAGGGCGGACATTCGTCGACCGTCCAATTCTTAATACACTTTTTCAAGTATGGGTGGTAGTTTGACCACCTCCCTCTTCACGTTTACGAGGCTTCAAATCGGCTAGAAGAAAGGCAAGGGACCGCGAACGACGACGGCACGGCGGCGGACGGTAGGTTCTTGGTCGGTGTGGTATTCCTCTTCCCGTAATGGTTTTATGATATATGTTGTTACAATTCTTTATTTCTGTTAAGAACGGTGATCGAATCCTTACTTAAAATTGTATTTTACTTATTGGATGGTGTATTGACCAACATCCAACAAAAGGGGCGGTAAACAGACACTATCCTTGTGTCAAAATACTGATTACTTTTTTTTATATGCAAAATCATCAATTATATATTAAAAAACGTTAAAATTAAAAAAAATTATGAATAGACTCATCTTTTATACCGATAACATAATTTATTACTCTATCACATTTTTTTTTTCAAATCATCACATACTATTAAGTACAGTTAAATTTGGCAATACATCATTCTCAAAGTATGATAATATGCTATCTATATCACCTATTTTGTCATGGGTGAAGCAAAAAGAGGTGATATATATCTTTACTCTAATGCACCACACATCTACCAATTCAACTAAGAAACATTTTTGTAATATCAAGAAAACCATTACTACTTATATCTAAATTAGAATATATATATATATAACAATTTTTGGGTCCCCTAAGGGTCGCCCTGCTTGCTCTTGTATAGATCCAGTCCTACAACTAATTCATACCACGTCATAGGTGATAATTGAATAATATGATTTTAAGTGATATATATCCATTATTTTATTTAAAATTCCTTTGCTTTCACAAGTTTTTATTCACCTTGATAACCAAATTCCTCCCATCTTTTTCGCTTAAATAGTTGTTTGTAAAATAACAGATCCCTATAAGAATATTTGTGTTTAATTACATTTTTCAAGAACAGAGATTGTATTATGTAAAAATTATATTATAGGTCCCTATAGCTTATAAAAAAAATACTTTAGGTCACAAATATTAAAGTTAATAAGTTCCAAATGAATCTAAATATGCAACACAAAACAACAATAAGAAAGTGTATTTAATTAGAAATTTGTTGGATTTTTTTAAATTTTTAAAATCCATAGACTTTTTAGATTATACAGATTGTTTTAATTCTATATAAAGTCTAATAAATTCTTTTAAATTTTATATAAAGCTTAATTTAGATTTTAATAGACTTTTTTAGAATTGATCTTGTTCTAAAATAAAATATACATCAATTTATATGAATAAATAATAGATATTAAGATTAGGAAGCTGCCCCAAAAGTAATATAGGAACCTAAAATGCAATTAAATAAAAACAATTAAAATGGAAAACTTTTAATTCTACATTTTTAACCATTCTCAAGCTAATTAATTAATTTCAAAAATTAAAGACAAATTAAATTTAAAAACACTTTTTCATTAAGGGCAAAAGTTTCTGTCGAAGGGTTATTTTAGCACAGATCAATGGCATTTTAATATAATTACTTTTTATTATTTTAAACATAGAATTAAAAAAACAGAAAAGGTAATTATTTATTAAGAGAACTAACCAGATTTATTTATTGCCTCAGTCATTAATGTTTTTGCTTGAAATTTACAAAATCTTGGTTTTTACAAATTGATTTGTAAAAAACTTTTTTCATTTATAAACAAAAGCTAAATTTCTGAAAAATCCAATTATTTGGAGAGTCCAGTGACTTTGAATACTTAAATTTTTTGATAGATTTAAAAGAATCTGTACTGAATACATCAATATTTAAAAGAGTTTTAAAATTCCTATTGAATAAACCTGAATTTTAAAAAACCTTATAAAACCTTAATTGAATACTCCTATACTTTAAAGTCTAAAAAAATCCAACAAATTCTCAATTAAATTCACTCTCCTAAAATGCATCCAAAAGTTTTAAATACTGCATTTACATTCTAAGAACAAATGATTTTTTTGGTATATGAAGAATTGAAAATATAACGTTAACAAAATTTAAAATCCATCAATAGTTCATGTCTAAGTTATCAAACCAAAACGAAAACGATATTCTACAAAATAATCTAGGGAAAAAAAATTGTCACTAGCTTGGTCACAATTCACCATTGTTGCGATTAGTATTGAATCCCATTGATGATGAACCCAGCAGGACCCCTTGGTAAGTCACAAAGGTCAGTAACCCCATTGATCACATGGTCATAAAATGCAGGTTGTACAAAAACTCCCTTTGTATCAGCAATTGAACTGTATAGCTCATTGTTCCTCTGTCTATCCATCTAAATTTATTGTTAAGTCAGTATTTTTCTATCAATGTATGCATCGTTTGTGTCTCGGGGTGGATTGTTTGTGTCTCGGGGTGGATTTACAGGATTCGACATACCACCAACTATAACAAGATTAACCAAGTTCCATAGCCACTTGTTTTTTCGTACTACTCAGTTAATCATGTGCGATACTTATCCTGCTTAAGCCTCGCCATGGTGAGATAGTTGTAGTGGTTACTAGGGTAGAGCGAAATTTGGAACAAAAAAAAAAGGGTAGAGCAAAATCCGGGTTAGTACTAGGTTTAGGTTTTTGCTAACCTTAACTTGTAACATCCCGGGTTGAGATTTTAAAAACCCAACCCTGTTTTTTCTACTGAACATGCTTAAGTTCAAATTACCGGGTTGCCTCGGTTTGTTTGTATCAAGAATTTATATTTTTTATACACACTTAGTATTTTTTATAGAATATTACAATATATATATATATATATATGAACATATTGGTCCTTTGATCGATCAGAACCGTCTTAACTTCAAACAGGGAGGTTCCAGATCCTTACCCGTTGAGCTTTCATAGACATTCTAATTGTTAAATTAAGGAATAATAAAACTTGGTATTTTGACCGAAAATCTGCCTCCGCAATTCTGAGTCAGTAGTTTTTATCACTAGTCTCAAAGTTTTAAGATATTTATATCTTCATTACAGGCCTCAGCTATCTATGGTTCATTGCTTCATTGGCCTCAGAATGAAAGTGAATTAACCCTGGGCCATCTCTACTTTTTATTAGCCAAACATAACATGGCTACAAATAAGCTAATTAATCCTGGGTTTTAACAGCATTGCCGCCTTTGCTTTTATTTCTTTCTAGGGGTATTTTCGATCTCAATTACAATAAGCTAAGCTAAGGGGATATGGGGTCAGAAAGTAATTAATCTCACATTTTTATTTTGTTTACTTATAATCGGATCATAAATATCTATCTCTTCATTACCACAATTCAGATCGACGGTCAGTATAACAGGCTTACTAACTTTGTATTAGGAACATATAAACAAATAGAATTTATCGAATTTCACTTTTACAAGCTTTTGTTTAGTTAAGCCTAGACCATATTTAATCGAAACAGAAATTCATGACTCTGTAATATAATCCAATCAATCAAAATTACATATTAAATTGTTAAGTATACCTATTAAATTGAATATTGTACCAGCATTACACAAAAAGGAAAAGAGAAATAACCTGAGAAAATGATTTGGCTTAAACCATTTCTGAAATACACCTTGATATACATACATATTGAAGATCTTGAAAGATCTTAACAATTACAAAAAAACTATCCCCAACTTTAACAGATGATCCAAGATAAATAGATATGTAGTGTGTGATTTTCAGATTTCTTAAGGTTTGATATGGGATAGAGTAGAGAGATAAGAAAAGTTTGAGAGGAGATACACGAGGCGAGCCGCGGCAATGAGGTGGTCAAGTTAGGAGAGAGGATCTAAATTCGGGTTGGGTTGGTGTTTTTCTTTTCTTTTTTTATTAAACCAAATAAGTTAGTGTAATTTTTTTTTATTAGTCCCATAAATTCCTTAACCCATTAACCGGGTTAGCTTAACTCGATCCGGGTTGACTCGGTCAATGCTCTACCCTAGTAGTTACTAGTGAGGAAATTATGAGATTTTAATAATGTCAGTTCATTATTTGAAATAAAGATATGTTAAACTATTACAAATAAGCCAATTATGTGCAATCTTAGACTTAATATTCTGTCTTTAGTTTTTTTGTATTTTTTATGCTTTTAACTTTGTTTTTTTATTCTTCACAGATGGATATCACACACATTATAGGAGGATGTATTGGTACCTTTTTCTCGATCATAGCCCACTACAGCACCATGTAAGTATATTAACTTTACATTAAAACGCATGTTAAATTTTAAAGAAACGGTTGAGGTTAATTAGCTACCCAAATCTTTGTACACACAAGGTAGTAAGTTTGTTAATAAATAGAAGGATCTTTTAATCACGTGCAAGAGTTGATTCGATGAAGCTTGATAAATTCAATGAAATTTATATATCAAGGAAACTATTATAAAAAAATTTACATAAAAATAATACCTTGAATGATTTGATGAAGTTTCGTGAATAGTTTCAAACGCTTAAGTGAACGATAGTTGATGGGCTCGTGGTTTTTGTTTCAAACACTTTAGATTTGATGTCGCTAGATCGGGTTGATGGGCTCGTGGTTCTTGTTGAATAAATGGGGATATATTTCTCTTCTGTGATATAGTTGAGACTTTATTTTCACCTTTGCCTAATTTACCCAATCTAGTAAACCACCTTTAGAAGTTTAGTTTTTGGAAAAGAGTTGTTGAGGCTTCATTGTGGGGGTTTTCCCATCGTACCCTTGAGTCATGGATTTGAACATTGATTTGACTAAACTTCTCAAGGTTTATCCTTCCCTTAATTATCTCAACTGACTCTACCATGCATCTTGGTAACGTATGCTTATGTATGACCACCCGACTTGACTTATTCCCTTACTCTTTTTACCGTTGTTTGAGATTCATGGCTCTCCACAACAATACTCCAATGGCGATCTCCTTCCCTTCAGGTATCGAATGCATATGAAAGAAATTAAGCTGGAAAGAGGGGGAAGTACAAACCTTTTCTTGATTAGGGTTCCATCGTGCTCTTCAAGATGCAGTTAGCAAGGTGGGTCCTTCTTTAGTAGCCTAAGATGCACCTATCAGTGCAATGCAGAAGGATTGCGATCAAATGGTCTCCAGTTATCAATCGTTGTAGTTGAATATAAACACTCTCCATGACGAGACAACCAAGATTGAGTCTCTTTAAGAGGCCAACAAGACTCAATGGGACGAGATCCTTCGTATGATAGAAGAATTGTCCAAGGCGATTGATCATTCATAGAGATCAGTATGCATGACATCTCCTCTACAACGTTACATATTATGGTTGAACGTTCTCGTGGTTCTTTTCAACTTTGTTATGAGACATTTGATATTTAATAGGAGCTTGAATGGATATTTGGGGAGGAGTTTCCTTCATTGATTTCGAGATCAAATGATTTCCTTAGATACTCAAAATTGTTTATCTGATAGCAATCGATGCCATTTTCTTTCTTTTTTTGTTACATAGGAGAGCCACTTTGGACTCGGAGTCATTGACTCGGTTCGAACCTGCACCACTAGATTGGATGACCAAGGCTCTGGCCAGTGAGCTAATCCCAACTGGTTGCCATTTTCTTATAATTGGAATAATTTTGAATAAGAGTGTTTACAACTCATATTATTTTTTGACCATATCTTATTTGACTTCCTTTGCACCGTAGAGATGCATCAAAGGGGTTGGGTTGATCTAGGCCTCCTCGGCTAACATCCTCACCTCGTAAATATGATCTTTAAAGGGGTTTTTGCATCTATTAATATGGGGTCTATTGTATATTTAGTCAAACGTGGCATAATAGTCGTAAAAGGGCTCCATATCTTAATTATGATATTGTGTAGTGGATGATTTTAAAGTCTTTTCCATTTTTTAACCACCCGCACATGTTTAGCGCTTACTTTCCCAAGACTGGTCATCAAGACTTCTTGGCCTCGCCCATTTAAAACGTCACATCTTTAATACACGACTATCCCTCTTCTCTATATTTCTCGCATATTTATGAATTGAAGTGATAGTTTCTTTCTACTGTTCTCCTTTTTGGCTTTTCCATATTTCTTTATTCTTCCTATTTTATGGTGTCACGGTCGAGTATTGTCAAAGAGAACGTGCACCAACCTTTCGGTTTATCCATGGGAGACATATGGCACGTGGCTCATGTATTCCCATCCTAGGAGCCTTAATGCGGCCTTTTATCCTGGAATAATCAACAAAAACACTCATTCAATTTTATTACTGGACTTCTCTACGGAGGAAATGTTGGTTCCTTTTTACTCTAAAAAATTATTTATACCATAGAGGTATGTGATATCACTGAGGTAATTTTCCCTAGCATATTTTTTCTCATTCCTAGCACTTCACCGATTCCATCATTCTGGATTTACGAGACATTGGTGATCCTTAACTCGATGGGTAGTAGATCGACTGATGCCCAGGAAAGTGCTCCCCAAAAGATCAATTTTTTTTAATGGGCTATTGGGCATGAACTTTGTAGCATTTTTCTTTTCACTTTTTATTTTCCTTTTTTCTTGTATGAGTCAATGTCTTTTGTTTTTGTATTTAGAATATAAAATTATTCTCTTTTTTACTTGGATTTCTGTTTTGAGTAGTTAATCTTTCTAACCGTTTAGTTCCATTTCCAAGAAATGTTTTGATGAGGCCATGTATATACTATTCGGTGTTTTGTTAGATCAAGATTTTTATATAATAAGCGATTATGAAGATCGACCCATTTTACCTGATATCCTGATTTAAAATGGGGCCGATTTTATATGAGGAGTGATAGTAGAGATCAAAGTATTTTTACTCGATGTCCTGATTGAGATCAAGTCGATGTTTTTCAGTTGAGTGATTGCGGAGATCAAAGTATTTTTGCTCGAGGTCCTGACTGAGATTAGGTCAAGGTTTTTTATTTGAGGTATGATTGCGGAGATCAAATTATTTTTACCCGAGGTCCTATTTGAGATAACTCCGAGGATTTTTACTTGAGGTAGCGACCCCACTAGTAAATCATTCGATGTTGGAAACATATTTGAATAATCGTATCTATGCGTTATTGAAGGGACATAGTTGCGTTGTTACCAGCCTTTAAAACCCTACCAGAGGATTTTTCGATCGAAGTTTAACTAGAGTATTCGCGTAAGTTGAATCGACTGGACTCAATTTTAACGGTGTAAATGATACTCAAGTTCTCCCCGGAGTGACCCGTTAGGCCTAACACTAGTGCTAAATAACCACATTGGAGGATTCAATCGATGTTTAACTAGAGTATACGCATAGGTTGAACCATCTGAACTCAATTTAACATGTCTAAAAGCTAAATCAAGGTTTTACCGCGGTGGCCTCTTATACCTATCCGCTAGACTCATTAATTCCACATGAGGATTTAATCCACGTCTAACTAGAGTAACCACGTAGGTTGAACCGTTTGGACTCAATTAACCTGTCTAAAGATTAACTCATGTTTTTGCCACGATTGCTCCTTAGACCTATACCCCACACTCAATATGTAGAGGCCGGAGGCATGTTAAACAAAATTTTTGTAGTGGATAAACTATCAAACCCATACTAGAATTAATTTGATCTCTTAATTTTTCCTAAAATTCCTACCCTTGGTATTCAAACAGAACATAGTGCCAATAATGTTTACCTTAAAAATTACAGGTAGGTAATTTTTCAACGAGTAATTGTAGGTAGAAATTGGTGAAGAATAACTACCGAACCTCAAGGTTCTTGCTACAAGCTTTCCTCTAAAATCTCTTGATCTTCTACTCTACTACACTATTAATGTCGCATCTATTGAGAGTGGGCTTGTTGGTTGTTAAAGTTATGATTCTTGGAAATTTTAATGTTAAAGAGCAAGAACCGAAAAAAATTGGAAGATCCTAATAACTCTCTTAGCAGGTCTTGATTAGGGCAAGGAAAAGAATGATAAAATATGGGTTTTCTCTATGTGATGGAATGTGTGATCAACTCTAAGAAAATCACCTTTTATTAGTTTTAATCTTAACGAATCAAAACTAATTTTTTTCAATTAATAATAAAAGAGTTTGATTCCTAGACAAGCTCTCCTTAAATAAACGATAAAATTATTAATTAATCTTTATCTTGACCCTTATTTATCCTAACTAATAAATAACACCATAATAATGAAATAATATTTTGAATCTTGAAAAAAGTCCCTTAGAGATCCATGTCTCATCTTGAAGAGCGGTCATGATGAATATTTTGTTAAATTTATATTTTTTCTCATAAGGGTCATAAATGAATATTTGGGATAATAAATAAGGGTCATACGTGAATATTTTCTTAAATTTATAATTTTGTTAGTTCGTCCAACCCCAGATATGTTTTAGGGATATGGTGACATATATGTTTTAGGGACATGTCACCATGTGTATGTAATAATTTAAAATATTTTATTAATATCTTGACAATTTCAGGATTACTTTGCGAGACATCGTACATGACAGAGATGTAGGCACTACAGATTCTATCCTTCCATTCGTATGGAGCTTACTTAGCTTCATCTTATGGACAGAGTACGGAGTTATACATAAAGGGAAAGGTGTCTTCATGGCGATAGCCAATGGGTTTGGATCACTGGTTCACATTACGGGCATAGTGATTTTTATTCGCTATGCCCGGAGAGATATGAGGGTAAGGATTTTTTTTTATTTCTTAACATGAAAAATGTCTCATTTAATTAAAATTCATTATTTGCAGTTCCGCACATATATTATATGTTCAGTAGGATTAGCAATATTGTATGGATATATTTACTGCGGCGCTTTGTTAACTGATGATCTTGTACGTAATCCGATTATCGGATTATCTGCTACTCTATTGAGTATAGGGAACGATATATATGACGTGGGGTCGAAAGTGGTATGTATTTCCTCTTACTTTGTATTATTAAAAATATTTTGTAACTTATTGTTAATAAAGTTCAAATTTTTTGGCAGGTGACTGTGAGGGCCACAGGGGTAGTCGACCACAAATCATTTATCTCACTATTCTTGAAGACCTTTAGTAGTGTTGTTTGGATTATATATTGTTGTTTAGTCCGCTCCAGATATTTTTTGGTATGTATCTTCTTATTTTATTCCCTTTTAAATGTAAAATAGATTCTTAATTTTGTTAATTCGTATTAACAGGCAACAAATGTAGTTTCATTCATTCTATGTCTTGTACACCACTATATCCATTACCGCTACCCAGACAACCAACTTGTGAACCATCCTGACCAAGAATTGGTGGAGGATTTGGAGTTGCAGCCATTGAATCCATCAAGAGAGAGAGTAGAGGAAAGGATTGAGGATCATGACCCACGTGTTGAGCAAACTTCCGAGATTGAGGATCATGTCCCACGTGTTGAGCAAACTTCCGAGATTGAGGATCATGACCCACGTGTTGAGCAAACTTCCGAGTCGGCACATCATCCAGTCTTGGCTTCGACACAAGAGAGGGTGATTGAGCCACATGTTGAGTACCAGGGTGTAATTACAATTAATCGTATACGATGTATTATAGGATTAGTATTAGTACTTATGATCTATTTTTCTCAGGACATGTGGATCGCATTTTTATTTTGACATGTTTAGTTTTTTAATTTATAAAAGCTTAAGTAACTTGTTAAGATTTATAAACCTACTTGGCGTCGACTAGGGTGTGATAAAAATATAAGATAAATATGTGCAAATAAACAACCTAGTCTATCACGGTTCTGCAAGTATACAGATCGTATGCAAATTTTAATGAATAAGTAAGATTCGTTCCTCAAAGACTACGAAGGTTATGAAGATCTTATGCAATAATCGAGTGCAAATATTAAAAGCTAGAACAAATAAAACACAGATAAATAAAAGACAAATAGATTTTTATTGGGTTTTTGATTAACTAAATTAAACTAAATAAAGTAAAGACAGAAAATTAAATGCAAGAGAAGAAGATAGTATGAGAGTTTAGTTTGAGTAAATAGCATGTAATTCCCACTAGTTTTGCCGTTCTAAACATGTAAGGGTGAATTATGTAGTATTTCAATAATCGGTTCCAATTGCGCTAGGTAGTTTTAAATAGGGTTTACCCGTGTCAATAAGGAACCCTAAGCAAAATTTTCCTGCAATTGGTTAAATAGCAATACACTAAACCATGGTGATTATCTAGTTAGGTTTATTTGTCAGATCTAAACCGTACACTAGACGTTATGTGCTAAACCTATAGTTAAATATACCGTTGTCAAAGATTACTTAACTACTATGATGGTAATTCTATATGGTCGCGATCCACAAGAACACTATATATAAACTCCAATACATAAACAGAGAATAAAAACAATCATTCAATTTAAAACACAGAATTCCCAAATTAGATAGATGTCAACCAAAACTAGGGTTCATACATATATGCTAAAACTCAAGATAAATAGAATTTAGTTCATACTAATGAAAGAAAAGAAAAGAATTACATAATTGAAAGGTTGAAGAAAACATTATTGAGCAGCAGATTATCAAGAAGATTAATGAGATGATCAAAGTGAAAATGAACGGAAAGAATTTTAAAACAAAGAAGGCAGAGAAGTTAGTGCGCAGAATTAAAAAAGCTATGGGCTGAAATTTAGTTGAGCCTTGTCTTAATGTTTTTTAAATGTAATTTTCAATTGTAATAGCCTTATTGTATCACTTATAATAGGGTAGTTATAATGTTGGGCCTAGTCTTTTGTTTGCTAGAAATGGGCTCCTAATAGTTGTGTAAGGATATTGGAAGTTGATTCTCATTTTAATAAAATTTGATTTAATGATAAAAAAAAAAAGACATTATTGACGAACAGCTCCTTCCAGACTTCTTTACTTGTGTTGTAAACTTCCTCTTGGCTTAAGGCTTTGCCAAGGATAATTTTATAATGTTAAGAGGCTGTATTTATAGTGTATAGGAAGATCTAATCGTTTTCTTGAAGGAGAAGGCAAGTCTTGGACTCCAAGCCCAACTCAAATTCGTAGCCCAAAAATATGGAATCAACCCCGTTTTTGTTTTGGTCCTAACAGCTTCAATTCTTATCCGTTTGATGCGGATGAGTAGTCGAAATTTATAGTCTCAGAAAGATATTTAACTTTTCTCTTCACTGTTTCTCCAGATTCCTCACCGATTTTGAGATATAAGCTGATTTGTGGTCGTAGGTGCTGGAATTCAGATTTATGGCAACTTTTCCTTTTCCATATTTTTAGATTTTACTTCCTTATCTTCAATTTCCATGTTTATCTTCTTTCCTTTAGCTCTTGGAACCAACTTGGACTCTAACTAATTACCATATATCTCTAAATCTTCACACTATATAAATAATTAAACCCAATATGCTCTAAAAATAATAAATAATCAATTCAAGACACAAAATAGGAAAATGTACTAAACCATGCGAAAATCGACCTATATGTCTCAGTGATAGATTTTATTATCACAAATGAGGAGACATCAAGACCCCCAACTCAAAGTTGTATCGTCCCGATACAGTAAAAATAAAGAACAGTAGGGTAGTCATATAAACAAGAAGAAGAAGTAGGAGGAGAATAAGAACAAAACATAATGAATGATCCTAGAGCATAAATATCTAAAAAGTCTCATGTAGTAATGCTCAAGAAATAATGCACACGTATGCTCAATATACACATAATCAACAATCCATAAATTCAAATCAAGATTAATTTCGCAATGTCAGAAGGAGAGGTTGATAACTTAGTTCATGCTAATGGCTATAGGTTGTTCATAGGTCCTAATATAGCATCCAATGGTCCACTTACCTACTACCTAATTTCTCAATTGTTTCTCCACCAAGTAGTTAGAAATCCTAAGGTCTTTGGTTATAACTTGGCTTAGGGACGGTGTGATATATTTGGATAATGAAAAGTGAGCTTATGGCTCTCTCCTCACATTCCATCAACGAATCGCCCTAGAGCTTGAGTTTTCACTCGAAGATGTTCTCACTCAACCCAATTTTTGGTGCTTTTGATGTGCTTCCCCAATTAATCCCAAATAAAACCTTTCATGATGATATACAAATTCCACTTTGCCGGTCCGAATATATATTCTTTTCATATAAATTTTTTCTTTTGTATAGCTATGACTCTCTTTTTGATGTTCGAGATATCACGCTATTTTTTCATAATTATGCCTTTTCATAAGTTTAGCTCTTAGCTTCTTTTTCATTCACTATTACCCTGGAAAAGGGTTACAATAATAACTTTTTCATCATCAATAAAATCACAATTATAATTCCCAAACCCAATGTTCCCTAATGATGAAACCCACCACTCCAAACTCAAGCTCTAAAACAACTTGTTTCAGGTTTTGCGATTCGAGTGCGGGTCATATAGACAAGTCCTACAAACTAAGGGTAAGGATTATAATGTGGTTAAATAAAAGGCTTTAGAAAGGCTCAGAGGGGCTAAGACGGATAAATAATAACAATAATCAAATAAAAGGGTGAGAAGGTATAAAAAGGCTTCAAGTGGCTTCAATATGAAAGAGCTGTTAGCCTCACCTTGTTTTTATTCCCGTTTTAATATTCGACAAATCATCATTTAAACTAAAATTCATTTGGTATCACTTTTAAAGGTTTTCCAAAACCCCTCATTAGATTAGTTGTCTTTAAATCCTTTATCTTAAGCTTGAGATTCAAAAGAGCAGCGTCGCGGTACACCGGACGAAAGCTGCGGTACACCGCAGTACCACGGACCAAAGGCGCGGTGCACAGGCTAGTCCGACCAGTAAGCTAAGAAAACGTGCGGTACACCGGACAAAGGCGCGGTACACCGGACTGGGGCACGGACCAGGGACACGGTGCATAGTATAGCCCGTAAGTCAGCAATGAATTTAAGACGAGGAGATTTGTGGTGCACCGGACAATACCCGCGGTACACCGCGAGATAGGGTTTCTGCGTTATTACTAGAGGACAAAGCTTATATCCGTTGGAGTAAAAATAGATCCGTTAGATAGAAGCCTTTTGACCGTTGGAAGATATTTTCAGCTATATATTGAAGCTCATTCAAGACACAACTCAAGCCTTCCATCTACCAATCTTAAGAGCAATTAATATTATCATTCAAGAAGGTTTCAAAGGAGCATTCAAGTCATATTCATTCTCAAGCTACATAGTTTATATCCACTCATTTAGGAGTTTAGTTACAAAGCTTTTATAAGCACCCCTAAACACTTTTCCTTTCCTCTTAGTTCTTGTAATAGATTAAGAGAGTAGTGTGAGCATAGATTCTATGCTTGGTTCCTTGTGTTGGTGATAACACAAGTGTATTTCCTTCAAGGTTTTGAAGTGGTTGTAAAGGGTTTGTAATCTCACCCGGTTTAAGAGTTACGAAGATTAGTTGAGAATCTTGCAAATCCTAAGGAGGCTTCCTTAGGTAGTGGATGTAGGGAAACCGAACCACTATACATCGTTGTGTATCGTTTTCTATCCCTTCACTCTTTACATTTCCGCACTCTACATGCTTGATAAAATGCTTACATGAATAGTTTGATAATATTGTCTTTTAGGATTATCTAGTTCTTAACTATTTAGTTTGCTAAAACAATAGGATTCAAATTAGCTTTTAATTTTATTTACTTGAAATAAAATTAGCCGATTAATTTCCATTGTCCTATTCAACCCCCCTTCTAGGACGCATATAGAATATCAATTGGTATCAGAGCCTAGCTCTATTGTACTTAATCGTTTCTAGAGTTAATACGATATGGATTCTAATCAACCGGAAGGTTCATGTTCTACTAGACCTCCGCTTTTTGTAGGAAAAGACTACTTTGGATGGAAAAAGAAAATGGAGATTCATGTCAAAGGAATTGATTACTTTTTGTGGCTTGCTATCAAGAAGGGTCCTTACATTCCTTATGTTAATGGTAGTAAAACGGAGGTGAAAGATGAAGATGATTACAATGATCAAGACATAGCTAGACTCACCAAAAACAACAAAGCTATGAACATACTCATAAATGGGTTAAGTGTCACGGAATATGCTAGAGTTAGTGAATGCAATTCGGCTCATGAAATGTGGCAACTCTTGGAGCTATCATATCAAGGAACGGAAGATATCAAAGAAACTAAGATTGGTCTTTTTATCACCAAGTATGAGCTATTTCGTATGGAGCCCGATGAAGCCTTGAATGCTATGCATCATAGATTTTCTAAACATTGTCAACACCTTGAAGACTCTTGGTCAAGAGTACACCAACAAAGAACAATGCCGAAAAATCTTATTTGCTCTTCCAAAGAAATACAAATCAAAGATCAACTCTATAAGAGACACTAAAGATCTTTCGAAAATGACGGTTCATGAACTCATTTGCAACCTCATGACGGAAGAGCTTGTGCTTGAAGAAGAAAAGATAAGAGATGATGAGGAGAAGAAGATTAAGAAATCCATTGCCTTCCATGCCTTGAGTACCAAGTTAAAAGAACGAAAAGAAAGGAAGGAAAGTGAAGAAGAAGAGAACTCACATGAAGAAGAAACTAGTGAAGATGAAGGAGTAGCTATGTTGGCAAGAGATATGAAAAAATTCATGAGATACAAACGATTTGCCAAGAAAGGAAGTTCTTCCTCACCCTATAAGAAGAATGTTAGAGCTATCAAACAAGATGAACCCACTTGCTATCATTGCAAGAAAGTTGGTCACATCAAAACTTATTGCCCTCTTCTTCAAAAGGAGAAACCTAAGAGAGCAATGCATGCTAATATCACTTGGGATACTCAAAATTCGGATGAAGAAGAAAGTGATAATGAAAATGTTAATCTTATTGCTTTTATGGGAGAACTTGAAAATCATGAAGATGCTTCGTCGGATGATGATACCGGGTCAACTCACTTTGCCTTTATGGCAAATCATGATGAGGTAACTCCTAAATCTAAACTCTCTTTATCTAATGATGATGCTAGTGAACAAGATATTCATGAGGCATTTGATTCTCTCTACAATGATTTTTTAAAATCTATTGAAACAAACAAAGTTTTAACAAAAGATTTAGAATTTGAGAAAAATAGAACTAAAGAGGTTTTGAAAGCTTTGGAAGATTGTCAAAATCTTTGTGATGAATGTATAGATGAAAATGAGAAACTTCATCTTATTGAGAAAAATCTTTTGGAAGAAAAATCTTTGTTGGAGAAAAAGATTGTTGATCAAAATGCTATTATTTTAAAATTTACAAGTGGGCAAGAAAACTTGGATTTGATTTTAGGTTCTCAAAAAATGGCTTTTGAAAAAAGTGGTGTTTTTGATATGATCCATTAACTAAACAAAAACCCTTGAAAAATGTTTTTGTAAAATCAAAAATTTCAAATGCAATTCCATCTTCTTCAAAATCTTCTATCACTTGCACCTATTGTGAAAAACTTGGTCATGATGCATCTCATTGTTATTATCGTAAATTATTGGATTTGGGATCTCTTGTGCCACTTTGGAAAAGGCCTATATGGGCTATAAAAAGAAAATCCACTAACTCTCATGGACCCAAACCAAATTGGGTACCTAAAGCCTAAATTATTTTTGTGTGTAGGGATTGAGCATCAAGAAGCAAAATATATAACTCCTTGATAGTGGATGCTCAAGACATATGACCGGGAACCCATCATTATTTACACGTTTATATAAAACAAAAGGTGATAGAGTTACTTTTGCCGACAATACTAAAAAACGCGTTTTGGGTAAAGGTAACATCGGTAATATGAATTCTTTACTTATCTCTAATGTTTTACTTGTTGAGGGTCTATCTTTTAACTTGCTTAGTATAAGTCAACTTTGTGATGTTGGTTATAGTGTTAAATTTGAAGCATCTAGATGCATTGTTTTCAAAAATGATGAGTTAGATACTATGTTTATTGCAAAAAGATCGGATAATGTTTTTGTAGTTGATCTTGAGAGTATTATGTGTCAACGTATTAAATGCTTATCCGTGGTAAATGATAGTTGGCTTTGGCATAGACGTTTAGGACATGCTAGTATGGATTTGATTTCAAAATTGTCTAGAAAAAATCTTGTCGTTGGTTTGCCTATTTATAAGTTTGATAAAGATAAATTATGTGATGCATGTCAACTTGGTAAACAACATCGTTCATCTTTTAAATCCATAAATAAGGTCATCACCGTTAGGCCACTTCAATTATTGCATATGGATCTTTTTGGTCCCGTTGATGTCACTAGTCTAGGAGGATCTAGATATGTCTTTGTTGTTGATGATGATTACACTAGATATACATGGGTGATGTTCCTTGCTTTAAAAAGTCATGCCTTCAATGAATTTGCAAAACTTTGTAGAAAGGTGCAAAATGAGAAAGGCTACTCTATTACATGCATTCGTAGTGATAATGGTAGTGAATATGTGAACTCTCCTTTTGTGCATTTTTGTGATGAATTTGGGATTGAGCATAATTTTTCGGCTCCTATAACTCCCCAACAAAATGGGGTAGTGGAAAGGAAAAACCGAACTCTACAAGAAATGGCTAGAACAATGCTAAAAGAACATAGCTTGCCTACATACTTTTGGGGTGAAGCCGTTCATACGGCTTGTTATGTGTTAAATAGAGTTCTAATTAGACCCCTTATGAGCTTTGGAATGGTAGACCACCAACTATTGCTTATTTTCGTGTTTTTGGGTGCAAATGTTTTATCTTAAGCACTAGGGACTATTTGGGAAAATTTGATGCTAAATCGGATGAAGGTATTTTTCTTCGTTATTCCACTAAGGGAAAAGCCTATCGCATTTTCAATAAACGTACTCGTACCATTGAAGAATCTATGCATGTTGACTTTGATGAGACTAACCCTTTTTGTATCAAGAAAGTAGTAGATGTTGATTTACATGAAGATACTCCACAAGATCAACCCTTAGAATCTCCTACTCAAGAATTAAACTCTCATGATGAATCTCTTAAGGAAAATGGTAAACTCTCAAATGAAGCTAGTACGGATTTACCAAAGTGTTGGAAAAACATCAAAGATCACCCAAGTGAATTAATTCTAGGTGATCCAAAAGAAGGTGTTACCACTCGTTCTCGTATTATTGCTCTATGTGCTCATCAAGCATTCTTATCTCAAATTGAGCCCAAGAATATTAAAGAAGCCTTGCTAGATGATCATTGGATAAACGCTATGCATGAGGAATTAAATCAATTTGAGCGTAGTAAAGTTTGGACATTAATTGAGAAACCAATTGGCCCTACTATTATTGGCACTAAGTGGGTATTTCGCAACAAGCTAGATGACACCGGTATTATCACTAGAAATAAAGCAAGGTTAGTTGCTCAAGGATACAATCAAGAAGAAGGTATTGACTTCGATGAAACTTTTGCTCCGGTAGCTAGACTTGAATCTATTCGTATGCTACTTGCTTTTGCTTGTTATATGAATTTTAAACTATACCAAATGGATGTCAAAAGTGCTTTTTTAAATGGTTTTATAGATGAGGAAGTCTTTGTTAAACAACCACCGGGTTTTGAGGATCCAAAATTTCCAAATCATGTTTTTAAACTTTCAAAGGCTTTATATGGTTTAAAACAAGCACCTCGTGCTTGGTATGAACGTTTAAGCAAATTTTTGTTAGATGATGGTTCTAAAAGAGGAAATATTGACTCCACTTTATTTATAAAAAGGTCTTCAAAAGATATCCTTCTTGTTCAAATTTATGTGGATGATATAATATTTGGTGCTACTATTGAAAATCTTTGTGAGAATTTTTCTAAAAGCATGCATAGGGAATTTGAGATGAGCATGATGGGAGAATTGAATTACTTTCTTGGACTTCAAATCAAGCAAATGAAGGATGGCATCTTTGTAAATCAAGTCAAATACACAAAAGAATTGATCAAAAAATTTGGACTTGTAGATGCAAAGGAAATTGGAACTCCAATGAGCACATCCACAAAATTAGACAAAGATGAAGATGGTAAGGATGTTGATGAGAAAGCATATCGAGGTATGATTGGTAGCTTACTTTATTTAACCGCTTCTAGACCCGATATTATGTTCCCCGTGTGTCTTTGTGCTAGATTTCAATCCTCTCCTAAAGAATCCCATCTTAGTACCGTTAAGCGTATTTTTAGGTATTTGAAAGGAACCCTAAGTCTAGGACTTTGGTACCCAAGATTTACCTCTTTTGAACTAATAGGTTATTCGGATGCCGATTATGCCGGTTGTAGACTTGATAGGAAGAGTACTAGTGGAAGTTGCCAATTCTTAGGTCAATCCCTTGTTTCTTGGTCTAGTAGAAAACAAAATAGTGTTGCTTTATCCACGGCCGAAGCCGAATATGTTGCGGCCGGAAATTGTGTGACTCAAATTCTTTGGATGAAACAAACCTTACTAGATTTTGGCCTAGAGTATGATTGTGTTCCCATTCGTTGTGATAACACTAGTGCTATCAACCTTACCAAAAATTGATATTCCTAGAGGGGGGGGGGTGAATAGGATTACTAAAAGATTAGTGCCTAATAAAAAATCTTTTGGACAATTATAAGTTTAAGAGAAAATTTCTAAGTCAACTAATTAAATCAAACTCTTATAGGATCATGCAAAGGTAAGATAGAGATTTGATATAAAAGTATAACAAGTAAATCGTCAATCCAATATCTTAAAAACTACTCTAGAAGACTATATGTTAGATATCCTAGATAATCAATATCATATAACTCAAGCTAGCATATAATCAAACATATAGAGTGCGGAAAGTAAATAGAGTAGGGATAGAAAGATACACACGATTTATAGTGGTTCGGTTTCCCTACATCCACTACCTAAGGAAGCCTCCTTAGGATTTCAAGCTTTTCACTAAGCTTCTGTGTCTCTCTTAACCGGGTCGAGAACACAATAACCTTTACAAACTCTTCGATAACACGAAGGACAAACCACTTGTGTAATCACCACACAAGGACACCAAGTATACTCCCTATACTTGAATTCTCTCTTAATCTATCTATTACAAGACCTAGACTTAAGAGGATAGCAACAAAGTGTTTAAAGGTTTGCTAATAAAAGCTTGTAACTAAAACTCCTAAAAGAGTGGATATGACTATAAGCTTGTTTACTCCTCTTGAGTGGATAGAACCTTGTGGCTTAATTGATTAACTCCTTGAAAGGATTTATAAGCTCACTAAGATTGAATTTGACTATGTATAGCACTTGACACCTTCTTGAATGATAGCAATTAAGCCCCTTAATGTTTGTAATTAGTTGGTGTAGTTGTAGCCTTCAAAGAGCTTCAATTTATAGTAGAAAATGGCTTCCAACGGTCATAAGACTTGGGTCCAACGGATCTATTAATCTCCCAACGGATATATTTCTTATGACTTGTCTTTTGTGCAGAAAACCCTTTCTTGCGGTGTACCGCAAGATTCGTGCGGTGTACCGCGCTTCAATGGTTTGATTTTCTAGCATACTGACGGGCTAGCCTCTGTACCGCGCCCTGGTCCGCAAGCTTGGTCCGGTGTACCGCACCGGTGTACCGCGCCAAGTAACTTTGAAGGATAATGACTTGGATCAATAAATCTTCTTCACGAAAGTTGTTGGAAACATCATTCTAAGAATCTTTGAAGTTGAACACTAAAGCTAATTCTCAATATACATAAAGATAAGGTTAATAGCATTTGTATGAGAATTAGTTTCTTAAGATAAAACAATAAAGTTGAGCAACATGATAAAGAAGGAGCTTTTTGATGATATAGAGTGCAAGATAGAAAGTCAATAACAAAAGAAATTAGCACACTAAACACAAGAGGATTTGTCACATTAAAACAACCTATTAAGGGAGGCTATATGCCAACAATCTCCCCCTTTTTGATGATGACAAATCCTTCACTAAAACACCTTAGGAATGATATGAAAGTTTAAGCACTAATGAAATAAAGCTCCCCCTCACAATAAGCATAAGATTTGAGATGCATTTGTGAGTGTTTAAAACGTGCAAGTTTTGAAGATTTTAGTGCACATAATATTTCTCCCCCTTTGTCTTCATCAAAAAGACGGGGTAAAAACAACTAAGAATAGAAGAGCCAAAAAACTCGAGTGAATAGATTTTAAATAATGATTTAGAGAGTGTGCAAGAGTTTTAGTATAAAAAACGATTTTTAGAAAAAGATGCACAAAGATAGATATGTGTAAAGCAAGAGCTAAGGATAGAGATTTTTACCAACTCCTTGATCGATAGATATTCATTTCATATGCTTTCTAATGACACAAACGATTAGTTGCAAAATATGAAATAAATGATTTATCTAAGCATTTGAGTCTTAAAATATGATTTAGCAAAGACTCCCCCTTACAAAATGCATATAGTTTGTTTCAATTTTGTAAACGTTTGATTGACAATTTTCCCTAATAAGAACACTTGAAATCATTTTGAAGAAATTTAGGGGTAAAAATGTAATTTTTTGAAAAGCAAGGGGTCAAGATGTATTTTTCAAAATTTTGGGGACTAAATGTAATTTTGAAAAATCTTTTGGGGACCGAAATGCAATTTTCAAACATTTTGAGAACAAAGATAGAAAGCACAAATTATAGGGACTAATGAGCAAGATCAAGGATTAGATGTAGTAGTTCCTATACCATCAAAGAAAATGTTAGTAACATGACAATTCAAACCAAGGATAATACGCAACTAACAATTACGATAAAAACATACCAAATTTAACCAATAATCCAAATAAAACACATAGCATCCTAACATAATATCCAAATAATCCAAAGTAGCAATATCCTAGATGTCCAAAACACGGACCCAAACATAATTAAAAAGCATAAAAACACCACAAACTAAGTTCAAAAACAACCACATAAGCACATAAAACCATAAACCACCAAGAAGGATAAAAAGAGGATTTTAAACACCAAACACCAAAGCAAGAAGTTTTAACGATTATCACGAGGAGAGCGGCTCCTAGACCTTCTTCCATTCCCAATATCATCACGAATACAAGAGACATCATTTTTCATACAAGAAAGCTCATTCGCAAGATGCCCTATTTTTTCTTCCAAACCCCCAAATTTCCTTTCTATTTTGTCTTCCAAAGCCACAAATTTACTACCTATATAATCCATGAAACGAGACATAGCGCTTTCAAAACCGGATGGATTAGGAGGGTTTACATTGGTGGGTTGGCTTGGAGTGGGCTCATTTGGAATAGGGTTTTGTTGGGCCGGGTTATCTAATAATTGAAGAGTGTCAAGCTCCGGACCATCGGTTCTACTTTTTGCTTCAAGGATGCGATTACGAATAGTAGCATCCGAAATACGATTAATAAAGGAAACCGACACATAGGTGTTGTTATAAATAACAAATTTCATTCTTAGAATCGTGAGATAATCGAAACTCCATGACTTATTGATTGGTTTCACATTTGTCCCTCCAAAAGAAATATCATTAGCTTCAAAGACTTTGGAAAGAAAAATACCGTAAGGGACTTTATCCCGAGAGGCTCTAGCATGATTCATCCATTTGAACATTATCGCAATAATGTTAATCGGTTGTTTGGTGAAGATCAAATATAATAGATAAGCTTCATAAGGGATAAGTTTTGCATCATGCTTATCTTTCGGAATCACGGCCGAGATAAGAAACTTGTGAGCCACAATGAATTCCGGATCAAAGTTACGAATATTCCAATTTCCATCGGGAACAACCATTCTTCCATTTACAAAATCATTAACCTCATTTTGAGCAATTATATCAATATTAGAGTTATCCCAACCACTAGACCAAAAGCCGCTAAAACCATCCGAAGGAATGTTAAATTGAGTACACAAAGTAGATGACTTTAAACGTAAAACGGTACCCGAAACCGTTGATTTAATCGAAGTAGTAGCATGATTATATTCAAAATTTGTATAAAATTCTTCGATTAACCCGATTGCCAAATGACTACCCGTAAAAGCAAATATTTTATGACATTTTTGAAATGAAAGGAGATCAAAGAGAGAGTTTTCACCGGAGGGAAAGGCCGAAGCACTCATTGTTCTACCCGGAAGAGCATCGAATGGCCGGAGTGGAGGTGGTGTTGGTGACCTCGCCGGAGATGGTGCACGGTGGCGGCTAGAGGAGGCTCCGGTGGAGGCTTTCTTCTTGTTAGCAGCGGTTTTGGTTCGAACCATGGTGGAAAACGAGATGGGTAATGAAGGATAGAGAAGGAGGAGTGATTTAAGCGGTGAATAAGGGTGTTTGGGTGGTGGAGACGGAGTGAGGGTGGCCGGAAATCGCCAAGGAGGAGGAAAGGAGGTGTTCTAATGAGGGAATGAAGAGAATAGAATGAAAAACGGCCTCCAAAAGCTGTTAAAACCCTTACCTGCGGTGTACCGCGGGAATCGTCCGGTGCACCGCAAGAGTGTTCGGTTTGGACACAAAAAATGAGATTTTTGATTCTTTTAAAAACACCCGAAACACATTCGAAACTTCCCCAAATGATTCGGAATGGTATAAAATAATTTTGAGCATCTTTGTTTTGAAAAGATAAGCCAAGGAGAACCTAAAAACTCATACAACAGTTAATTTTCACAAAAGTCCCTAAGTTTTCTAAAAGTGCAAAAAGACCCAATGCAAGAACAAAGCAATATTTAAGCATGTAAAAAGTTAAGAACCCTAAGATAGTAGCACAAGTTGATAAATCACATAAAACACAATAAACAACATAAACATAAAAACAAGAGAGGAAAGAATTTCACCGTATTTTCCTTTTAAGAGGTTTGAACGTCCTTTTGCATAAAATTCCATTTTCTTGACGCTCAACACCTTCAATACATATTACTATGGTAACCGAGGTGGAATGGATCCGGAAATGTTGTTAGCATTTGTCACGATCCATATTGGTTTTTCCCATGAAGGTATCAAAGATCCACTATTAAGTTGTTCATGGTAATGACACGTAGAAGCATGATGACCGGGTTTACCACAATAGTTGCAAGAACTTCTTTTTCGAATAGGGTTACCATGTAGAGGTTTTGAACAAGAAGTTTCCATATTCTTTTCAATATCCAAATAATCACTTACATATAATTTTTCTTTAAAAAAGCCATTTGGATCAAAAGGAGTGACATTTGAAAAAGGATGATTTTTTAAAGTATCAAGAGCGAGGGAAAATGCTTCATCCAATTTTTTAAAACCTTCTATACTTTTCTTCATAGGATGTTTCCATTTATTTAAAGAAAAAATGTTTTCAAAACAAGGGTTTTTAGTATTGCCAAGAATATCATCCAAGGTGATACAACATTTAAAACAATTCTTTAGCTCAACTTTACCCTTTTTTAACATAAGATTATTCAAATGGATTTGAGAATCAAGAATTTTGAGGAGGGATGAAATTTGCCTAATATCACAATAATTATAAGGAAGAGATAAAGAGTTAGGATAAAGTGCTACCTCATGATTTGGTTTAAAATCGTTATGGGATTCATCATGGATTGAGACTTCTTCTTCTTCATCATTTTCGACAATTCCATATAAAAACTCCAAACGATTCCAAAGCTCTTTTGCGGATTTACAATCTAACATTTGTGAGAAAATTTCTTCGGAAATTCCACGAATGAGAGTGTACATTGGTTTTGCATTTTGGGTGAGCTTAGCCTTTTCCTCAATGGTAAGTTCATCAAAATCTTTTTCTTCTTGATTTAGCTTAAGAACTCCTTCTTCATTTAACTCCTCTTTATAAGGGACAAATGGACCTTCCTTTACGATTCTCCATTGATCGGGATCTTCGGCTTTTATAAATTCCTCCATTTTTGTTCTCCAAGCAAAATAGTAAGTTCCTACAAAAAGTGGAGGTCGAGTAGAAGACGAACTTTCCAAAAGATTAAATTCCATATCGTTTACTCTACTAACGGTTAAGCTATTCACGTAGAGTTAGACTCTGATACCAATTGATATTCCTAGAGGGGGGGGGGGTGAATAGGATTACTAAAAGATTAGTGCCTAATAAAAAATCTTTTGGACAATTATAAGTTTAAGAGAAAACTTCTAAGTCAACTAATTAAATCAAACTCTTATAGGATCATGCAAAGGTAAGATAGAGATTTGATATAAAAGTATAACAAGTAAATCGTCAATCCAATATCTTAAAAACTACTCTAGAAGACTATATGTTAGATATCCTAGATAATCAATATCATATAACTCAAGCTAGCATATAATCAAACATATAGAGTGCGGAAAGTAAATAGAGTAGGGATAGAAAGATACACACGATTTATAGTGGTTCGGTTTCCCTACATCCACTACCTAAGGAAGCCTCCTTAGGATTTCAAGCTTTTCACTAAGCTTCCGTGTCTCTCTTAACCGGGTCGAGAACACAATAACCTTTACAAACTCTTCGATAACACGAAGGACAAACCACTTGTGTAATCACCACACAAGGACACCAAGTATACTCCCTATACTTGAATTCTCTCTTAATCTATCTATTACAAGACCTAGACTTAAGAGGATAGCAACAAAGTGTTTAAAGGTTTGCTAATAAAAGCTTGTAACTAAAACTCCTAAAAGAGTGGATATGACTATAAGCTTGTTTACTCCTCTTGAGTGGATAGAACCTTGTGGCTTAATTGATTAACTCCTTGAAAGGATTTATAAGCTCACTAAGATTGAATTTGACTATGTATAGCACTTGACACCTTCTTGAATGATAGCAATTAAGCCCCTTAATGTTTGTAATTAGTTGGTGTAGTTGTAGCCTTCAAAGAGCTTCAATTTATAGTAGAAAATGGCTTCCAACGGTCATAAGACTTGGGTCCAACGGATCTATTAATCTCCCAACGGATATATTTCTTATGACTTGTCTTTTGTGCAGAAAACCCTTTCTTGCGGTGTACCGCAAGATTCGTGCGGTGTACCGCGCTTCAATGGTTTGATTTTCTAGCATACTGACGGGCTAGCCTCTGCACCGCGCCCTGGTCCGCAAGCTTGGTCCGGTGTACCGCACCGGTGTACCGCGCCAAGTAACTTTGAAGGATAATGACTTGGATCAATAAATCTTCTTCACGAAAGTTGTTGGAAACATCATTCTAAGAATCTTTGAAGTTGAACACTAAAGCTAATTCTCAATATACATAAAGATAAGGTTAATAGCATTTGTATGAGAATTAGTTTCTTAAGATAAAACAATAAAGTTGATCAACATGATAAAGAAGGAGCTTTTTGATGATATAGAGTGCAAGATAGAAAGTCAATAACGAAAGAAATTAGCACACTAAACACAAGAGGATTTGTCACATTAAAACAACCTATTAAGGGAGGCTATATGCCAACAAAAATCCTATCCAACACTCTAGAACGAAACACATAGAAATCCGTCATCACTTTATCCGTGATCACACTCAAAAAGGGGATATTGTACTTGAATTTGTCACTTCGGAAAATCAACTAGCCGATATCTTTACTAAACCTCTACCCCAAGATCTTTTTGAGAAAATTCGTTGTGAGATTGGCATGCAAATTCTCTAACCATCCTTTCATGCCTTTATTGTTTAGTGCTTTTTGTGTATATTATCTTGTTGCTAATTTTTTCTTGATGTTATAGGGTCCTTGAAGCTTCTAATTGTTATCCATTTATTTCTTTAGCCTTTTTTTTACTCAAAATGTATTTTGACCCCTTAAAATTTTCAAAAATCGTATCATTGGTTCTTTTTGTTGTTGACAAAGGGGGAGAAATTTTAGTTAAACTTTTTCAAATGCATTTTGTGAGGGGGAGTTTTTATAAAAACTCTAGTGATTAGGTTGAGGGGGAGTTTTTAATCAAAACTTTATCTTAGGCATCTTCAAAAGTTTATGATTTGTCAAACATTAAAAAGGGGGAGATTGTTAGCCTCACCTTGTTTTTATTCCCGTTTTAATATTCGACAAATCATCATTTAAACTAAAATTCATTTGGTATCACTTTTAAAGGTTTTCCAAAATCCCTCATTAGATTAGTTGTCTTTAAATCCTTTATCTTAAGCTTGAGATTCAAAAGAGCAGCGTCGCGGTACACCGGACGAAAGCTGCGGTACACCGCAGTACCACGGACCAAAGGCGCGGTGCACAGGCTAGTCCGACCAGTAAGCTAAGAAAACGTGCGATACACCGGACAAAGGCGCGGTACACCGGACTGAGGCACGGACCAGGGACACGGTGCATAGTATAGCCCGTAAGTCAGCAATGAATTTAAGACGAGGAGATTTGCGGCGCACCGGACAATACCCGCGGTACACCGCGAGATAGGGTTTTTGCGTTATTACTAGAGGACAAAGCTTATATCCGTTGGTGTAAAAATAGATCCCTTAGATAGAAGCCTTTTGACCGTTGGAAGATATTTTCAGCTATATATTGAAGCTCATTCAAGACACAACTCAAGCCTTCCATCTACCAATCTTAAGAGCAATTAATATTATCATTCAAGAAGGTTTCAAAGGAGCATTCAAGTCATATTCATTCTCAAGCTACATAGTTTATATCCACTCATTTAGGAGTTTAGTTACAAAGCTTTTATAAGCACCCCTAAACACTTTTCCTTTCCTCTTAGTTCTTGTAATAGATTAAGAGAGTAGTGTGAGCAAAGGTTCTATGCTTGGTTCCTTGTGTTGGTGATAACACAAGTGTATTTCCTTCAAGGTTTTGAAGTGGTTGTAAAGGGTTTGTAATCTCACCCGGTTTAAGAGTTACGAAGATTAGTTGAGAATCTTGCAAATCCTAAGGAGGCTTACTTAGGTAGTGGATGTAGGGAAATCGAACCACTATACATCGTTGTGTATCGTTTTCTATCCCTTCACTCTTTACATTTCCGCACTCTACATGCTTGATAAAATGCTTACATGAATAGTTTGATAATATTGTCTTTTAGGATTATCTAGTTCTTAACTATTTAGTTTGCTAAAACAATAGGATTCAAATTAGCTTTTAATTTTATTTACTTGAAATAAAATTAGCCGATTAATTTCCATTGTCCTATTCAACCCCCCTTCTAGGACGCATATAGAATATCAAGAACTGCCTTATTCATATTTCTAACTACCGAATTTTGTTACTTTTTCACTAATAGTTCATAGATAAGCGGGGTTTAAACTAATTTTAAACCTCACGTTCTACACACCAAATAACTCTCCCTAAGTTTCAACATAACTTCTTAGCATTGCTCGTTAACTTTTCTATCTTTTATTTCCTGTTTTCATACATGCATGCTAAACATATTTATGACATCTTTCAAGAACATACTACTTACTATCATTGACCTAATTAAATCATGCTCAAATAGGTACATTCAACATATTCTATGCCTAATTTAACCTAATTTTTTTATATTTTATGCAAAAACGAAAAGAAGATGAGGACAACGAATCCCCACCCCCAACTCAAAAGTGAGCCGTGTCCCCATGACTCGAAAAAGACTCAATAAAGCAATAAAATTTAAAATTAAAACTAAACTAAACTACCTAATGCATACAAGCTATTAAGAAGGAAAATTAGAGCGGTGTACCCGACTGGCCATAAAGATCCATCATGTCTTCCTCCGAAGAAGAAGAATAATTGTCAATATTTATGGTCGTAGTTACCTCTTCCGAGTGTGAATTAATCTGTGTAATTTCCTCCCAAAGTTCTCTGTTTTGTTCTCTTAAACGTTCGACTTCATGTTGCAATTTAATAGCCCATGGGGGAATACAAGAATTATCCTTAGAAGAGGAAGAAGAAGAACCTTGATCATGAATTTTTGTCTTTTCTTTAGGATTTGATGGTACAGACATCCTAGCTGTTAATCTCTTTGGTAGTGGTTGTGCTGGTGCCTCTATTTTTGATTCTTCAATAGCCTCCTCAAGATTGATAGGCTTTTCAATGGTGGCTCCAGGCCTTTTTTTGTTCTTCCCTAGGATGGAACACTTCCTCTTATAATCCATAGCATCAGTACTGTTTATCATGTTTGGTTGACCCATAACTCAAGTTACACCAAGGATGAATTTAAAAGTTAAGAAAGATTGGTGTAGCTTGAGTTTGTTGCTTGGATTTGATGAAAGAAGAAGGTTTCTTGATGAATCTTGGAAGAATTTCTGAAAGCTTGATGTTCTTGATGGTGTTTTATGGTGTAGTGTGATGAATTTGATGAAGAATTTGTGTTTCTGGAGGATGGAGGAGAGGATTATTGATGTTGTTGTGTTAATTGTGGAGGTTTGTACAAGCTTCAAGGTGTATTTATAGTGTTTGGGTCTGAAAATTTCGTGTATAGGAGGCTAGGGTTAACTCTTGATAAGGTAAGAATTAGAAAAGAAATTAATCTCTTCAAAATCGCCCTAGCGCCGGCATACCGGTCATTTCGCCGGCGTACCGGTGCTGGACGTGATTCCTTCTTACACCTTTCTGTCTTGTACTCGAGACCCTACCCGAGGCCACGTGTTTTTGGTTCGCCGGCTTACCGGCGGTATTCACCGGTATACCGGTACTGTTTTTCGTCCAGAAGCAACTCCGTCAAAAACCCGTGCCTTGGAACCCGTGGGCACGTGTTTCTCCTCTGGCCGGCATACCGGTGCCCTGAGCGGCTTACCGGTGCGCCTGGCCTTTCTTTTTCACACATTCTGTTCAGAACTCGAGTCACCGACCCGTGGGCACATGTCTCCCCACCGGCATGCCGGTGGTTTGACCGGCCTACCGGCCAGTGAACCGAAATTTTCCCAAATATTTCCTTTTGACCCCAAACTCATTTCCTGCACAATAACACACTACCCTTCTCTCCTATTAGCTTGTAAACACAATTAAAAATATACACTATCTTTGAAATATACACTACAAAACATAAAACTAATCTAAAAAGCAATTTAAAACAAGGGGTGTCTCCCAAGAGCACTTTTGTTTAACGTCTTTGAGTTAGACGTGTACCTCAGGCTAATCGTGTTCTTCGAGAATGAATCTCTCTTCTCGACCAAAGTCTTCACTGTCATGGTATCTTTTCAAACGCTGTCCATTTACCATGAATATCCTTTGTTCGGTTGGATGTTCAATTTCAATCGCTCCATGCGGTGTGACTTTCATAACAATGTAAGGTCCTCCTCAATGGGATTTAAGCTTTCCTATGTAATTCGAGAATCGAGAGTTGTATAATAGTACCTTTTGTCCTCTCTCGAAGTGCTTTGGACGGAGTCGTTTATCATGCTATCTCTTTGTTTTCTACTTGTAGAGACGTGAATTTTCATAGGCAAGATAGCGAAACTCCTCCAACCCCTCAGTACCATGCCTGCTCCTGCCATATCCGACCCCCTGGGCAACATATAGGCCCACCCCACACACCCGCAGTGGATCTTTCCACCTACGACACAACGCAATCAGTACCTAAGTACCTCGACAATTTCACCTGTCGGATAGGTGTCGCAGCCCTAATGATCACATAACACGTATAGGTCTTATACACAACTATATGCATTTCACAAATACAATCATGTTCCACGTGATCTCAATATATACAATTTAATTAAATACCGATAACACAATATCGTAAATCAACATAAGGATGGGAGTCCGACTTACCTCAATCCGATCTTTTATTTAAATATCCGATCCTCCTAAAATATAATTTCCCGATTAATTCTAAATAATAATCATTCTAACTAATTCATGACAAGGTAGTTAAAATAAAATGAGAACATTCACAAATTATGTAAAATAATCTCACAAGTTTTTATCATACTTTCCTTACCCATCTCTTACACCATTTAATAATAATACTATAATTTATTATCTCCTTCTCTTCCCTTTCACACAAACGTATATACACCACAAAAGGAGCACTAATTATTCTTTCATTTTAATTAAGAGCCAATTAGAGATTAATGTCTATTAAAAAACTTATTTAAAAAAAGGTGTCTGTAATAAGATTTTTTATAGAAAAATGCCCCATCCCAAACTACCCTTATAATTAACAATTAAAAAAAAGAAATTAGAAAAAAACAAAACAAAAACTAATAAACACACGCGCGCGTCCGTGAATTTTTTTTAAAATCGTCATAACTAATTCTAAAAAAACCAAAAAAATCAAAAAAATAAAAAATTTATATATTTGGATAAAGCAAATTAATATTTACGTCTATGATTTTTTTCAGAATTTTTGAATTTTTTGAATTTTTTGAATTTTTTTAATTCGCAGAACATGGAATTCCATGTTTAAAACATGGAATTCCATTTTATAAACATGTATAACATGAAATTCCATGTTTTGATATAAGAAATTTGTTTTCCGCAGACACGAAATTCCATGTTTAAAACATGGAATTCCATGTTCTGCGAATTAAAAAAAAAATCAAAAAAACCAAAAAATTTAGAAAATTCCGAAAAAAATCATAGACGTAATTATTAATTTGATTTATCTAAATATGATTTTTTTCGATTTTTCTGATTTTTTTTGAATTAGTTATGGCGATTTTAAAAAAATTTCACGGACGCGCGCGTGTGATGAAATTAGTAGTAGGTGGTGGTGGTGGTGGTGGAGGTTGTGGTGGTTGTAGTGGTGGTGGTGGTGGTTGTGATGGTGGAGGTGGTGATGGTTGTGGTGGTGGTGGTGGTGGTGGTGGTGGAAATACCCTATTATTTGTTTAAGATTTAAAAATAAATATTGAATTAAAATAAAATAATATATTTAATAATAAGGATAGTATAGGTATAAAAAATAGGGGTAATTAGAGATAAATGCCTTCTTAATGATGCTTTTTATTTTTTTAAGCCTCTAATTTTCTTATTTAGAGATAAATGCCTAATAGAACAATTATTTATAGAAAACATCCCCTTTATATTTTTTATACCTATATTATCCTTATTATTAAATATATTATTTTATTTTTAATACAATATTATTTTTACATCTTAAACAAATAATAGGGTATTTCCACCACCTCCACCTCCACCACCACCACCACCACCACCACCACCACCACCACCAACACCGCCTCCACCATCATAACCACCATCACCACCTCCACCACCACCACCACCACCACCACCTACTACTAATTTCATCACACGCGCGCGTCCGTGAAATTTTTTTAAAATCGCCATAACTAATTCAAAAAAAATCAGAAAAATCGAAAAAAATCAGAAAAATCGAAAAAAATCATATTTGGATAAATCAAATTAATATTTACGTCTATGATTTTTTTCGAATTTTCTAAATTTTTTTATTTTTTAATTTTTTTTAATTTTTTAATTCGCAGAACATGGAATTCCATGTTTTAAACAGTGAATTTCGTGTCTGCGGAAAACAAATTCCTTATATCAAAACATGGAATTCCATGTTTAAAACATGGAATTCCATGTTTAATTCCATTTTCTGCGAATTAAAAAATTCAAAAAAACTCAAAAAAATCAAAAAATTCAAAAAATTCTGAAAAAAATCATAGACGTAAATATTAATTTGTTTTATCTAAATATATAAATTTTTTATTTTTTTGATTTTTTTAGAATTAGTTATGACGATTTTAAAAAAATTTCACGGACGCGCGCGTGTGATTATTAGTTTTTGTTTTGTTTTTTTTTTAATTTCTTTTTTTTAATTGTTAATTATAAGGGTAGTTTGGGATGAGACATTTTTCTATAAAAAATCTTATTCTAGGCACCTTTTTTTAAATAAGTTTTTTAATAGGCATTAATCTCTAATTGGCTCAAAAAAATATAAAGGGGATGTTTTTTATAAATAATTGTTCTATTAGGCATTTATCTCTAAATAAGAAAATTAGAGGCTTAAAAAAAATTAAAGGCATTATTAAGAAGGCATTTATCTCTAATTACCCCTTTAATTAATTCTCTTCATTGACTTTTCTTTTTCTCTTTCCTTCCTTACTTATTCTTTTACTCAATACAGTAACATAAACAAAACCAATGACTCCTTCTTTTAACTAACGAATTATTAAATCCTATATGAATATTTCTATTCTTTTACAGTACTAAATATATTCTGCAATTTAACCATTGTACCTATACCTATACACAATAGTTACACCTATTTCCTTTCTTCTTCTTCGATAAGTAAGATTAATAATATGTACCCATATATATCTCTATACAACACATCACCAGTACATATATTACTCAACACAACAATATATATATTCACATAACCTAAGATATATACTTATACACCTATATATATTCACACATAATTTATCTCTATAACTAATTATACCTTTAATGGAAGCAGGGGCGGAGCTGTGCTTAAGTTAGGGGGGTCCATGGCCCCCCTGATTTTTCAAAAAAAAAAATCTATCACTACTTAAAAAAAAAGAAAATTATTAGTTATTAACCCTTATATTTTTAAAAATTATACATTTGGCCCCCCCTAACTTTTAAAAATTATTTTATTTAGACTATAAATTATTTTATTTACAAGATTTTTTTAGTTTTTTACAACAAAATATATATTATTTTGTCTTAAAAAAAGAAATTTATAGAGTAATTAATTAAAAAATTATATCAGGACTTATATTGCAATATTTACAAAATATAGGTACCTATAGTGCATTTTTGCATAATATAAGGACCTATTTTGCAATTTTTGCATAATATATAGACTTATTGTGTAAATACGACAAAAAAAAATTTCGGGGACATTGCCCCCGAACTCCCTTGGCCCCCTCTAACAATAATTCATGGCTCCGCCCCTGAATGGAAACTTTAAAGAATGTTGGTGTTTGAAGTCTCACGATACAGAGCAGGTTCTTTTCTAAGTTTTGTTATGTTATCTTTCTTTTTCTTGCAAAGTACTTTCCTTTTTTTTTTGTTTTTAATACTATAAGAAAGGCTTACTCATCTTCAAGTGGCAGGTGGCCACTCAATATAGTTACCACGTTTTATGACTAGCAATAGTCATTCTTTTTTTCTTTTCCTTTTCAATTATCTTGTCCATTATTATCTTTACATTTTCCTTTCTTTCTCTTTAACTTGTGAATCCTTTTTCTTTTAGTGAATATTATTATATTACTTAAATTAAACAAGTTTACCAGACAATACAAAGCACATATTATATAAAGTAAATCAACCCTAAAGCTATTATGATTACTATTAAATCATTAAACTTTTCCAAATTATTTTTATTATTTAACAGGGTATCACAACATTGCACTCATAACACTTCAAAACTTGTGGATCGTGACCCACATTTTTTCGGATCAATGTAGTTCGTACCTTGCACTAAATTAAATGTTATATTGTTAAACTTGTATTCTTTTTTCTTATCATGAAAAAATGAGTGATGGATATTTTACTGAGTATTTGGATTTTGTACTAATTTTTAAAAGTTAAGTTATACATATTTTGTTTAAAAAATAAATTTACTCATGTTTAAATGATTTTAAGTATTCATTTGATATATTCAAAGGAAAAAGTATCACTTAACTTATAGTATTAAACATATAATGGATTATGGGTGACAAAATAAACAAAAAAATTTCAATATAACTGAGATCTAAACGAATGGAAACCTAAACTTATTAAAGCTCCACAAGATACAAAATAGTCTTAAGTATGGACCAACCACATCTATCACGCTAACAACCTCCAAATCCATCCGGTTGAATTGTAAATGGAAAAACTCTCATACTAGTTACTCCCACTTTTACCATCCAATGTACACAGAAACTCGTCTCTCAATACACATGTAAACTCAAAATCCCAATGAGTTGCTAGTGTATTTATACCAGTACCTCATCACTTGACCCCCGTTGTTTCTACCGTCCTTCACTGGCGCATGTAACTCGAGTAACTCCATTTCAATGAGCACCGTCTTGTATTTACATTTCACCACCATGAGTAATCCAAAATTCAAAACGAAAATTTCCTCTTCGAAAGCCGAGCTGACCCTACACAATCCTATGAACCATCTAAGAAAGATTAGTTAGTACTCCGAAATATTCCACCGACCCCTCCCACAGATGAGTCACATGCAAGCGAATCGTCCACATTCAGCTTAATACCGGTAGACGTTTAAGCAATTTCATTAGTGTCCTCCCTGCCGAATTATTATTCAGTCCCTTTCTTTACCCAGGTTTAACATAATTTACCGCTTTATTCCTAACCGAGGATTGAAGTTTAGGCGTTGTTTTCCGGCGCATATTCTGCTCAAAATAATTCATGTAGAAATCCCAAGCTAAATATGCCATATAATGGCCATTGCAACCATCAGTAGCTGTACACCATCCGTAACTACTCTAAAAGACAGTAAATTTTTCCACCATCTCGCGCCAAGACTCGTAAAATCATTCGGCCCCCTTCCAACATTTGATCCAACATTTTAGATTAGCACAGGGTAATATTTGCTAATTTTTAAATCATGTGGCGAATATACTTGGCCAATTTGCATAACACGGAGATCCAATGATTTTTATATATATATATATATATATATATATATATATATATATATATATATATATATATATATATATATATATATATATATATATATATATATATTTTTTTTTTGTTCTGTCCTTAACAGATTTTTTATAAGTATTTTTTATGATTAAGACATATCTATCTTCACAGTTAAAAAAACCGTTTTTTACAAAGTTACAGTACTCTCATTTCCTTTCTTTGCCAGTTGGGAGAAAATGAATGATGGAAATTGAATGTATGGAGGAAAATTAGATAGCCCAACTTGAGTCTTATTTTTGTTTTTAATAATTGATTTCACAGACAGAAACAAAAAAAAAACAAATGGCCCAAGAAAGAGGCATCGGTCCAATAATCTAGCAGCTGTATAACCAAGTCTAAGTCTAATTAAAGGCTAAGTCAATAGCGCCCCATTCCCACACAAAACTTCAAATACCCATACGATAGTATCGCAAAGAATTTGGGAACTATTTATACCCCTTAAAACGCAAGAATATGCAACAAAAATTAAACAAGAAAATGGAGTCAACTTATTTCTACTTACTTTCTCTTCTGCTTTTATTCATTATATCTAATTGCTCACCTACAATGTCTTCCGTAAGCATTAAAACCGATCAATTATCTCTTCTTTCCATAAGATCCACAATTACTTTAGATCCATACCACATATTACACGTGAATTGGTCAACCACAACCTCAGTTTGTGAATGGGTCGGGGTCACTTGCGGTTTGCACCATCATAGAGTCACTACACTGAATATTTCAGGCATGAATCTAAGTGGCACACTTAGTCCACACTTGGGAAACCTCTCCTTTCTTGTTTCCCTTGACTTGAGTTACAACAACTTCCATGGAGATCTTCCCGATGAGTTGGTAAACTTGCATAGGTTGCATGTTATGCGAATGAGTTACAATAACATTAGTGGGGAAATTCCAGATTGGTTGGGTTCTTTGTCGAAACTTCAAGAAATATCTCTTAGAAACAATAGTTTTAGTGGTTCTATTCCTTCCTCCATATCCAACTTATCCAACCTACAAATTTTATATTTACCATTTAATTCTCTACATGGAGAGATTCCAAGTGGGATTGGGGGAATCTTCATAGCTTGACAATAATAAGTCTGGCATATAACCAACTCATAGGCTCTATACCATTAGAAATTTTCAACATCTCAACTCTGGAAACCCTTGATTTGGCAGCAAACAAATTATATGGGGATCTTCCTATTGATATGTGCAGTAGTGGTCAGATACCACTAAGTATATCAAATTGCTCAGCGCTTGGTAAATTGTCATTGTCGGTTAACAGATTTAGTGGAGTCATACCTTCATAAATTGGGAAATTAGTGAATCTCGAGGAGTTATATCTAGGTGGCAATGTATTGAAGGTAGACTCCTCCAGTTGACTGTTTGTTGCCTATATATATGTGTTAATTAAGCAAGTATAATGAACCATATAATTAGGGAGTTATTTACATTTTGTTTTATATTTAATTGTTGTTTTGTATTCCTCTCTTATTCTCAGGTGTAATCCCTCAAGAGTTTGGCAATCTTCATAACCTCAAGATTTTGTACATGGGAGAAACCCAGATTATAGGTTCTATACCACCAGCCTTATTCAACATCTCAACATTACAACAGCTAGATCTTAACTCTAACGAGTTGGAAGGTAAGGCAAACTCTGATGGTATTAGAAAAGAAAAAATATTATCAGGTTCAACAAATCTGAGTATTGAATTCTTTATTTTATCCAGGTACAATACCAAAAGAGATTAACAATCTTCAAAAATTGGAGAGAAATTGGTTTACAAATAACAGCTTAAATGGTTTGATACCAATGGGTATCTTCAACTTGTCAAATCTGAGATGGCTTTTCCTCTCCATGAATCAACTTTCAGGCACTCTTCCATCAAATATGGGCTATACTCTTCCAAATCTTGAACAACTCCATCTTAATGAGAATAACCTTGGGGGAGTTATTCCCAACTTTCTCTCAAATTCAACCAAACTTCGAATCATACGGCTTTACAACAATGAATTTAGTGGAGAAATTCCAGACTCTCTTGGAGATCTCAGGCTGCTTGATTTTCTAAAGTTAGATGACAACAATCTAACATCTCAAGGTCTGAAATTCATCACTTCATTGACAAGGTGTCAATATTTAAGAGTCTTAGATGTCTCTGTTAATCCTTTGAATGGAAGCTTTCCAGTTTCCATTGGAAATTTTTCCTCTCTACAGTATTTATATGCATCTGACTGCAAAATTAAGGGAAGCATTCCAAGTGAGATTGGAAACTCGAGCAAATTAATTACATTAGCCCTATCTAACAATTCCTTGACAGGACAGATTCCACCTACAATGAAGTCTATCCAAGGTTTAGGTCTAAGTTACAACAATATAGATGGCTCAACTCTAAACACTATTTGTGAACTACATGGCCTTTATTTGCTAACTTTGAGACACAACAATATTTTTGGTCCAATTCCGAGCTGCTTAGGCATACTTGCTTCTTTAAGGTCTATTTTTTTTAGCAATAATGGTTTAACTTCTATACCTTCAAGCTTTTGGAACCTTAAAGATCTCATTCAGATAGATTTTTCCTCAAATTCCTTACATGGCTATTTACCTTCCGAGATTGGAAATCTTAAAGTGGCAATATATTTAGATTTGTCGATGAATCAATATTCAGGCACCATTCCTAAAACCTTTGTGGATCTGTCAAGCATAGAGTATCTTCATTTAGATCATAACAGACTCGCAGGATCTATCCCGGACATACTAGGTAAAATTATTAGTTTGGTAGACTTGGATCTGTCCTATAACAATCTTTCAGGATCCATCCCAAAGTCCTTAGAGTCCCTAGATTCTCTCACAAGTTTCAATGTTTCTTTCAATAGTTTAGAAGGGGAAATTCCATCTAGCGGTCCTTTCAAAAACTTCACAAGTCAGTCTTTTGTATTTAACCATGCACTTTGCGGTGATTCAAGGTTTCAAGTACCACCATGTCAAGTTACTTCTACTAAAAAAAATTGGTCAAAAAGAAAACTTCTACGTATACTCATCCCACTAGGAATTGCAGTATCTTTAATTGTGATGGTGTTCATTTTTTCATTAAGGAGATATCGAAGGAAGGAAACAGTTACCACGGAATCAGAGTCTTTTTCCGTGAAAAAAGTGGAAAGAATCTCCTACTATGAACTTCTCGATGCAACTGATAAGTATAGTGAAAGCAATTTGCTTGGATCGGGAAGTTTTGGATCTGTTTACAAAGGAACTCTCAAAGATGGGACATCTGTAGCAATTAAAGTTTTCAATTTGGAATTGGAAAATGCATTTAAGAGCTTTGAAACAGAGTGTGAAGTATTGCGTAATCTTCGACATCGGAATCTTACCAAAGTGATAAGTAGTTGTTGCGTTGAGGACTTCAAAGCGTTGGTACTTGAGTACATGCCCAATGGGAGTCTTGAAAAGTGGTTGTATTCTCACAACTACTTTTTGAATCTTACGCAAAGGCTCAACATTATGATAGACATAGCTTCTGCATTGGAGTATATCCACGATGGTTATTCCTTACCTGTGGTTCACTGTGACTTGAAGCCAAGTAATGTGCTTCTTGATGAGAATATGGTAGCTCATGTGAGTGATTTTGGCATTTCAAAACTGTTGGGTGAAGGAGAAAGTATTAGCCATACCATTACCTTGGCAACAATGGGTTATATAGCACCAGGTTAAGTTGTCAAAATTTTACTTTTTGTTTTTACTCAATATACAACATTGTAATTTACGGTGTACTTTAATTGATTACAGAGTATGGATTAGAAGGAACAGTATCAACAAGATCTGATGTATATAGTTTTGGGATTATGATGATGGAAGTTTTTACAAGAACAAAACCAAACAGTGAAATGTTTGATGGAGATTTGAACTTGAAGCAATGGGTAAGTGATTCTATGCCAAATAGAGTTAGCGAGGTTGTGGATTCCAACTTAATAAGGCCTGATGTACAACACTTTAGTGAAAAGGTGAAGTGTTTATTATCCATTATGGAGTTGGATTTGTCATGTTCAACTGAATCTCCTAGTTAGAGGATTAAAATGAAAGATGTTGTTGCAACTCTCAAGAAGATTAAAATCAGTTTCTCTCACATTCCAGAGAGACCTAATAATCTGTAGTTAGTTTTATTTTAAATGTATATACAATTTAAAGTAATGTAATTTCTATTCAGCTTACTTTGAAACATATTCTCAATTTACTGGAATGCAAATGTTCTTTGTTTCAGTCTCTTCACTACATAAGTCTCGGAATTCCTTAAAAAAATACTATAAACTCTAACATAGAAAGAAAAGAAGGATTTGGATTGCAGATTTTTTATTTATATTTGTAAGAATTTAAACTACCGGATGGAATGCTAAAAATGTTGGTAACAGAAAAACAATTTATCTATCAAGCAATGTATTAAAATCGAAGCTACTGTTGAGAGCTTCTAGTGATAAAATATTTGTATGTGAAGAAGCAAAGAAGGCACTTAAGAAAATGATTACTATTCATTTACCTCAGAAGCTGGTGATTTGTGCGAACCATTTATTAATGACCCCAAAGCAAAATCTTCAATTTGCCATGACCTTTGCCCCAGCCATCTATGCTGCAAGATTTAGCCACATATACAAGATCATTGATCAATATAATATTAATTACCAGAGAGTGCAAATAATGCTATTACCCACATACATACTATATTGAGTGAAATTCCATCTAACGGTCCATTCAAAAACTTCACAAGTCAGTCTTTTGTATTTAACTATGCACTTTGTGGTGATTCAAGTTTCAAGTACCACCATGTCAAGTTACTTCTACTAAAAAAATGGTCAAAAAGGAAACTTCTACTTATACTCATCCCACTAGGAGTTGCAGTATCTTTATTTGTGATGGTGTTCATATTTTCATTAAGGAGATATCAAGGAAGAATACAGGTACCAGGGAATTAGAGTCCATTTCCATGAAAAAAGTGGAAATAATCACCTACTATGAACTTCTCGGTGCAGCTGATAAGTATAGTAAAAACAATTTGCTTGGATCTAGAAGTTTTGGATCTGTTCACAAAGGAATTCTTAGAGATGGGACATATATATACTATATTGAGTGATAAGAAATCAAGAATTATATGCACAAAAACAAAGTCAAACTATATGCAAAGAAGAATATACCACTATCCATTAGCATGAATATCACACTGTTTTACACTCCAAATGGTTCTTTCCCAGATATATAACACAATTGTCCTTGTGTTATGCGAAACAGCTATATAGAACCGATTATGTCAAAAGTAAGACCATATCTCCGTGTTATTCCAAATATAGCAAATGTACCCTTGTGGAGGGGTAGATTTGTCATATCTCATAGTGTTGTTAGACTTATGAACATAATGATTATGTGGGACCCTTTGAATATATACACATATGTGCTCAATGTATTCTTTTTCGTTCTACCTACACCAAACTCATGACCTTTACTCCTGCAATCATCAAAAACACCAGCCTTTCTCATTTCTTAAAAAATAAACACTAAATAACTAACAATTACTCTAATTTACACTAAGAATTTAAAATACATAAAAGCAATAAACTAATATACAATTGAAATGGCTTTTGTTTAACGTCGTTAAGCTCGACGGGTTACCTCCATTATCCCTTGAGTTTGTAGCCTCCCCAGTAGTGGGTGAGGCTATGAACATATACAATTCAAAGCATATGAACTTTCAAAGGTCGTATTTCTATCGGTTTTGCCATCACTACTTGAGTAACAACAAATGGCCCCATCCGCTCATTCTTGAAACTGAAGGAATAGCAATACCAGATATATCAAATATACGCAACGGAAAATATATTGCAATCCTAAGCCAATCTAGTTGCAATTTAAGAATTTTAAACAGAAACAAAGAATTCGATTACGTACCTTAATCCGTTGTATGAGAATCGAATTGCCCAGTGACTAACTTAGCTTCAAAAACTTGAAGCCTCCACGCTTTGCACACCGAGCTTTAATCCATGCTTTCAGAATCAAAATTCTGACTTGGAAACCAAAAAAAACCTTTTTCTTTCTTGTGGAGTTTTTCTTAGAGAAAACTGATGAGAAGTTATTCTTGTATAATGACTTTCATTATCTTATAAAACCCTCAACATAAGAAAATGAAAAAACAAGAATAGGAAAAGTCAGGAACGTATAATGAAAGTGATTATCTTAATAATCTAGTCCATTACCACTTGTGAAGTGGATTTGGACCTTTTACAGTATACAAAAACAATTGACTAGCCTAGCAGTTAGTGACACATTTCACACTACTAGAGGTCCGTGGTTCGATCCATAAACTTGTCAATTTTTTCCTTTTCCTTTTTGTCTTAGTTCGGTCTTATATTAGAATATTAAATTGTGCTAGCAAATTAATATACCAATATTCCAAGTATATATTTAATTAATATTTATTATCTAATAATAAAATTAATTAACGACATGAAGCAAGATCAATACACTCGTTAGTGTGCGACTACGTGGGTTCATCGTTAAACCGGTAGTATTTAACTTAATTAACTACTAATCGAGGTTGGCGTCTAACAACACTCCCCAACGACCGGATAACGTGAAGTAACTCTATACAAAGAACCTGGTAAAGGATCATACATGTACTCCCTCTATCTTTACAGCTCCGGATCATCCTGGGATATGGTACAACTGTCAAATCCCATTAGAAAATCAACTACGTTACACGTCGATTATCAACGATTGACGAATGACCTAAGAAACTCCTTTCTTCATTCATTCTATCACCTTGGCCAAGGATTCGATACAATCGTTATAATCTTATGACATCGTAGAGCTCAAACTCTTTACCTAGAGTTGATAGATTCCATCTTGACTCATCCCTAGGAGCATATATACTTAGCTATGGCCAATATCCTTTCGACTAGCATTATGACACACTAGTAGTCCAGTATCAAAACATAACAAGCACATACACAACTATAGTGATGATCTCAGGTCAAAGGATTACAAGTATAAAAATCCTTATAGAGATTAACCTATTTGACAGTTCAAGGTAATTAACCATTAGGAATCTCTAGTTTTAGTCGGTTCGATAATCACATCTCTATGTGCATTATCTATGCACCTAACTCGGTAAACGAGAACTACCGATATTTATCCAATAAATACTTGTTAGCTACATATTAATCTAACTGGATCATCGAGGTCCTAACTCGATGATCCTACGATTAAGAACAAGTTTAGATTAAGTCCTATAAGCTAGATTCTCATTATCATAACACCTTATGATATCTAGTTCGTAACTTAATCAAGGATTTGCCTTTATATTATGTAGATTAATACCATAATCATAAAGGCTTTCCATAGATTCAAGGAAACAATTTCTTTAATCAAAACTGTAGGGATAACTATTATCGTGTACAGTAAACACTTGTGTTCAATTCATTACAAGACGATCGGGGCTAGGGCATAATTCCAACAATCTCCCACTTGGCCTAGACCCAATCATTCAAGTACCATAATTCATAAACAGTTTGTTCTCATCAGACTCTTCTGATAGACAAGTTAGACGAATAGATATACATCGTGTTCCTTCTTCTACCTATTGAATGTGAACATCTTCATGTTCAATCATATCTCGAATCAAGCGGTACTATTGCAGAATTTGTTTGGATCTATAGTTTATTCTAGGTTTCTTTAATCATACAATATCTCAAATATTGTCATCGTATAAAGAAACAATATCTACATTGTGAAATCACACTATGTATATATAAAGAACTATTTTATCCAAACCACTGGCATAGTTGCATCTTATGCTGCTATGTATTCTACTTCTAGTAACCGAAATCTGCTATAGTGTCTTGATTGGAACTATTCCAATTTACTTCTCCTCTATATAGACACAACCATATTTTGATTTGCTATCATCCACGTTTGAAGCAAAACAAGCATCTATATACCCAATTAGCTTCAACTTATATTCTCCACATATGAGGAATCGGTCCTTAATACTTCTTAAGTACTTAAGGATAGTCTTTACTACTTTCCAACATTTCTCATCAAGGAACCCTTCATACCTACTCGCTACTCCTAGCGTGTAGTGTACTTTAGGTCTTATACATTTTTCATGGTGTGTTAGATAGATCCTTATTGTTTTAACAAATAGGACTATACACATTCATTCTCTTACTTTTAGGGTCCTAGAACAAACCCTAACATTAAGAGTAACTCCAAAGCCTATTGTCGAATAGATATTCTTGGAATTTCCATGCGATACTTCTAAAAAAGTATAAATGTAGTAAGATTGATATAGGTCAAGTAGCTTCTTTGATCTATCTCTGTAGATCCCAATTCAAGGAATATAAGCTACTATCCTAAATATTTCATGGAGAACTATTTAACAATCAATAACTTGGTTAATTGCTTGGTTGGTATATCATATCCCTATGTGATAATATGTCATCTACATATAACACTAGGAAGATGAGTGTACTCCCACTAGTCCTTTGTACTCTTACGACTCTTACTCTAAAATTATAAAATCAAACTATTTGATTGTATAAAAGAGAGTAATCCAACTTAGTGACATTTACTGAATCCATTAAATGGATTTTTGGAACATACATATTTTATTATGAATAAATGGCAATATGGGACCTTTAGGATTGGTCTTAAGGACGTCATAGACTCCCATTTAGTGAAAACTATTTTCACATGATATTACCATATCTCATAATAATAGTATGTAGTTACCAATAGTAGAATCTGAAATAAACTAAGCATTGCTATGAGAAAAGGAATTCACTACAATTGATGTTTTCCTTTTAATTTAAACGCTTAGCAATTAGAAGGACGTTATAGGTCTCTACCTTACCGTCTACTCCAATCATTTCCCTAGCACCCATTTACTATAAATGGATCTTATATCTATTAAAGATTCAACCAAATTACTATACTTTGTTGATCCTTATAGACACTAATTCAGATTCTATGGTTCTTAACCACTTGTCACTATTTAGACTAGTCATAGCCTCTTCATAGGGATTTAGGATCATCACTTGATGGGGTTTTCATCTATATGATTTCCTCATCAAACAATCACCATTATTACAATTGATTTTGGTGTATGATGATATCTATATAACCTATAGGAAGCTTGTGTACAATAAATTCTTCTTTCTATTGATTTGTTAACTTCCTTTTTCCAAGAAAGGTTCATGAATCGTCCCTAATCCTCAAAGTGTGAGACTTGAACCTTAAATGAAACTATTAACTCATCAAGGAAAGAAAGACTGGCATGCATCTGATGCTCTTTAGCTTGTATAAATAACTCTTAAATCTTTATTTCATTATGATCTATTTCCACATTATGAATTCCTTCACTATGGAATTCCAATCTATAAAGGTTGTCTTCCTTAACACAAACCATTTGTGTTCAGAATGGTGTGGAAATATTACCTCTTTATTTTATTTGGGTATCCAACAAATCTATATTTGAAAGATATCAACTCAAGCTTAGCCATCATAAGTCGTTTAGTATAAATCAAACATTTCAAAATCTACATTTTAAGGTTTGATTTATATCATCTCCATACCACATATGGATTTTATCGACTGTTTAGTGGGACCTAAGAGTTCATTAAATATGCAATTGACTTTAAAATATAATCCCATAGGAATATTTAAAATCTAGTGAATCACTGAGACAAAATCTAATTTTGTCATAGATAATCTATTAATTCATTGCTAAGATATTCACCTATACAAGTTGGTATCTTACTTCCTTCATACTCTTATATACTTGCTTTCAACTTCACTCAATAGTAATTTGAACATTTCAAATTATTTATATTGGTGTTACATTTGTAAACACATCTATATCTGTTATATAGTTTGTGAAGGAGATGAAGTAAAAATATCTATCTTTGGCTAAAGTTTAGACTGACCACATATATCAACATATAGTGGACATAAGAACTTATTAACATTGTCTCCATTTTCATCAAAATGAGATTTAGTCATATTTCATCGAGATAAGTCTCACAAGTTTCATATGATTCAAAATCATATTCTTCAAGGAAATCTTCCTTGTGAAACTAGTAAACTTTTTTTTCTCATAGTTTATGACTTAGTCTATAACACCAAAGATAAGGTTTGATTAGTACGATTATCTATTTCGATTTATGACCATAAACAACTATAACACTATTACATAGTTACTTTAGGCAATTATAATCACCATATTGTAAGTATTCAATGGGGTGTAATTCATCACTATGAAAAACTCCATTGGTCATTTTATATTATATTAATACACCATAACTATCTTATGATCAAATGAACATTTTGTTCGAAAACAAGTTTACGAACGAAAATACAGTTTTCTTACAATATGTTTTGCCATATGCATCTTTGAAAAATTAGTTATTACAATTGTGGTTACAACAATTGCTCCACTACCGAAATTGTAATTTAACTTCTCTTATTCTTGTTTGTCTATTAATCTTTAGAGTATGCAACATTTTGCATATTTCTAAACTACTACGAGTATCCAATACCCTTTCTGTGTAATTAATAGAAGTTCAAGAAATTACATAAACAATTTCCATTAATTCACTTACCTTGTTTCTTGGTATTAGATAAATGGTATCTAACGGTCATACTAAGTTACTTATACATCTTCTAAAGATATTTAAGGATTCATGGGAATATCATGCTTAAAATGTCTTTTGGAGTTCATAACTCATGGATACAAGAATATACACTCAGTACCATTACTAAGTTTGTATTACTTTAGACATGCATCATATACATTCTATGCATCCTAAAGAGACACTTTAGTCAATAGCTCATCGAACGTATCAATGAGTCTCATGTGCATAAGAAAGACTCTCAAGTTGCGGTCACAATTCTTGAGATTACCCAACCAACTTGGGATGGTTTGAGAAGTGATTTGGCAGAAATATCGAGAAATCTAAACCTGAGAAGGAATAGGAAACAATGCTTTAAGAACACTATTATATAACTGTCAAAGATATGGACTATTATCTAAGAGATATATAATTGGAAACTTTAAAACATGAATGAGCCCCCTGGTAGTCAGGTCGTTTCTCACTCATAATTAAAGTGAATAATGAAAACTTTAAAACATGAATGAGCCCCCTGGTAGTCAGGTCGTTTCTCACTCATAATTAAAGTATGGTACGTTACCTATTTTATCATATAAAATAAGAGACTCAAAACTTTTTAGCCCCCTGGTAGTCAGGTCGTTTCTATTTAGTTTTGTTGAGTTAATCCATCATATAATCAGATTTTATCAATTCCACATCCTCTGGGTAGTCCAGACAAAAAACGTGAAACTAATAAATTAATCCTATTATCAAACAATCTAGAGAGTTTTACAATTTGTACTCGAACTACAAGTCCACCTGGTAGTCAGATCAAAACTTGTAAACTTAACAAACCTAAAACTCTACTTGCGATGGACAAGTCTCACGAAACATCTTATGTGTCGTTTTAATAAACTCAATAATTTACATTATCAAGTGGGAATAATTTAGAATTTATAATTCTAAACTTTGGATGTAAACCAAACGACCATATCGAATGATCGGTCAAAAACTGTAATTTCGAAAACTACAATTTTTGTTATACAAATTTTTCTGAACAAAAATATTTGAACCAAGATAAAAAAAAAACCTTTTTTTTTTTTTTGATAAAATGATCATACAACCATTAAAAACTCGTTGAACGGTTACATAAAGAAACCCTTTTTTTTTTAAACGAAATAAAAAAAACATAAGCTTGACTATCAAACTCCTATTATCAAAAATAAAGACTTTTAAAACTAATACCATATTAGCTTTGGAAACAAGCCAATACAAATTTTATGAGCATTAAACAATTTTAATGATATCAGATCAAGAATATCAGGCATATGATATTAAAGACAAAAAGAACAAGTAACGAATTACATTAATAACAATTAATAATGATAATTTAGTCAACTAAGTCAAAGGCATATGTATTGTACATATGCTACATGCCGCAGCCGAAAAAAATCTTTTCTTTTTCTTTTCTTCTTTTATTACCGAAAGAAAATGCCAAAAGGTTCACACCAGTAGATAGCATTCGTGTACGATTAACAATTAGTCACACAATACCCAAATCACAATTAATAGGTGCTAGTGTTATAAGAAACCTTTTCAGTATCCTTTTCTTTTTTCAAACTGAATCCATTTCAGTAATTCCTTCTATTTTCACACTGAAACCTTTTCAGTAGCCTGCTGTTTTAAAAATAAAAATAAACTACACACTACCAAAGAAGAAGAAAACTACTCCAACGGATCAACTCTCTGCCGCACAACACAATGCAAAAAGGATTTACTTGTCACCAAAACTGTGTATCAGCTATACCAGTTTAATATCTTTTAACAAACCTTTCTTCTACCGTAAGCAAAATTTTATACAAAAAATTATATCTCATATAATAAAAACAAAAAAACATATATTATCAAATAATATATCAAATTTAAATACCTAAATCGCAACAACCTAGGCTCTGATACCAATTGAAGGAATAGCGATACCAGATATATCAAATATACGCAACGGAAAATATATTGCAATCCTAAGCCAATCTAGTTGCAATTTAAGAATTTTAAACAGAAACAAAGAATTCGATTACGTACCTTAATCCGTTGTATGAGAATCGAATTGCCCAGTGACTAACTTAACTTCAAAAACTTGAAGCCTACACGCTTTGCACACCGAGCTTTAATCCATGCTTTCAGAATCAAAATTCTGACTTGGAAACCAAAAAAAACCTTTTTCTTTCTTGTGGAGTTTTTCTTAGAGAAAACTGATGAGAAGTTATTCTTGTATAATGACTTTCATTATCTTATAAAACCCTCAACATAAGAAAATGAAAAAACAAGAATAGGAAAAGTCAGGAACGTATAATGAAAGTGATTATCTTAATAATCTAGTCCATTACCACTTGTGAAGTGGATTTGGACCTTTTACAGTATACAAAAACAATTGACTAGCCTAGCGGTTAGTGACACATTTCACACTACTAGAGGTCCGTGGTTCGATCCATAAACTTGTCAATTTTTTCCTTTTCCTTTTTGTCTTAGTTCGGTCTTATATTAGAATATTAAATTGTGCTAGCAAATTAATATACCAATATTCCAAGTATATATTTAATTAATATTTATTATCTAATAATAAAATTAATTAACGACATGAAGCAAGATCAATACACTCGTTAGTGTGCGACTACGTGGGTTCATCGTTAAACCGGTATTATTTAACTTAATTAACTACTAATCGAGGTTGGTGTCTAACAACACTCCCCAACGACCGAATAACGTGAAGTAACTCTATACAAAGAACCTGGTAAAGGATCATACATGTACTCCCTCTATCTTTACAGCTCCGGATCATCCTGGGATATGGTACAACTGTCAAATCCCATTAGAAAATCAACTACGTTACACGTCGATTATCAACGATTGACGAATGACCTAAGAAAATCCTTTCTTCATTCATTCTATCACCTTGGCCAAGGATTCGATACAATCGTTATAATCTTATGACATCGTAGAGCTCAAACTCTTTACCTAGAGTTGATAGATTCCATCTTGACTCATCCCTAGGAGCATATATACTTAGCTATGTCCAATATCCTTTCGACTAGCATTATGACACACTAGTAGTCCAGTATCAAAACATAACAAGCACATACACAACTATAGTGATGATCTCAGGTCAAAGGATTACAAGTATAAAAATCCTTATAGAGATTAACCTATTTGACAGTTCAAGGTAATTAACCATTAGGAATCTCTAGTTTTAGTCGGTTCGATAATCACATCTCTATGTGCATTATCTATGCACCTAACTCGGTAAACGAGAACTACCGATATTTATCCAATAAATACTTGTTAGCTACATATTAATCTAACTGGATCATCGAGGTCCTAACTCGATGATCCTACGATTAAGAACAAGTTTAGATTAAGTCCTATAAGCTAGATTCTCATTATCATAACACCTTATGATATCTAGTTCGTAACTTAATCAAGGATTTGCCTTTATATTATGTAGATTAATACCATAATCATAAAGGATTGCCATAGATTCAAGGAAACAATTTCTTTAATCAAAACTGTAGGGATAACTATTATCGTGTACAGTAAACACTTGTGTTCAATTCATTACAAGACGATCGGGGCTAGGGCATAATTCCAACAGAAACCTTTTGGCCTATTCTCTTGTTTAAAACGCCTTCCAAGCAACCTTGGTTCCAACCCCAAACTCATCTTTGGCTCCTTTTTTCACGGGTTAATGGTGGTGGTCCTTCTCTTTAACCTTCTTAGGCACTCTTGGAACAATGTGGAACTCAAGTGGCACCACCTCAAGATTTTTGTCCAAAACAAGTGATGTTTCAGACTTCTCTTCAATTATTAGGGCCACTTGTTCTTCTTCAATCTCTACTCCCGCATCCTTACTCGTTTTTGAGATACCTTCTATGAATACCTGTTGTGGTGTGAGTCCCTCAAGCATTTGAGCGTTGATTTTAGTTTCGCTGAATGCCTCTACAAATGCTTCATATACTGTATCACTCGTTAACATGTCTATCTTTTTTTGTATTTGGAGGTGATAACAATGGAGTATTAGGTGGAGAATGCATCCTAATCTCCCCTTTTTCTTCTGTCTCTTTTTCAACCAAGGACTCAATATTTGATTCCTTTAAACGTGACTCGGTAAGTTTTTCCATGGGTGAAAAATCATCTATACAAGGTTCAAACTCACCATCAACTTGCTTATCAATAGTTACCCCATCTATGCTTAGCGTGGTTAATTCTTCTCTCATTGGAATCTCTAGTTCACTAATAGCAACTTGTGGCGATTCCACTTCCTTCTCTTCTTGAAGGCTAAACTCTTCGCCTACATCGAACCAAATATCTCTATCAATTTGAATGGTCTCATCATCAAAACTTGTACCTTGGCCAGTTTGCATAGATGGTATTTGTTGTAGCCTCTCAATTGTTTCTGTGAGTTGCATCAATCTTTGCTCCATAATTTGATGTTGTTGTTGCATGTCTTGCATTAATGATGTGGTAGCATTGATTTTCACCTCATTATTTCTCATATTGACCATTAAAGTGTTGATGAAACAATTGAGTGAGCCTTCCAACTTCTTGAGCCTTTCCTCAAGATTTCTAAACTCCCTTGTGTCAAATTCTCGAAAGTATATATTTTATCAAAGGAATCTTTCAGTTGATCCAACAAGGATTGTGGTGGAGTTTGAACTTGATGATGAGAATTCTCCATACCTAAAGAAAAACCCAAAAAAAGACTAAAACAACACAAGCGTAAAATAAAAATAATTAACTATACTAAAAAATAAACACAAAAATCACACGCTGGTCCTGGGGTGTTATAAACTTAAGCAATAAATAAAGGATCCAGAGACCGCAAGTGTACGGTTCATTTCAAGTAATAAAGTAAGTAAAATAGGGATTATCGTCTCCACATGGATTGCGAGGTAAGATAAGTATATTTAAATAATAAATAGAATTAATTGCAGTGATAAATAAAATAGATATTTGTTTTGATTTTCAATTAATAATAAATGACGAACGCAGGAATTAAGATAATATGCAAATTTGAGATAAGTACTTGAGCCTCGCTAGGGGTTTACCTCAATTCATATACTTAATGTTTTATGTTAAGGGTCAGTGGATATAAATTATATTAGTCAGGACTCTAAAATCAATTTAGCCCCCGCCAGGGTGATCACTGCCACTAGTGAATAGCCTCACTACAAATACCTAATTCTAAGTGTATCGTTTAGAATTAGTAAACAAGCATGAAATTATAGTAAATATAAAATATCCAAGCTAGAATTAAATTAACAAATCTCAGAACTAAAAGAAAACATTAAATTATATGAAATAGGGCTTTGCCCAATTTGCGATTCTCAAGTATTAATTAGTTTAGTTCATATTTGAATTGAAATAAATAAATTAATTAAAAGTACAAATAATTCCTAATAACCGATAATAAAATATAAAGAACCTAATTAATGGAATGGTTGAACTGTTGTTTGAGGAAGAATGACTTCTCCAATTTCTGCTTTTGCCTCTTCCAAGCGTTATGCCTTTTCCCTCTCTCTAAAGATGATTTAAATTGAAGTTTAATTGAGAGGTGCTGAATAATGAGGTCTAAAGGAGCTTATATAATTCTCAAAATCGGATTAGGGCTTAGGTTAAGAGCATTAGGTCAAATTATAAAAAGCCCAAGCCCATCTTCTTCTTTAATTCCCGTAACTGGTGTACAACCCTTAGTAAAACGGCTGTAACATTCGCATATCAACTCCAAATGGACTCATTCCAGTTTCTAAATCTTCTTAACTGAATAAGGAATAAAACCTATTTCACGGCCTAAAGGCTGAATCCGCTCCAAGTAGCCCAACAATAGAAATTAGTGACAGCCTTCCAGATCTGCAACTCCTTTAGTCAAGTCTTCGGAAATTCTTTTCTTGCCTTTAGCTCCTCCACTTGATATAAGACATTAATTCTCACTTGTGCTCCTTGTGTTAGCTTTCCATAGAATCTATGAACCTATGAACTTTATACTAAAATAAAACAAATTAACGCACAACAACTCTAAAAATGCAAATAGTCTAATTCCAAGGGGAGAAAGTGTAATATGACATAATAAGCACAAAAGTCTATATAATAAGTCCAATTTATTCCTAAAATGATGTCTCCTAAGGGAATATATTTAGAACAAAAAGGGAGACATCAGAATTCAATGTTGATTTTCATTCTGATAAAGATTGGCATTACCCTTTAGTGGAATCAAGTCCTCTAATTCTGCCATTGTTCTTCTTTGTTCTCTTTCTTCTCTCAAGCGTCTGTTGTAAGCTGTGAAACACCTCTCGGACTTCTTGAGCATACACTGTAAACCCGAAAGAGACTAAAACAAATTAAAAGCCTAAATCTGGAAAAATAAAATAACTAAAAACTACCACTACTAAAAATAAATAACCCACACGCTAATGAGACACAAATCCCCGAAAGCGGCGCAAGAACTTGGTGGGGGGCAAAGGTGTGATAAATAAACAGATAAATAAAGATATTAATAAAGGACACACCCTTTACTACCACGCAAAACTCACTGCAAGTATCACAGGTCGTACGTTAGTTTTAATGATAAATACAGATTCATTCTCAGGGACTTAGTGTGTTATACGAATAGGTCAACAGAACGTCGTAGTAAATAATAGTTAAAGAAAAGAAATAAATATGATTGATGAGGAGATAAGATTAAAATAAATTTAACTAAAGACAATAAAATAAATATGAGAGAATAAAATGAGAAAGTATAACTCAGGTTTTGCTAGTATGCACTAATCTTTCTATATCTTCTACTAGTTAATAAGGGTGATTAAACCTCTTAAAGGCAACTTATGTTCCTTCTAACACCTTTCCGGGTGGACTTAAGAGGCGACCTAACAATTACCAAGGGACTTGGGTAAGGGGACCCTGCAAATAATGACCGGTGATTAAATCTCAAACCCTAATGACTATCTAGTTAGGCAAGCCCTTCCGGATCACAACCGCACACTAGACGCTTATGTGATTTTCAATAATTAGACACCCCTTCCGCGTGACCATCTAACTACTATTAGCAAAACCCTAATTTGATCAGGATTAAGACTGACAATATATCAAAGCACATAAAACAAATATATTGTTAAGAAGCTAGAATCAATTTAAAATAGTTTTCCCAAAGAAAATTTAGATAAAAGAAAATAGAATTAAAAGATTATACATATGCAAAACCCAAGCTACGGGAAAATTAGTTCATGCTAGAAAGAAATAAACTAATATAAAGATATATAATGACAACTTGCTCTCTTGAATGACTAAAAATTGATATAAAGTTTAGAACTGAGTAATGACATGTTTACAATAGTTAAATGGTGTATTTATAAGTTTTAAGAGGCTTCTAGGTCGGATTCTTGGAGTAGAAGGCAAACAATTGGTCTCCTTTTCCAAATCAAAGTCGTTTCCTAAAATATAGGAGGTAGGATAATTGTTGTTGTCTTGTTTCGGTCATATCTCATTCGTTATTGCTCCGATTTTCCCCCACTTTATATCGAAACGACCACGTCGAAAAGATATATATTTTTCCTTTAATTTCTCATCCAGATTCCCATCCAATTTTGAGTTATTATCACTTTAGTGGACGTGACTGCTGAAATTCAGATTTACAGAACAACTTTTCCTTTCCTATTTTATCTCTACTTCATTTTATCTCCAATTTAGGTCCTTATCATATTTCTTTATCTCTTTAGGATTGATTTGTCATCTAATTAATTAAATATATTTCTAAAACTTCACGTTAATACACAAATTAAACCAAATATGCTCTAAAAATAATAATTCATCAAATCAATACAAAAAATAGAACAATAGCAAGATACGAATAAAAATATAATATTAAATACTCATAAAGACCTAAAATTTTGTCTCCAACCTAAATTAATTCATCACAGATAGGGAGACATCAACATGTAATATATCAAGAGAGATGAGATGCCAAGTAATAATGTTCTTGAAGTAGATATATTTGATGTATGGGGTATTGGTTTCATGGGTCCCTTTATATCATCCGATTGAAATCAATACATCCTACTAGTTGTTGATTACGTGTCAAAATGGGGTGAGGTTGTATCCCTACCTTCAAATGATTCGCGAGTGGTGATAAAGTTCTTGAAATCACACATTTTCACGAGACATGGGACGCCAAGAGTTATCATTAGTTTTGGAGGATCATATTTCTTTAACAAGTACTTATAGGAAGTTTTAGAGAAGTATGGGGTGAGACATCGAGTATCTAATTCTTATCACCCACAAGCAAAAGGTCAAGCTGAAGTCTCTATTCGAGAGATCAAATCCATTCTTTAGAAGACCGTTGGACCAACACGCAAGTATTGGTCAATGAAGTTAGATGATACATTATGCCCATATCTCACTGCATTCAAAACACCTGTTTGTGTATCTCCGCATCACATGGTGTATGGTAAGACTTGTCACTTACCTCTTGAGCTTAAATTAGGTGCATATTAGGTGATAGCCGAGTTGAACTTAGATCATATGCTATTTGAAGAGAATAAATTGACAAAGTTGAATGAACTTGATGATTTTTGGTTTCATGCCTAAGAGAATGCTAAGATTTACAAAGAAAAGACGAAGAAATGGCCACATAATCGAATTTGTGAGAAAAGGTATGAAGTTGGACAAAAGGTCCTTATATATAACTCCAAGTTCAATAATTATCCAGGGAAGTTGAGATCGAAATGGTCAGGTCCTTATGTTTTGACCAAATTTATGCCTCATGGAGCTATAGAGAGATTGAACATCCGATCGAGCACTACACCTTCATGGTGAATGTGCATTGATTGAAAGTCTACCATGCAGGTGTAGATACCATCTGCAAAGAAGATCCACATATTGGGGAGGTCATGTATCTCCTTGAAGCTTCTTAGTGTGAGAGGTAACCCGTCGAGCTTAACGACATTAAACAAAAGTCAGTTTAATTGTATATTAGTTTATTGTTTTCGTAGTGTATACTATTAAGTTTGATGCTTTTAAATTTGAGTCTTAGTGTTTAATATAGCTAATGGGAGAGAAAGGTTTAATATTTTGTTGTGTATGTAGGTATAATTTTGAGTTTAGGGTAATTTGGAGAAATTCGCAGCTCTGGGCGGCATACCGCCGCCCTCCAAAGGGTCGCGACGATAACGATACGGTCAAGATCATAAACTTTTCCCATGATCGACCGGCTTGTTGTCCCTCTCAGCGGTATACTGGTCCCCAAACCGTGACGACACTCGCAACAAAGGGTCGCGACCCTCCCAGTCAGAATGTTACAAAATTTTGACCGGCTACCCAGCCATCTGGGAGGCATGCAGGTGAAGGTTAAAGGATCGCAGCGATTCGCTAACGGTATGAAATCAGTAACATTGTAGCATGGGATCGACATGCCGGTCCTTTAAGAGGAATACCAATGCGAGATTGTGCCGTTATTCGACCCAAACCATGACACGGTCTGGGAACATATAGTGCAAGGATGGCCAGCCGGCCAGAAGATTGGCAATACTAGAGCGGTGGCGGCCACGAACATGAAAACGAGTCCTTAGGATTTCCAGTATCAAGTAACCCTAATCACTAGCCTCCTTCAACCCCACACAAACGTATATTTCAGTCCCAAACTTCATCTAAACACCAAGAAAGCTCGATCCAACCATAAAAACACACTAAAACACCATCAAAACTTTCATTCATCCATAGTAAGTACATAATCCTCATCAAATCCATTCCACAAAACCAAAAACACCAAAGATTATCAAGTTTTCAAGATTTCTTCCACCACAAGTAAGCTAAATTCCTTCCCCTGTTCTCCATAACCACCACCCAAACACCATAAAGAGCATATTCCACACAACAACCTCAAGGAACGGTAACCATTCATAAGTTTATTCCATACTTGGTGCATCTTGAGTTGTGGGTTTGTGAAGATGACGTGAAGCAAAGATCCATTAGAAGTCAAGAGGAAGATACACATCATGAGGACGAACAAAAATTACTTGGGACAACAATAGAAAAAAACCCAATCCTTATCGATGAACCATGTGAGAAGAAATCAATGCCTGAGGTGCCGACACAACAACATAGGTATACCATAAGAAAGTTCTGGTCATAGAGAAGAGGGAAAAACCCAATTTTTATAGATCAAATTATTCCTCAATTCCGCAAGAAGGTATGTATAGCTTTGAAAATAATAAAACCCTTTCTGATAGCGAATTCGAAGATGCCCAATGGCAGTGTAACGTTTTCTAATCCCTCTCCCTATTGCTTATTTGTTTTAGTATATAATAGTTAGCTTTTACTGCTTTAGAGTCTTTTTTGAGTCGTGGGGACACGACTCAGTTTTGAGTTGGGGGTGGGTTACTCATTGTTCGCATCCCTGTTTTTATATTTTATTTCTTTTGAAAAATTTAAAACCAAATTAAATTAATTTAAGGAATAATTTGACGATACAGTTTGTTGAATGTACCCATAAGCAACCTTATTGTAAATTAATGATTAAAAATAACAAACCTTAGAGTTAATGTATAACACACCTTCAAATCCATGCAAACACTAGATTATACATATGAAAAATTAATGAACAATGCAAAATAAGTAAGGTTGTACTTAGTAAGAATGACTCGTATGTAGAACGTGAGATCTAAATGAGTTGAGCACCCACTTATTTATGAACTAGAGGTGAGATTGGAGTGATACTACGTATATAGGAAAATGATAGGGACATTTATTTGATAGCCACTTGAGTCTTTTAGCTTTCTAACCGAATTTTAATGTTATATCCTTCTCAACCCCATTTTTATCCTTTAAGCCTTTATTTTGTCTCCACGATATAAGCCATATTCCCTTTGTTTTATAGGTCTTTCCATATGACCCACACTTGAATCACAACCTTGATACTTCCTTTCTTTAGAGATTGAGTTTGGGATTGTGGGTTTCACCATGGGAGATTAATTTGGGTGGGAATTTTAAATGTTTGTATTATATGCGCAATTATTGAGTATGTATTTATCGTAATCCTTTGCCGGGGTCTTTGAAAAAAAAAATAGAAATAAAATGAAAGATAAAACAAGATACATGACAACTCATATCAAAATGAGTGTCATGGGTATCTTACAAAAAAATTAAATAAATTGAGAAAAGGAAAATGAAAATAAAAGTAACCGACAACGTGGAATGCTTTGGAAATCATCTTGAGAGTTTATTGGGTTAATTTGGGGACACTTAATTAGTGCATCAAGTGGGTTGAGTGAGAACTTATACGAGTGTAAACTCAAGCTCTAGGACAGTATGTTGATGGTTAGTGAGGAGAGAGTCAACATCTCATTTCATATTTCCTGAATATACATATCACACTATCCCTAAGCCTATGCTAAAACTGTAAAGTCCTCATGATTCATAGATACATAGTGTAATAATGGTTTTGATAATAGGGAGTAAGTTAATAGGATCATTCAAAGCAAGTAAGGATTAGTGGACACCCTTTAACCACCCTCTCGAGCTAAGTATCAAGGGTAATCTTCTAGTATTGTGAAATTCATTTGGAATTAAAATCATCTATGTGTTTGATTTTGTAATATAGGTGTATGTGTGTATTATTTATTTGGCTGTATTATATGAAATTTATTTTAATTTTTTCACTGAGTATCATTCTTTAGATTCTGTATTTGCTTTTACCTTAGACCTCTACTTTTGTTCTTACTTTGCCGGGAAGACAAATGAGTTGGGGGTCTTGATGTCTCCCTTTTTTTGAGAGAAAAACACCCTTAGGAGACATCATTTTAGGTTGAAACTGGAGTTAGTTATTTGATTTATTTTCATAATCTAATATACTGCACTTTCTTCTTTCAGATTTAAATTATTTGTACATGTAGAGCTTTTGTGCATTAATTCGTGTCTTTGGTGCGAACTTCTTAGGTATATAAATTCTAGGAGGAATAAAGATGAAGAGAGATGAAGTTTAAAGTCCAATATCAAGAGATAGTGTTAAAGGAATGAAAAACATCAATTTAGTGAAGGTGGAGGAATCCTAGAGACTGGAAAGTCGTCACTTGTAGCCCTTTCCGAGCCCAAATAGTGTCGATTCTGACTTAGTGGTTCAAATGCAAAATATGGGCCTTTGAGTTAGAGAAACTTGAGAAGTGGTTTCAGTGGATTTGGACTTACGATGCAAAAGTTACAGCCTATTTACTAGAGTGTTGTACAACAGTGCAGATTTATTAAAACGTACTTGGGCCCATTAATCACTTAATTAGGCCCAATTTAGACCTAATCCGTTGTTAATTGTTAAAAAGACCTAGACCCCATTAACTAGTACACTTAGAGAGAACACTTGGAAGCTAAGAAGAAGAAACTGAAGAAGTCCTTCTTCTTCAACAATAGCTTAAGTCATTCCAATTAGGTTATTATTAGTTATTTTCAGTCTTAAAAACTATGTCTTTTATTAATTGTCTTTATTTTCTTTATTCAATTATGAGATAAACACCTAATACTTGGAACTTGCGATATGGGTTGAACCCTAGTTTTCTAACTTAATGTATTTCGAATTTGGGAATATTTAAATTTAAATTAATTTGTTTGCATATTGACTTTATTCTTGCAATTATTCACTATTAATAATTTGGCTAATTAGAGATAGGTTTTAGTAATTAGGCTATTCGCTAGTGGCGGTGATCATCCGGAAGGGGGTTTTAATTACAAAACTATGATAGAGACGCGTAGTTGGTGGGTCCTGGTGTTATAAAATAAGCGATAAAAAGTATGGACTCACAGATCGCAAGTGTACGGTTGTCCAAGTAATACTCCGAGAAACCGGGTTTTGTTCGCAGGGACGGAATAGGTACAACTCATGTATGAATCAAATAGTAGAGATAATTGCAAATACGAAAAAGTAAATGATATAATTTTGTTTTGGTTTTCTAAAACTAAGACGTAGTAAAATAAAATACTAAAATTAACGCAAGTAAAGTAAATATAAGAGTGGACGCAAGTATGAGAAGGATACTTGAGTCTCGTATGGGTTTCACCTAAACCTTTCTAATTAGTGTTTTCTGTTAAGGGCTTAATTGATATTATTGTGCTAGTCGGGACTCTAATATCTCTTAACCCCCGTAAGGGTGGACTTAGGAGCTCTTCTACGGTAATATAAACCCCGTCAGGTCGATTACATCTACTTTCACATGGTTATGTCTCTTACCTCATTGGTTGCGTAGTTAGTCAAGTCCGTCAGAATCATTGACGCACACCACACGTCTATTACCTAGGTCCATATTTAAACCCCCCGCCAAGGTGATCACTACGCCACTATAGTGAATATCCTAAATACTATAAATTACCCTTGGTTCATGACGTCAAAAATAATTATGAAGAATAAAGTAATAGTTAACACAAAATACCGAATTCAATCTACATACTTAAATCCCAAATTAGAGAAACATCAATTAAAGAAGTTAGGATTCAACCCAATATGTGATACTCAAAGTATAGTATGATTTAGCTCATGACAATATTAAAAACTGAAATAAAATTAGAAGAACTCATAGTCAATTACAGAACTAAAATGAAGAACTTAATAAAAGGATTGATTTTAACTAGTTGATGGAAGAGAATTGACTCTCCAGCTCCAGCTTCTTCTCTTCTTTTTGCACTGACTTCTTTCATAAGCGTATACTGACTTGTGTAATGAGTTGTATGTAAAAAATGAAGTCTAAAGGCCTTTATATAGTGGAGAATTAGGATTGGGCTTTTTACTTAAAGAAATAGGTTAAGTGAAACAAAAGCCCAATCCATTTTAGAAATCCCGTAACTGATGTACAGTTGTTAGTAAAACTACTAAACTTTTGCGTCTCAACTCCAAATCATTCTGTTCTAGTTGCAAAATCTCCTTGACTCAAAGATGTAGATTCCTTATTTCACGACTCTAAGGCTGAATCAGTGGCTAAGTAGCTCAAAAACAGTGATTTGTAACAGCCTTCCAGCGTTCACTCTCCTCTAATAAATTCTTCGGATCACCTTTTCTCACCTTTGACTTTTACGCTCGATCTAAGAATTTTATTCCCATTTCTACTACTTGTCTTGGTGCTCTATAGCATCCATGGACCTAAGAATTTTTCACTGAAAACAAACAAAATAACGTACAAAAGCTCTAAAACGCAAATAATACAATTCCAAAGGGAGAAAATGCAATATAACCAAATAAGCTTTAAAGTCTATCAAATAAGTCAATTAATCACCTAAAATTATGTCTCCTAAGGGCATATAATTAGAACAAAAAGGGAGATATGTACCCCAAACTCAAACCTTTGTCGTCCCAACAAAGTAAAATAAAAAAAAAAGGCCTTAGGTGAAACACAAAAAATGTATAGTCTAGTGAATAATACCCAAAGCATAACTTAAAACAAATCTCATATAGTATGACCTAGAATTTTTTTTTTTTGATCATCAAATCAAACTTTTCATTAAAAACTCAACATCTCAATCCTTACAACCCAATGAGTTACACGCACTAGCCCAAGCATGGGTTTGTACCTTGTAGGCCCATTAAAACATTACAACCTTTAAAAAACTAAAAACGAGAAAAAACATTACAACCATTGACTTAAAAAACTCGGCCCAAACTACTAATAACTATTACAAATTTATTAGCCCACTATTCTATTACAAAAGAAATTATCCAGCTAACTTTTCAGCAATTTTAATAACTCCCGCATTTTTTAAACGTTTTGTGCCTATCTTCATTTTTACCATTTCACAAATACGCCCCACAATTTGTTCTTCATTCAAAACGACCCCACCATGATCAATCTCATTTCTCTGCCTCCAAAAAACATAAACATATGAAGTGAACATTAAGCTTACCATCATTCTCTGCTCCTCACTAGATAACCCCATGAATTTCTCTACAAGATCATCAAAATCCTTCGGCAACCAAATTATATCACAGATTTTTAATATATTCTGCAGAATTCTTTTTGAGAAGGAACACAAAAAGAAAATGTGAATGTTATCTTCTCCATTAGCCTTACACAAGCTACAAAGAGGATCTACTTGAGCACCCCACGCAATCATTCTCAATTTGGTATTAAGTCTATTTTGAATAGCTAGCCAAGAGATAAAAACACACCTGGGTATATTTGTTGTTGACCAAATGAGTTCATACCACTTAACTTTTGTTACATCATTGTCCTTAGTGAGTTTAATAAGAGTTTTTTTGAAAGAAAACCCTTTTTTGTTAGATTCACTCCATGTCTTCCTATCTTCTTTATTAATAAGTCTTATATCAACAATATGAGGAAGAATTTTACCCACACATGGAGGTAACCTCCACCTTTCCCTGCCATAGAAAGTGTCTACTGTTTTGTTGCTATTCAAATTATCTTTTGAAAGTTCAATACCCAAAACTTGTTGAATATTCTGACCTTCAATCCACTTATCCCATATAAGGTAAGTAGATTTCCCATTAAACACTTTATGCGTAATAAATTCATAAGCTAAACCTCTCACTTTCATTAGCTTTTTCCAAATCCAAGTATGACTTTGTTTTTCTTCAAAGCTCCATACACACTTTCCTTTTAAGATATTGTGCTTAACCCACATACTCCACAAGTTATGCTCTTGTGAGTACATCCTCCAGAAGGTGTAAAGAAGACAAACAAGATTTAGCTTCTCCAAGTATGGTATGCCAAGACCTCCTCTCTCTTTACTGCAACACACTCTCTCCCATGATATATTAGCTCCCTGTGCCCCATTCATATTACCCTTCCACAAGAAACTGTTAATAAGCATATTTAGTTTGTAAATCACCTGTTTTGGGAGCAAAAACACTCTACACCAGTAGAGAATTTTGCTCACTAATATACTCTTTATAAACTCTAACCTGCCTGAGTAAGATAAGAGCTTTGAATTCCATTGATTAATAGTATTAACAATTTTATCAATCAACTTATTACCTTTATCAACACTAAGTTTTTTCGAGTGAAGTGGGACCCCTAGATATCTAACTGGCAGTTTGCCAATCTTGATATCTAGGATCCTAGAAATCTCATTTTCTAAGTAATTATTTCCTCCACTAACATATATCTCACTCTTCTGATAATTTATTTGAAGTCCTGAGAGCCTTGAAAATAGATTTAACCCCTCTTTGATGATTCTTGCAGATTCCGACTTAGCCTTGAAGAACACAAGTAAATCATCTGCGAATATCATATGATTTAGTTTAAGAATCTCGCATTTTTGATGAAATTTAAACTCCTTTTTTATAGCTAAGTGATTGAATAACCCAGTGAATACTTCCATACACAAAGCAAAGAGATAGGGTGAGAGAGGGTCACCCTGTCTTAACCCTCTCTTCCCCTCAAAAAAACCACACGCTTCACCGTTTATACACACTGAATAAGTAGGGGTACATACACAAATAATGATCCATTTGATAAATTTAGTTGGGAACTTTAGAGCTTTAAGAATATTCACTAAAAAACTCCAATTAACACTGTCATAGGCCTTTTTAAGGTCTAGATTAATAGGTCAATTAGAAAAACAACTTTTCTTGTCATATCCTAGCATTATATCCTGCGCAACCAAAATATTATCACCAACATACCTTCCTTGTATATAGGCAGCTTGATTTAGAGAAATGATAGAGCTCATGACTTTTTTCAACCTTTTGCTAATAATTCTTGATAAAGTCTTATATATTGTATTTGTGCATGAAATGGGGCGAAATTTCTTCACATTCGACGGCTTTTTCTCTTTTGGGATCAACACAATGTTAGTTGCATTTACTTGTTTGAGAAGTTTACTATTTTCAAAAGTTTGTTTAATAGCTTTAGTAAAATCTTCACCTACAATATCCCATGCTGCTTTATAGAAAGTTGAGTTCAAGCCATCAGGGCCTGGACTCTTTTTAGAATTAATCGAAAATAATGCTTCTTTGACTTCTTTATCTGTTACAGGAGAAATTAACTCCTGACTTTGCTCAGCACTTAAAGATTTACCCAATAGCATACTAAGAACATTACTGGAGCAATACTCTTCCTTCTCATCTTTAGTACCCAATAAGTTTGTATAAAATTTAACAAATTCTTCTTTTATTAGATATGGATCTTCAATATTAATTCCATCATCAGTAATGAGTAGAGTGACATTATTCCTTGCTATTCTCCCCTTTATAATCTTATGATAATAGGCAGAATTACTATCCATCTCATTATTAAACATTATTCTAGCTTTTTGTTTTAATACTTTATGTTGAATATTCATTGCATCCTCCAATTCTGCACTAAGTATTTTCTCTTCTTTTATATAGCTTGAGTCAAAATTCCCACTCATAATTTGCATCTGCACTGAATTAAGTTGTGCTTTAAGCAATTCAATATTTGAAGAATTCCTTTTGAAATACATGTTGTTAAACTTCTTCAAGGCTTCTTTAGTGTTTTTCTGCCTCTTACACAGTATGTACATGAAATTTCCATCTACTCTTAAGCTCCAGGCATCCTTAACTGTTTGTAAAAACTTTTCATGATTGGTCCAAGCATCAAAGAACCTGAACTGACTAGCAATTTTCCTCTTCTTAATAGTAAAACTTAACCTTAAAGGGCAATGATCTGAGGTTGAAGGGTTATGAATCATAACACTAGATTCAATAGTATCAATCCACCTTGTATTAACAAACACCCTATCAATTTTGCTTGCTCTGATGTTATTACTGTCACTCTTGTTAGTCCATGTAAAATAATGTCCTCCATAACCATGTTCAATGAATCCTACATCTTCAATACCTTCATTAAACTCCAATGCACCTTTATCAAGTACAGTGCAATTGAGTCTATCTTGTATTTGCAGGATTTCATTAAAATCCCCCATAACACACAATCTATCCTTATTAAATCTTTTACTCCAAATATCCAAATCTGCCCATAACTCTTTCCTCTCTCCTCTATCATTACTTGCATAAATCATAGCTAGATAAAATTCTTCTTTAATATCAAATAATTTCACCTTGACTAAAATAGCTTGAGCACTTTGTTGAATTAAGTCAATATCTGCATACATTTTGTCCCAAAGCAACCATATACGGCCACTAGGATCTTTATTATAATTGTGAAGCATTTCCATATAAGAGAAATGCTTCTTTATTATCTCAGAATGTTTGTGAAACTTCACTTTAGTTTCAAGAAGCCCCACAATCCTGATTTTATTATCAACCACAAAATCCTTGACATCTAATTGCCTTATTTCATTATTAAAACCCCTAACATTCCAAGCAACACAATTCATATATTGGGTGGCCTGGTTATTTCATCCCCTCCATTATGATTAGTAATAAATTCTATGACATCTTGATTAATCACACCATCTTCTTGTATCTTATCAAACTGATTTGAGATCATTACAGAGCTAGATTCTCCTTTATCCTTAGTAGCACTAGTATTTCTCCTATTACTCCTGATTACATCCCATTCATCAACCTTATTCTTTCCTTTATCTTCCTTGTCTATATTTCCATTTTGAGTAACACTCTGTTTTGGCTTCCAAACTTTTTGTATGTTATTGCATTTGCTCTCTATGTGACCAAACCTTTTACACTTAGTACATATAATAGGTTTCCACTCATACTCCACTCTAACTTCCTGAAACTCCTCCAAACCTATATCAACCATAACTTCATCAGGTAATTCATCTTTGGTGTCTACTTCAACACAAACTCGTGCATATCCCAACCTAGTCTTGGTCTCAGTAATGGAGTCCATTTGTAGAGGTACTCCAATACCACTCGCAACATATCCTAAACCCCTTTGAGTCCATAGATTCATCGGCACATTAACTAATTTGACCCATATCGGAATTTTTGAAACCTCTATCTTCTCAAACTGCATCCCCGGTGTCCATGGTCTAAGTAGCAACGATTTACCATTAATATTCCAAATCTGCTCCAAAGCTTTGTTAAAGTACTGAGAATTTTCAAATTTAAAAATAACATTTCCTTTAGAACTCGATTTAATATCTACTTTACCCAGTTTACCCCACTGAAACTTCACAAAATTAACAATATCATAGAAGGGAGGGGGATTATCCAGAAATTGACCTACTAGACTGTTTTCCCATTGTTCCGCACCTTCTTCTAACACATCTTGAGGCGGCTTAATTAATTTCTTACCCTTTAACATCGTCGGAGGGTGATGTTCAAGCTTTAACGATTTACTAGCACATTTGTTGAACAATTTTGACCACGGTACACTCTTATTTGTATCTGGTACAACTTGTTCTTCAACTGATTGAGCTCGATCTTCATTGTTATTAGCTTTCTCAACAACTTTCATCACTTCCGGCACTGATTGAGCTTCCGATTCACTCTTCTCCCCTTCTCCGTTATAGGATTCAGGTGTGTTAAGCAGATTAGGGCTCGGCGACAACATTTCTCTTGTGATATCTCTGTATCTGGTTTTGTTTTTTGGATTAGGGTTGGTGTTAGCTTTACCCGATACATTTGGAACTTTATTGACTCGATTTGTGTTTAACGTTTTATCCATACTGTTTAGAGAAGACAACTAAGAAGGAAAAAAGAAAAATAGAAGAAAAACGGTGAAGAAAAAGGGTGGAGATAGAAGGTGGGCGGTAGTGTGAAGTCCAAGAATTAATGTGAGATCCCAGAAATTCTAGGTCAAACACTAATTCTGGAGAGAGAAAAAGCAAAAAATGTTAAAAAAAGGCTAAAAGTGGTGAGTGGGTAAGGAATTTTAGGTGGAATAAAAAATTAATGGATGAATGGCTTGGGAGGATTTTTTAGCTAAGTTGACTCTCATTTGACTTTCTGTACCCACCCATATTAAAGTAATTTGGACACCAATATTCTAGTCGTGGTTTGACCACCACCTTTCCTTATAATAGATTAATGAAAGAAAAGCGGTTATTCGATTATTGCCTTTCATTTAATTTGTAATTAAAAAAAGACAAACATTCAATGATCGCCTTTCTATACATAATTAAATTATATATATATATATATATATATATATATATATATATATAAACTATATATTATTTTACTTCTATCCAGTCCTATTATAAAAAAAGTTGTAATCCAATCCATAAATAATTAAGAAATGTCAAAATATTGGATAATTAGACAATTTTTATAATCACTGAGAAAGAAAGAGAGGTTATCCGAATTCATTTTATTTTTTCCAAAATCAAATCATTACTTTTCTTGAAAAACAGCGGGAAAAAAACTTGAACACTTTTTTATCTTATATAAAGTAGTTGACAATTTTTTTATCTCAAGCTACTCAACAAACCTTTACGTTTTATTTTATTTTTTGGTCACATGGGTGATCCGGGTTAGCTTGCACGTACCCGACTAATCCCATGGAGATATACATTTCTCCCTATGTATATTCTCATGGTAAATCAGAATTAGGTTACCCATGTTCAAGGAGTGGTTCGAGCCTTGTACCTCTCACTTTACACCCGTTAGGAAGGGGATTCGAACCATGGACCATGTATATATAATGTACTTTTTGGTATTCAATGGTTTCATAAGTGAGGTTGGGGTAAACAGTAAACTGCAACCTATCCTTTTTTGTCAAGACCAAGAAACTAACATCGATACCTGATACACATCGAATATACCCTACTAATACTAGAATAAAACTCCACTAAAGACCTATGAGGACAATTAGATATATCCATATTATTCCTGACGCATTTAGCGAGAATGTCAGCCACACCATTAAATTTCCTTTTGGCGTGATTGATTTTCCACTCCGGGAATCGTCCTATCCACCTCCATGATTCCGAAATCATGGGGCGAATCCTCCAGTCGATCCCTAAACCTCGATTAATACCTTGAACTACGTCAAGGTTATCAGAGTAGAAAGAACTACTTTTAATCCCAAGTTCCGCAACCGATCTCATGGCAAGCAAAACCGACCACACTTCCTCTTCCAGACTACTATTTATTCTTGCCCTCTTCGTATTTAAAATCTTAATCTCCCCCTCCTTATTAATTGAAACCTATCCAGTCTTTAAGATAACTGAACAATTTAATTTGATTTTTTTTTAAATAGGTAATATCATGAATAAAAGAATTACAATTCCCTTAATTGGAAAATTAGCACTTCTAAACTCAAAATTTATAAATTAAGTTTACTAAATATTAAATAATAATCCTTTCTAACTAAAATTTTTGGATCCGCCCCTTGTTTTTATATTTGAATACTTCAAAATCTATTTTGTTTTTATGGTAACTTTTATTATTATTTTGTTTTCCGAATTCATTATTTTTTTCCAAAATCAAATTTATTAATTTTCTTGAAAAACAGGTGAAAAAAATCTTGAACAAAAAAAATATTAATTCCTTTCTTATCTTATATAAAATACTTGACAATTTTTTTTTATCTCAAACTACTCAACAAACCTTTATATATATATATACATACTAGGTAAAACCCGTGTCTGAAGACACTGAAGAAAAAATTTGTTGCGTTAACGGAAATCAAATACGGGTTCTAAGGGTGAAGGTCAAGGTTAAAGTTAGGGTTAAGGTTGTTCTTTTTTTGCTCATCAAGAAGAAGGTTAGGTTATAGTTAAGGTTAAGGTTAAGATTTAGGTCAACGTTAAGGATATGGTTAAAGTTAAGGTTAAAGTTAAGGCTAAAGGTAAAGGTAAGGGTTAAGGTTAAAGTTTAAGTCAAGGTTAAGGTTAAATTTAATTTTAAGGTTAAGATTAAGTTAGAGTTTGGGTTTAAGATTAAACATTTAAGGTTTAACAAAATTCCAGGGTTAAGGTCAAATATTAGCGCGATGATTCTTCATCTGTTTGAGGTTAAGGTTAAGGTTACAGTTAAGATGAAAGTTAAGGTTAAGGTTTAAATTTAAAGGTTAAGGTAAATTTAAAGGATAAATGTTAAGGTTAGTTAAAATTAAAGTTAAGGTTAAGGTATAAAGTTTAAGGTTCAAAGTTCAAGGTTTAAGGTTCAAGGTTAAGGTTAAGTTTAACTTCAAGGTTAAGATTATGGTTAAGGTTTAGATTAAAGTTAATATGAAGGTGAAGGTAAAGGTTAAGGCTTGAGATTTAAGGGTTAAGGTTAAGGGCTTAAGGGTTAAGAGTTACGGTTAAAGTTAAGGTTAAGTGAAGATGATGATAAGGCTTTAAGGTTTAAGGTTAAGGTTAATGTTAATGTTAAAGTAAGGTAAGGTAAGGTTAAGGTTAAGGTTAAGGTTAAGGTTAAGGTTAAGGTTAAGGTTAAGGTTAAGGTTAAGGTTAAGGTTAAGGTTAAGGTTAAGGTTAAGGTTAAGGTTAAGGCTAAAGTTAAGGTTAAGGTTAAGGTTAAGGTTAAGGTTAAGGTTAAGGTTGAGGTTAAGGTTAAGGTTAAGTTTAAGGTTGAGGTTTGGGTTTGGTTTTGGGATGGGTTAAGGTTAAGGTTAAGGTTTTGGTTTGGTTAAGGTTAAGGTTAAGGTTAAGGTTTGGGTTTGGGTTTGGGTTAAGGTTAAGGTTAAGGTTAAGGTTTGGGTTTGGGTTAAGGTTAAGATTAAGGTTAAGGTTAAGGTTAATGTTAAGTTTAAGGTTAAGGTTAAGGTTAAGGTTAAGTTTAAGGTTAAGGTTAAGGTTAAGGTCAAGGGTAAAGTTAAGGTTAAGTTTAAGGTTGATAGTTAAGGGTCTAAGGTTAATTTTTTTATTAAGTATATAAGAATTAATTAATGGTATTATAAAGGTCCAAATCGATTTGCCCAATTGTTCTTAAGTGTTTCAAGATATTATTATTATCATTATTGTTTTTTTTTGCTCGGCAAGTAGACTTTTATTACTCAAACTGTCAAATACATGGGCTAAACTTAATTAGGCCTATTACATTTAAACTTGGGCCAGCCCATATGGGCTCCCTTACATTTTAGAACAGCTAAAAAACAAAAAGTACCAACACGTGTACACAAGTACACTTACAATCTAAACACTCCATCTAACCCTAACCAGTTCAATCGTCTTATCCTCTTTCACCTTCTTGAATCTGCACAATGCTTCTCTAAACGCCATTGAAATACCTTCAACTATCTTCTCTTCAGATTTACAGATATTATTGAAGATTCTTTCATTTCTTTCGATCCACATGGTATAAGTAGCAATCGAAAGAAGTATTCTCATTACCTCTTGGTTCGTCGCTTTGGTGCTTTGATAATCAATAAACCATTTCATAAGGTTCTCCCAATTCGAGATCTTGGTAGAAACCCCATGAATGTTCAAGCATCTAAACCATATTCTCTTCGTGAACCCACAATCCCAGAATAGGTGATTTCTATCTTCACTAGTTAATTTGCAAAACTCACACAGTGAGTTAGAAATTACACCCCAAGAAGCTAAACGGTATTTAGTCGGTAATCTGTCCAACTGAATCAGCCAAAGGATAAAGTTATATTTTGGAGGGCTTTTGGAGCTCCAGATGATTCTAGACCATTCATTGAGCGGCTTCTTTGGTCTCAGATATTCATAAGTCTCTCTGAAAGAAAAGGTACCTTTATTACTGCAGTTCCAAATAATTTTGTCTTTCTTGTTTGGCTCGATAATGATATTAGCAGTAACTTTTTCCATGAACTTAAACTTCGCAGGCCATCTCCACCTTGTATCATTGATAAATTTGCTCAGCTTACAGTCAATATAGTAACCTGAGACCAAATTGCTGCTCTGAATATCTTGGAGGCATCTGTTCAGAGGAATCCAAAAGTCACCCCAGAGCGAGATGTCTTTGCCACATCCAATCTGGTATGAGATTAATTTACTCGCAATATGTCTTAATTTGAGTATTTTCCTCCAACCCCAAGAGGAATCTTGGGGAATCTGAATTAACCAGAAGGATTTACCCTTTAATAAATTTAATTGAACCCAATTAGACCATAATGTTTTCCTTGGGAAACAGCAATTCCATAATAATTTTAGAACGACTGTTTGATTTTGAATGAATAAGTCCCTGATGCCTAATCCACCCTCCTGAGTAGGGTAGCAAATAGCTTCCCATGAGACTTTTGCCCCTCCTTGAAATTCACTTGAGCCTTTCCAAAGAAAATCCATAATCTTTTGTTGAAGCTCTTTAATAATTCTCTTAGGCATGGCAAAAATATTGAACCAGAAACTAGATAAATTGTTGAGAACTGATTTGATTAATTGAAGCCTACCAGCAAAAGATAAATGCTTTGAGCTCCAGTGTTCTATTTTATTAACTATTTTCTCAATTAAAGGTTTGCAATCATCTACACTTAATCTTCCAGTTATTAAAGGAACCCCTAAATATCTCATAGGTAGGTGACCCTCAAGAATCTTAAGAATGACCCACATACTTTGTTCAATTTCTTCAGAACAACCACCATAAAAGATGTTACTCTTACTGTAACTTATCTGAAGTCCTGATAATCTGTAAAATAAGTCTAAACCTTGTTTAATAAGTTTAGCTGTATCAACAGAAGGTTTAAAAAACACCATGAGGTCATCAACAAACATTAAATTATTCAACTGAAGATCTTTACATTTAGGATGCCAATTAAAGCTTCTTTTTTTGCCAATCTTCATAAGTATCTGAGATAGAACCTCCATACACAGAACAAATAGATAGGGGGAGAGTGAGTCCCCCTGTGTTAAGCCCCTTTTACCCTTAATAAAACCTCTAGGAGAGCCATTGATTAATAGACTGTAAGAAGTTGTTGTTAAACACATTTTGATCCAATCTATGAACTTCTCAGGGTAACCAAAAGCCTCAAGCACTTTAATAACAAATTCCCAATCTAGGGAGTCATAAGCTTTCATTAAATCAAGCTTTAATGCACATCTTTTAGAAATTTGAGCTCTAGAATAGCCCCTCACTAATTCTTGAGCAATGAGAATATTCTCACCAATATTCCTATTTTGAACAAAGGCTGATTGGTTATTTGAAATTAATATTTGTAATGTATTCTTGAGCCTATTCACAATCAATTTGGCTATGATTTTATATATTATGTTACAGCATGATATAAACCTGTAACTTTTAACTGAGGATGGATTGTGACATTTAGGTATTAATGTAATAATAGCTAAGTTAACCTCTTTTAAAAGTTGGCAATCTTGTAAGGCACTCTTGATAGCAGTACAAATATCAGGCCCAATTAAGTCCCACATCTTTTTAAAGAACCCAGCTGTATAACCATCTGGCCCAGGGCTCTTGGAATTATCCATTGAGAACAGGGCCTCCTTGATCTCCTTATCAGTTACAGGTAAAGTTAATTTTTAGCTTGATTATCTGAAATCTTTTTAGAATTGATTCTATTAAGAAGATTAATATTATAATTCTCTCTATTACTTATTTTTTTGCCCAGGAGGTCAGAATAAAACTTCACAAATTCATGTGAGATTTCATCTTCATCTGAAACAGTAGTCCCATTTTCCAAGGTAAGAGTATTGATACTATTTTGAGCTTTCCTTCCATTTACCCATTTCATGAAATAAGATGTATTTAAATCTCCTTCATCCACCCAAAGAGCTCTTGATTTATGTCTAATAATTGACTCCTCCTTAACTCTTTCATCATGTAACTCATTAAGAAGTTGGTTTTCCTCTCGCAAAACCTCTTCACTTTTATCACCTTGAAGTCTAATATTTTGAATATCAGTTAATCTACTCTGGATATGACTAATTTTGTTTGAACTATTTTTGAAATGTAGGTTATTCAACTCCTTGAGTTTACCTTTGAGAATTTTCAACTTCTTGGTAAGGCTGTACATAGGAGAGCCATTTATTTTGGTTTTCCATGTCTCAACCACCAAAGGGGTAAAAAGTTCATGTTCCATCCAAATATTATAAAATCTGAAAGGTGAGGGGCCCCTTTTCCTAAAAGGAATAATTTCCAAGTGTTGGCTACAATGATCAGATACACCTGGAGGTTTGAGTATTAGGGAAGTTTGGTTAAATTTATTGAGCCAAGTAGAATTGACATAGGTTCTAACAATTCTACTTGCTCTCATATCTTCTCCAGCAGCTCTATTTGTCCATGTGAATTTGGGACCATTATATATAAGGTCAGTTAGTTCCAAATCCTCAATACATTTAATCATCTCATATGAACTATCAGTTAAACTGTCACAATTCAATCTCTCATCTATATTAGTGATTTCATTGAAATCACCTTGAATTACCCATGCTTCATTATTAACTGTACTCTCCCATCCCCTCAATGTATGCCAAAGAGTGAGTCTAAGATTAACATCATTCATGGCATACACTGGGGTATAGTAAAACTATGATTTAGTTTCTATATGTTTGATCCTGAATAAGATAGCTTGATCAGTCATAGTAAGAACAGTAACATCCACTATTTTTGGATTCCAACAGGTCCAGATACGCCCATGTTCATGTTTGGAGTAATTAGTAACTACTTGCCATTTATTAAAAGTAGACTTTAAAATACTATCTGACTTGTGAGACTTGATCTTTGTTTCCAGGAAACTGAAGACCCAAGTATCTTTATTAACTACTTGCTTCAGGCAATTATCTTGCTTGAGCTTTTTATTCATACCTCTCACATTCCATGTGATGATCATTAAACAGATGGGGGGTCAGGAGGCTTTTCAGCCATCACCTCAGCATCTTCACTTAATAAATTGGTTACCACTTCATCTAAATTTATATTATTCAGAATATCAAAGCTATTTTTAGTGAGTGTGTTATCCTCATTCTCATTAGTAGGTGACTTGCCTCTTTTTGAATCAACTGTTACCCATTGAGAACCTTGAGTTTCAGATATATTATTGTTAATGACCCTCTCTGGTTCTTTTATCACTTTGGGAACCCAAATCTCCTTAGTATTTCTACAGCTATTTTCAGTGTGCCCTAACTTCTTACATTTTTGGCAGAGCACAGGCTTCCAAGAGTATTCAACTTCAACTGTATCTATAGTACCCTTTCCCATGTCAAGATCAAAGTCTTCAATAAGTTCCTTGTTGAGATCCATTTCAACACAGACTCTGGCATAGCTCAATCTTGTCTAGTCCTTAGTGATTTCATCCATCTGGATAGGTCTCCCTAAGGCGCTAGCAACCACACTTAAACCTTCTTTGGTCCAAAGTTCACCAGGTACCTTTCTTAGTTTAACCCACACTGGTACTTTGTCCAACTTAAATTTCTCAATATGTGTGTTTGGGGCCCATTTTCTGAGTAATAGAGGCCTGTTGTTAACATGCCAAAGTTCTCCAAGTACCTTAGAGCAGGCTTCCTCAGTTTCAAATTTAAACATATATAAACCTTGTTCTGATGTACATATTTCAACCTTACCAAAATCTTTCCATTGATTAAGGACCATGTTTCTTACCATGTGAAAGGGTTGAGGTCTTTCCAAAAATTGTCCCACCACGCAATTGGCCCAGTTTTTACACCCTTCTTCAATGATTTGAGGATCTGGTGTAACCCTAATTCTGCCATTGACCACTTGAGGGGCACTATAGTCCAACTTAACTTCATCTCTGATTTTACCATCAAACATGGAGCTCCAAGCTTTTGCTGGAGAAACCCAAGTGGGATTTACCCTAGGCTCTGGATCTCTAGCTGGACTTAACATAATTTTAGGGGAATGATGAGATTTTTCTGACCCCTCACCAATTTCAGTAACAACAGGTAATTTAGGTCCAGATTTCCCTCCAGGAATAGGAAGAGGATGGAAATTGGCATCACTTTGTGTTTTGCAGTCAGATCTGTTACTTGAGGGTGTTTGTACCACTGAAGGAGTACTCACAACCCTAGTTTGAGATGAAGACGGCGTAGCATTCTTAGGGGACTGGTAAGTGTTTGTGTTTTTGCCTAACCCAGATCTAGTATTAACAACTTGTTGTTTTTGTTCAATAACAGGTTTCGGAATAGGCAATTGGGTTTTATTAGCTTTCCCCCTTGCCATTGGATCTAACTATTCAGGAGGATATAGTTAGCGCTTTTTAGAGAGGAGGAAAAAAGAAAAACACGAAGAACACGATGAACAAACAGGAAAAAAGATGAAAACTAGAGCAGAAATTGTAAATTTCAGATGTATTTTGCTATTTTAGGACTTAGATTTATTTGTTAAAACGAAATGTACACGTTAGCAAATGCTAACGTGCACTAAAAGTTGTAACCACCTAGAGAGTTTTATCATTATTGTTATTTTTAACTCCACCATATATTTCAATATTATTTTCCTTCATTGGCTTTTCGAAAGATCGTGTAGGTTAATACGTTGCTCCCATATTTCCAATTTGAAAATTTTCTTTTAAAAGATCAATGTGGTTTTTATATAGATATAATGATTGAGAAAATAAAAAATAAATGTTTTTAAGATATTTATGAGAAGAATAAAAGAATTATGAGAGAAATTATAGATTTTTGAGTAATAATATGAGAAGTTAGATACATTCTGTTTTATTATATAAATATTATAAATTAAATGTAAAGAGTAATTTAAGGTTTTTTGTTTTATGTTTTTTTTATTAAGTAATTAAGAATTAATTAATGGTACTAACGATAGGTGGGGCCAGAAACGATCTTGGTCACCACTTATGTTTGGCCAGAATCAATCATGGCCACCACTTATCAAAAAACCTTGTAATATAATATAGATATATATATATATGAGATTATTACCATTTACACCCCAAATCTAATAATAACCTCCTTCTCCCATCTCCTTATATGATATTGTCTATAAAAGTCCCCTAAAAACTTATACTTCCCATATTTACCCTTGCTAATCAAAATAGACTTCAAAAACACTAAAAATGATGTCTCTACTAAATATTAATTCATCACAAATGAGGAGACATCACTTACATTTAAAGTTTTATATATCGTAAAATTAAAGTTTTAATAAAGAACAAATTAAATATGTCTCAACAAAAGTTATTATTCATTAAATTAGTAGAAAACTATTACAAACAGTCTTTTCATCAACAGGTTGAATGGAGTAAAACAATGTTTTGATATGAGGTATATCAAAACACTTGATTAACTTTGAAAATAACTCCCTAAACCTATTACTTTGATAAATTCTATTCATCGGTTTCAGAAGTTGCTAGAAACATGTCAGCCATAATGGTATCTTCAATCATAGTTAATTCAACATCATCAAGTAAACTTTCCAATTCTGACAAACTGACCATCATATTGAGTCATGGAAGAATACTTGTCACAGGCCAATTAGATGAGAGCGTGGTAACAATCGCGTATAACAAAGCGGGCTATCTAAAGGAAAGTTGTCTCTTAAAGGCGTTATATCTATCTTCTTTTGTTTTTATGTGTGTGTACACATCGTGTGTTATATTCATTGGTGCATTAACGAACTCATATCACCTAAGAAAACTTTCATAAACTTGACCAGACTCACCATATACATCCATAGACATTTCTATCTTGTTGGTTGTAACAATTTCTTATTTATTTTAACCCTGCAAAAAATTATTTATTAGTTTGTCTTACTCAAATTCTTTGATTTATTAGTCTATTGATTAATTTTGTATATATTAAAAGTAAAGTAATATACCAACAATTTATTAGTTCCTTATATTAATTTTTGCATACCATTTAAGAAATAAAATGAATAAACATAAATAAGTGAAACTTTTTTTGCGAGAATCAAAATAAATAAGAAATGGTTATTGTTACATTTTAGGGCTTGAGATTGAGATTCAATGTGTAAGTTAATTACATTTCTTAAGAAAGAAAATGATTAAGTATTTAGTTCCTTATTATAATTTTTCATAATGTTTGAGAAATAAAATGATTAAACAGTAATAAAAGAAGAGAATAAAAATAATCATTTCTCGTTTGTGTACTATGTATTAGCTATGTATCAATTAAGGCGATACAGATGAGAAGAAAGAAGAAAAATAAGATGACTCAGCTATGTATCAGTTAAGGCGATACAAAATGAATGAAACTAGTATCTGTTTGAAACAAAAAAATGTTATCGTTGACAAAAAAATCTTTCTCATTTGTGTACTATGTATTATTTTTTTTGTACTAATATTTTGTTTTTTCCATGATCAGATATCGGTTATTTTGTATAATATAAAACTTATACTGCACTAACTTATATAAATTCAATATACGGACCATTAGCGCAAATAACTGGAAAAAGGAAATATCCATATATGGTCCTTGGATTGCTCAAGTACTGAACTATGTTCCTAAATGCTATATGTAATATAATCTTATGTTATTACAGTTCATTCTTATGTTATTATAGTCCATTCAAACACATATAATAAAAATGTAACACGAAAATGTTTAAATATTACAGTCCATTCGCACACACTTACAATATGAATGTAACCTAAAAAATGTAACACGAAAACACAATAAAACTCTAACTTATTACAGTCCATTCAAACACAATAAAACTCTAACTTATTACAGTCTATTCAAACACTTATAATAAAAATGTAACACGGAAATGTTTAAATATCTATATTATATGCGAATGTTTAAATACTTACAAACACAATAAAACTCTAACTTATTACAGTCCATTCAAACACTTATAATAAAAATGTAACACGAAAATGTTTAAATATCTATATTATATGCGAATGTTTAAATACTTATAATGAAAAATGAAGGATACTTTTACATTGAAAATTACTAACCTTAGGTCGAACGAGTTATGCTTTAAGAAGTAGTAAGTGAGAAAATATTTTAATGAAGAAGAAAAGTTGGATGGTTTATAAATGATTTAGTATTGTATTATATAGACGAAAAATTGTTTTAAGAAAAGGTAATTAACTTAAATTAAGGAAAGTATCAAAGCATTAAAATGTTCAACCTAATTTAGTAATGTTTTGACTTTGTATTAAGGAAACATATATCCTTAATTGATGTTATTTTCTTAAAATAGTTTTAGGACTTTTATATATAGATAACTAAAAATAAAAAAGGTAAATGGAAATGAAATCTTAAATAAATGGTACGGTTGTTTAAATTATGGAAGGTAGCTCCATAATTTTTGCTCCATTGCACCAGTTTCGCTAAATGGATATTTTCTGCATGAAATTCAAAAAACAAATTAGTCAGTTTCGTGCATGAAAAGTAAAACCCAATTTATAAATCCAACAATACTTGTTTCACACAGAACAAATATATTATTTTTGACGTTTTTGTTATTGCTTTCGTGAACCATATGTAATTCCATAGCATACATGTATGTGAAACATTGATTAAATATTTACTTAATCCAAAAAATAAGGGACTAGAATGTAATAAAATTAAAATAATATTTTTATTTACCTAACACCAACTATTTTTTGAAACTCTTCAACTAAAAGAATGTAACATATAGCTGTGAAAATCACATTTTGATGTAAGGTGATGATTCTGCCATGGAAAAAAGAAAAACAAAATTAAGAATTTAATTTTAATATCTTTTTAATTTTTAGCTAAATATTTACATACCAAGATAGAACCCTTCAAAAGTGTTAAATAATCCGCACGCACAACTGAACGTCCAAATTGACGAAAAAAGAAAGTCTGCAAAAAATATAATTATTAATAAAATTTAAAAACAGAGTATCGCAAATTTAAATAAAAATTTGAAATTGTAAACATATTACGTATCACCCATATAAGAATTTTGTTCTTTGATAAAGAATTTTAAGTGTGGGCCCTCACGAAAGTTGATTGTCTTCTCATAGTCCACGCTCGTGTAACTACAGTCAATGGTCCATTTTCATCTCTATGAGCTTCTTCTTCCCAAGCTCTCCAACTTTGGATCTGGTAAAAGATACTTTACAAATTACAATTAGAATCGAGAAATTGAGACAAAAGATCAAGCAATTAAAATAATAGTTTTGTACAATTGAAATAATAGCTGTGTACGATTAAACTCCCCATCGGTTTTGTCAAATAATAGCTGTGTACAGTTGAATAATAGCTTCCGAAATACTCAAATACACATGGAGAAACAACCTGTTCAAACAAAACATTATTAATCATACATAAGCTGCTACACAAACTTAATCATTATAATGGGTTACTTGAACCATTGGACCCTGTGCTTCCAAAAGTAGCAACAATTCATGCTAATACCACAGTTTTCATAGTAACAAACCCGAATCACGGCTCTGATCAGTTGCCCTCTTGTAAATGACCTGCAGAAAGAGCGAAAGTTAAAAGTGTGGTATTAACTATTTAGACCATTAAATCATTACAAATAATTCATAAAAATGAAGTATTAAATCATTACAAATAATTCATAGAATCATTTGAATCACTACATTATATTTCAGTATAAACGATGATTAGGATATCAAAAGAGTAATTTATTTATTTAAAAATATAATAAAATATCTGTCATATAGTACAACTGTATCAGCAGTAGCAAGGTTTATTCCCAAACCTCCAGCTCTTGTAGAAAGAAGAAAACAAAACCTTGAATGGTATTGCAATTTATGCATAACCAACACAAAACCTCCAGCTCTTGTATCAACAGTAGTAAGGTTTATTCGCGAACCTCCAGCTCTTGTACCACCAATTTTTCAATTTCTGCATAACCAACACAAAACCAATCAGACCAACATATGAAATAGACAAAGACACAACAAAGCTTAATTATATGAAACTCACTTCTGTACCAACAGGAAAAACCTCCTTCCATAGATCTTCCTGCAAAACACAATTAGAATCGAGAAATTAGAATCGAGAAACATAAATAACAAATAACTTACTTGGTCTCATTTAAGACAGGTATCTGCAGAAAAAAGAAAAAATCGGCTTCAACTTCTTCATATCATGTGAGAATCCAAAAGAATGTTTAAATTAAATTCATATATTTCAAGAATCAAAAAATAAATAATACCTGGATAAGATTGAGAATGGATAAGAATGTTTGAGAAGGTCTTCGAGCGACGGTGATCGAGAATGGTTCGAGCGGCGTTGATGGAGAATGCTCTTCGAGCGGTGGTGATGGAGAATGGTCTTCAAGCGGCGGTGATGGAGAATGGTCTTCAAGCGGCGGTGATGGAAGGTCTTCGAACCCCGGTGATGGAGAATGGTTCTTGATTAGTGGTGGAGGTTTTACTTTAGAGAATGGTCTTCGAACGGCGATGAAAGGAGAAGGTGCAAATGGATGATGGTGGTGGGAGAAATCGAGAATTCCGTGATGGTGGAGAATGGTTCGAGCGGCGGTGATGGAGAATGGTCTTCGAACAGGGGTTGATGTCTCCTCATTTGTGATAGATTTATATTAGGATGAGACATCATTTTTAGTGATTTAAAAGTCATAATAGTCTATTTTCTTGAGAAATAGTGCACTTTCCTATTTTGAGTCTTGATTTAGTAAAATAATATTTTTAGAGCATATTGGATTTAACTGTTTACTTAGTGTGAAGCTTTAAAGATAATTATGGAGATTAATTAGAGTCCAAGTCAAAGACTACAACATATGGAAAGAGATTAGCATGGTAATTGGAGATAAGGAAACAAAAGCTAAAAATATGGAAAAGGAAAAGCTGCCTAAATCTGAGATTCTGCAGCACACGACTAAAGAATTGGTGATTACTCCTACAAGGAAGCCGATTTTGGTAATTTCCTTTCATACGGACGTAGATAATTCTGTGAGGATTCTTTTGGTATCTTATGGAGCAAAAACCGACCAATAACTAAGAAGATATGCTCAAAACGGTCCAACAGTGTTTATCTTTATTTCCATACGAATTTGAGTTGGGCTAGGAGTTCAATACTTTATCTCTTCCTCAAGAAAACGAATTAGGTCTTCTAAACACCTATAAATACACCCTTATATCACTTGTAAAAGTACCCTAGAAATCCTTGCCTCATAGTAATTAGTTCTTAAGGTTTTATTCTTCCAGTTTATTGTAGAGAGCAAGATGATGTCTTTTGTAATTTCTTTTAGTTTATTTCTATCAGGTATGAACTAAACTCCCCATAGCTTGGGTTTTGCATAATGTATAATCTATGAATTCTAATTCTTCTATCTAAGTTTCTTTGGGAATTATATGTCTTAATTTGATATTAGCTACTTACCTTTATATTTGATTATGTGTTTTGATTTAATGTATGTTTTCCTTGCGGTGCGCAACGTTTAGGATTACCTTAATAGTAGTTAGATGATTGCCTTAGCTGGGTGTCTAACTATTGAACCACCACATAACGTCTAGTGTCGATATTAGTTCTGACAAAACATGATTCTAACTAGATAGTCATTAGGGTTTATTTTAATCACCATATCACCAATTGATTGAAGTGTTTGCTTAGGGCCTTGGTAGCGCTTGATAACCCTATTTTAAACCACGTCTTGGTTGTGTCGTAGCCCCCTTAGTCGCTCTCAAGGTCTAAGGTATGGGAATTTAGAATCCTGACTAAGTATACAAGAGCTAATATTCTCCCTTATAAACTAGATCTAATAGAAAGAATTAGAAGGATTAGTGCATACTAGCAAAACCTAAGCTATATCTCTCATCTCATATTCTTCGTACTTTATTTTATTGTCTTTATTTTCTTAGTTAATTTAGAATTTCGAAATTTATATCTCTTTTATTTTCTGTTTTTAATTATTTACTTTTACTCGTTATTTCTACCCACGTGATTAACACACTTAAGTCCCTGAGAACGAACTCAACTTACTAACTAAAACTTGCATACGTCCTGTAATACTTGCAGTACTGTGCCTGTCTAGGGTGAGAGTGCGTAGTTTTCTTGACCTTTATTTGTATTAACTTTATCACACCCTAGGCGACACCAGGGGTGATGGAGGTTTTAGGTTAGAGAATGGTCTTCTAACGGTGGTGAAAGTAGAAGGTGGAGAATGTATGATTGTGGTGGGAGAAATGGAGAATCCATGATGGTGGAGAATGGTTTGAGCGGCGGTGATGGAAGGTATTCGAGCAGCCGTGACGGAGAATGATTCTCGATTGGTGATGGAGGTTTTAGGTTAGAGAATGGACTTCGAACGGCGGTGAAAGGAGAAGATGGAGAATGGATGATGGTGGTGGGAGAACTGGTGAAGAATGGTTCGAGCGGCGGTGATGGAGAATGGTTCGAGCGGCGGTGATGGAAGTCGTGATGGAGAATGGTTCTCCATTGTTGATGAAGGTTTTAGGTTAAGGCTTGGGGGTTTCGAAAGTGAATGAGGGTTGAAGGTTTTTTTAGTTTTCTTTTGTTTTTCTTTTGTTATCCGTGTTTTGTATTAAAAAAAATTAATAAGTGGGGCCAGAATCAATCCTGGCCACCATTTATGTTTTGCCACCACTTATGTGGGTAAATCTGAACCGTAGAAAAAACTCTGAAATATAATATATATATATATATATATATATATATATATATATATATATATATATATATATATATATATATATATATACTAGGGAATGCCCCGTACCTGAAGGTACTTATACAAAAATGAATTTACAAATTTATAATAAATTGTGTAAAATTTATAATTGAATTATTAGAATTTCGCATATATAACTATGTAGCTATGAATTAATTATTCGAAAAAATTAATACTTACATAGAATATTACCAAGCTGTATTACTAAATTTAGGTGATGCGTTTATGATAGATGGCAATATCTTTGTAATAGTTAACTAATTATTCGAAAAAAAAAATTAGTACTTACATATGTAACTATAAATATTACCAAGTAATATTACTAAATTAGGTGAATGCAACCAATTGGAGTAGTTGAAATTCAAGTAAATACTTATTAGCTCCGCAATTATTTTTTTCAAAAAACAAACAAAGTACTAATTCGGGAAGAGTAATTACAAATTATCATCTGAATGCAATTTTGCTTATCGTTTCCCAATTTTGCTTATGGGTAGTTGCAATATAAATCATCCCAACTACAAATTAATGAAACGCAAAAAGGTATCACTGTGGCGTTTCAGACCCTTAAAGAACATGATGGTATGTAGGTAAAGGTGAAAATTGGATCTAAATTTTCCGATTTTCAATTTTTCTAATCCAAAAGTACCAATTTTGAAAGAAATGTTTAATGTTCCAAAATTCTGAGTTTTTCAAAAATTTGAATTAAAATTGGAACTACATGTTAATTTTTCGAGATTTTCAGCTTTCCATCCGATTTTTGTTTCCGATTTCTTTTCGATTTTACCTTCTAAATATTAAATAAATAATAAAGTTTTGAGATAAAAAAAAGTATACAATCGGAAACGTTGAAAAAAATTCAGATCAAAAAAAGAAGGAGAAGTAAAAGTTGAAAAACAATGAAACATTAACTTTTATGTTTCGGAATAAAAATAAAAACGAAACATGATAACACCTGAAATCCATCTCTTCACACTCGCATTGGAACAAAAAGAAAAAGGAATCTCTTCACACACACCTTACCACCAAGCTGCTCTCGTGGACCACTTCCACCATCATCAACCTGGTTTGGCGAAAACCCATATTAAAGTAAAAAATTAAATTATTTTTAACTAATATCATCACTGTTACAATTTTTCAAAATTATCTGATTTAATAATTACAGTAGTGATGTTTATTATATTTTTAAACACAATGGCCATTTTATGACCGTTGGAAGGCTGTGATGCGCTGAAAATAACGTATATGGGGAGGGGATGCCGTGTGAGTTTTGTGGGTCCCATAATTTGCCGTGACTGTTGGAGTGAGTACTTGTTCGGCAGTACATATCCATTTGCCGCAATTGATGGAGATGGTCTAACCCCAAAAAAAAGTCACTCTTTCACCCAAAAAGTTTCGATATTTCCGATTATACAAAAAGCTCAAAAGCTACCGCCCTGTACAAAAAAGATAATACCCTTAGTTCTACATAAATTATCATTAAGTTAAATTACAAAGTCAAGTAATCGATAGTTCAATTAACCCTTAATAAAGACAATAGTTTCTCAAGAAAAAATTCTGCAAAATAAATAACTTAGAGAGTTAACACTGAAATCACAAATACAAACTAATTTATAACTCAAAATGGATTAGCACATTCCTTGCAATAAGAGCAGCACAGTAGATTGAAAATGCTCGACCACCTGAGAATATTCCAATCATTGGAAACACCACTTTCTCCGGTTTGTTGCTTTTTCCGTCCGGAATCTGTGCCAAATGTTTATGATTTAATTTAATGGAAATCAAGTACCACTGTTAGCAATATACTATGCAAAAATTGCACTATAGGTCCCCTGCACTATATAAAATTCCACTCTAAATATGAATAACTATATGTCCCCCTTTAATATGCAAATAGTGCACTATAGGTCTCTGTGTTATGCAAAAAATAGAAATTTTTGTTTTTTCTACAATTAATATAGACTCAAATGAGGACCATTTGGGTAACTTTTAAAGTTGAGGGAGCTCATGAAAGTTTAATAAACAAAAGAAAAAGCTACTACCTGAATAAGCTAGTAACTAATCATATCAATCTTTGCGTTCCTAGTCCCTACAACATATACAAATTACTTACACACATAGGTAAAATATAATAAAATACAGCTAGAGGGGCATATAATGCAAGATATCTTACTTCATTAAATTCATTTGATGCTTCTCAATGAAATTTTTTGCCGAGTAAACATTTTCCATGACTTGCATCTTAGTGCACTTTTTACTTTCAACCAACTCGAAATATCGCTATTAGACTCTCAACTCATTAATTGAACTATAGGTCTCTATATTCTGTAAAAAATTGCACATCAGACCCCTACACTATCAAAAAATTGTTTCTAATGTACTTTGAGAAGCATTTTTTCAAGTGGAAGCATCCATCGATCACGAATATCATGTTCGTCTCATCTATTTACTCCTATTCTACTTTACTATGCAATTCTTAAAATAATTCATGATTCTAAACTTTAGTTACTTGATTTTCTTTCAGTGTACTATACTGATGAAGCTCTACTACTATGATGATGTTACCTTATTGTATTTAACTTACAAATTAGCTGGAGAATAGTGTTCATCTTTTTTTTAAATTTTTCCATATATAACATACTACATGATCTTACAGTACTTTCGAAAGAGAGAACAAACAATTTTCGAAGTTGTAGAGCAGATTCAAACGATCAAAACTGAGATATTTAAGGAAGGACTGATCTTTCATTTGAGTAGAGTCGATTCTTGAGACGGTTTACCCTTGTATAACACAAAAAATTTACTAATCAGTCCCTATTGAATTCAAAAAACTAAACAACACAAAAATCGACAACTAATCAAATTTTTAGGTATCTTAATGAGTTATCAAATATCACCAAATATATAGGATTAATTGAACCATGGATCCTTAAGATATGAGAATTAGCTAAAGATACTCATGCTTTTTGAAATTGCAACAAAGAATAATAAGTACGAACAAAAAATACGTGAAATATGTACTTTGTCTTCAAGATTTTTAAAGTAATTCATGTGTATTTCAAGTTTATATACATTTATATATCTATATGTAGAATTGATCAAACTGTAAAAAGTGAAAAAGATCATAACTTACCTGCTTGTTCGGCTTGGGATATTCATATCAGTAGCCTTAGGACTCTTATCCCACTCAATCAGGGACTTTTGAAGAACTTGATTTCGGCATAATTGCAAGCAATTTGCAGGCCTTCATATCAGCAGTTATATTCCTCAAAGTCGAAGCATCAGTTTCTTCCAATGGTTTGATTTAAGCAGTCTTATCCACAAAAGGAAGATACGTACAAATCAAATTTCTGGTTCTGGTGCGAGAGAAGCATACGACCAATCAAACTCAATTCTCTTAATCAAAACTTCTTCTAACAAAATCATTAGTATACAAAATAATCGTGCCAGAGAAGTATTCAAAACTTCTTAATGCAAATAGATGTCTATTTAAGATATCTCATGGACTTATAATGCAATTTACCCAAAATAAAAACACAAACATATTAAGTACGAATTTTAAGATGCCCCTGTATTGATCAATATAGGACTACTCCTTGTTCATTCTAATACGGGTAATTTATAATCTCTTTTATGTAATCATCTTATAATTGAAGTAAACAGGGGTATATAACAAAGCTCATATAGCACAAACCTCATTGTACCACTCAGATAAATCAAGCTTGGAATAGCTTTCACCACCTAATGCACTATGAAGACTTAGTATAAATAGCGTATGCAACAAAATAACAAACATTTGGCATATTAGAATCGGATCCCAACGATTGTAAAAATTGCACCCCTGTTCATGATTCATCCTATTTAATCTTTTCACATTAAAATAAATCAATTCACAAAGACTATTCGCTCAATTGTATCATATTATAGCTAAACAGAATATATTAAGAAGAAAAATTAATCAATTTACAGCAAATGTAACATGGCAAAAAAGTTTTACCTCAAGGAAACGATACCAATGCTGGCAATTTTTCAAGTCAAGATTCTATCAAACATTTGATCGAACACCTGGTGTGGGATTAGAGCCCTTCAGCCCTGCTTCATGACACGACCACCACTGCTTCCCAAAAAATACAAATTTGTGATTCCAAAGGATACAAAGAGAGGTTGAGCAACCTAGAGGCGGAGTGAATTGCTCATCAGATCGATAGAGTTGCTGAAGCCATCTAATCTGCCACATCACAGTGCTAGGGGGATTTTTAGATTTTGGAGATACAATCGATGGAACTTGAAGCTATCGGAAGTAGTGACGATGGTGATGGTGATGGTGTTATCGGCCGGGGAGTAAGTCGGAGGTGAGGCAGTGAGCTTTGTGCCGCCGCCGGTGTATGAGCCGTGAGCTTTGTGTCGATCAGATAGAAAGTTTTTCTTTGTTTTGTGCGTGATATGTGAAGGTGAGTGGAGTGGAGTGTTTAGTTTTTTTAGAATTTTCTTTTAATAGGTAGTATATATAGTAAGGGTATGTTTGGCATTTTTTTAATTCTTTAAGTAATGAAACGATCTGAATTATGGGTGGAAATCGGCCGGATCGGATCGGAAAATGTATTGTTCGGAAATTTCCAATTTTTTTTCGGAAGAGCAAAATCTAATCCAATTCCAATCCAAAAAAAATCGGAATTCAAAATCGCGTTCCAATTTCGGAACACCCGGAAATTTTTGGAATTTCGGAAGTTTCGGAACTTCTCTTTTATTTATTTTTAAGATACAAAAATAAAAAAGAATATCATTTTTTGCAAAAGTGAAAAGACAAGGATTGCACTCCTTTACCATGCATTGAGTTAGCAACTATCATTTTATTCCAAGCAATTGTATCCTTTCTTTTTTATTAAAACGAAAACTTTACAAGATTTACCCAAATCACCACATTTCGCATACATGAACATCGAAGAAGTAAGGGCGGTTATGTCTTCCAAGAATAAATTCCTAAAAACATACCCGTGAATCTCTTTTCCACCCTTTAAACTTTAAATTCGTACAAGCGGGTAGAAGATTTGAAAAAAAGAAGAAGTGAAAAGACAAGTTTTGCTTTTAGTCCATATCACTAGTGGCACCCTTACCTTTTCTGCTGATGGAGTGGAATGCTGATGGCGTGGAATGATGATGGCGTCATTGTGTTTGATAATATGTGTCTTATATAAGAAGGGGTCGCCGCCGATAGAGTTTTTTGTATGGGCCCAAAAAAACTTGGGGTTTAGGTTTACCTAGGGTTATAGTTATATATTTTAAAATTTACATATATATTTATATATTATATTTATTATATTATATATTAATATATATAAATATTTCAAAATATAAATATTATTTAGGAAAATATTCGGAAAAATAATTGGAAAAAACCGGAAAAAAACCGGAAATAGAAATCGGATCGGATTTCGGAAATTCCAAATTTTCAAGATGTAATTCCAATTCCAATCCAAAAAATGTCGGAAAAATCGGAATTCGGAAATTCGGAAATCGGAAGGTAAAAAAACAATTCCAAATACGGAATTTTCGAATCGGAATCGGTCGGAAGTCGAAAATTTCTGTTCCAATTCCACCCCTAATCTGAATCGTCGGTTGTAACATATTTTTGGCTAATAATCAATCCCGGCCCTTCTTTATACCCCCTTAGGGATATATATATGGATATATATATATATATATATATATATATATATATATATATATATATATATATATATATATATATGAGATTATTACCATATATATATATATATATATATATATATATATGAGATTATTACCATTTACACCCCAAATCTAACAATAGCCTCCTTCTCCCATCTCCTTATATGATATTGTCTATGAAAGTCAAAAACTTATACTTTCCATTTTTACCCTTGCTAATCAAAATATTCTATATCTCATTAGAACGAAACGAAACAAAAATATTGCTTCTCTGGTCTCTCTACGAACGCTACCACCATCACTACCATCGCCACCATCACCTACCACCATCGCCACCACCACCCACCACCCTGCTAGTAATGACCTCTCCTCCACGAATATATCCTTATCACCTCCATGGATGAAGCAAGGGAACGGTCAAGGAGTGCCCTGAATAATTTTAGGGTTTAATTAGGGTTCTAATAAATTTAATTAGGTAATTTCACCAACTTTGTAGCTTATCTCCCCCCGTATTGTTAATTGGGTATAATTTTACGTGATCACCAACTTTGTAGCTAATCCTTTTGTTGATTTTGATTCAATTCTTACCAATTTAATGTTATTTACTTTGTCAGTTGAAGAATTCTATTACTATCTATTGCCGCGGTTCGTTACAATATGCTCGAATAGTGAACAATTAACTTGCGCTTTGGGGAAAATTTAGCTAGCATAAGCTTCCGTTCTGTTCAATTCTATTCGTTCTGCTTCTCATCGGAAGCAAATTATAAACATTTTTCATGTCTTATTTTGTTGTATGAATTCGGAAGGTTTATCAATCATCGTGGACGACTCGTTGGTCAATAAAGGAATGTAGAATTGAGGGTAGAAGATGCAGAAAATTGAAATTATATATATTATAACAAGAGAGAAATATATATGCACCTGTAACCTTCATCTGTAAGACATTTCCGTAACTCAGGTTGAGATGGAGAGTTAAACTCATCTTCAATGCTTCTATATCTACATATCTACAGTGTATTTTACTCTCTCAATCTCTTTTATACAAGTAAAACAAAAGTTCAATAAAGTTATTTATTAAATAAAACACTCACTTTGAGTTTCGTTGCATTTTTACAAAAGCTTTTTATAGTGGCTTTTGAGACACTATCTGAATCTCTACCAATTTCTTTAAGGATTTTACCCACACGTTGTACCATAACATGAAAATCAAACTTGGCCTTGGCTTGGTATATATTTGTGAGATTAACGTACATCCTAAAATATGGGCAAGAGTTATATATATATAAGAGTGAAAGAGATTGAGCAAGATTATACTTCTTGAATCTCGCCAAGAAATGAGACTCTTATTCCGTTATACATAATTAAATGTGAAAAAGCTGCATATTCTTAATTTGTAAATGATATAGATATCAAGTATTCTAAATTAGGAGAAAGTGTATAATACAAACTTTTGTTTTCTTAATAAAAAGATGTATCTTTTTATTTGAGACTAATCTTGCTACAGTTATCAAAGTCTAGA